>CM061070.1:110232032-110315209 GCA_030762895.1 Sophora flavescens | reverse complement strand
GGGTTTGCAATCAGTTTTGGCTATGACATTGGCAAAATGGCCGCTGGTATTTTTGGGTTCCTTCTAGCTAAATTGGTCTGGTGCTCATGATTTAATTCGGTTGGGAAATGAGGCCTTGTGTAGTTATTTGGCTTAGTTTACTATGTGTTACTGTTGTAATTCTGGGGTTTGGCTTTTGTAAAACAAATACTCCACTTTATGGCAGTATTATTTTTATAGTATGTCTACTCTCCGTGGTACTCTTTTGTATTTGGTTTTAAATATACCTAGTACTCTTTCAATACACACTTTGATTATATAAAAAAAAATAAGTCTGTCATATGCTTTAGTTTTTCTTAGCTTCTTTCGTCCACAGACCAACACATAGATGCCACACCGAAGACACGCGCATACATGGTGTCTTTTCAACAGGAAGAATAATTTACATAATGAACTTTTAATGTTTCACCAGGAAGAATATTTTTAAAAAACAAAATATAATGGACAACAAAAAAACAAATATTTTATTCATCTTTCAACATCGGTTCATTTATTAAAGTATATAAATTATAAAAAAAAAAAAAAAAACATAGATGCTTACATAAAGGGTGACACCTTGTATATATATATAGATATATAGCTAGAAGTCATGTTCATCACATAATTATCTAAGCAACTTCTTAACTGTTTCTAACTAATCCCTATACATCATGCTTGCACTATCCCCTCCTGTGTTCTCAACCATGGGATGGCCCTTGGAGCTGGTAGAACCTATAAGTCTTAATAACCAGAAATTCTTCACTACCTCATCAGAGTACTCTTCATTGCCCTATCAATTTTCTTCACCTCAGTCACAGGTTGAGGTTCAAGGGTCTACTCCATCCCCAGACCCTACCATGGTCAAGAAGCTGAACCACAATGCTAGTGAACGTGATCGCCGCAAGAAGATCAATAGCTTGTATTCCTCACTTCGTACACTTCTTCCTGTGGCAGACCAAATGGTACTTAATTAACTTCTCTCGCCCTTTTCTCTTTTCTTTGGATTGGTACCTAAGAATCTTTGTAAGCAATATCTTCAGGAAGTTAATGGTTATCCAAGTTAATTGGCTTCACTTAACCTAAATGCTCTAGGTTTATGTAAAGTTATTTTTAAAAAAAACATAAGGCTAGGGATGAGATGATCCTTGAGGAGTAAATTTCTGCCTGGAAGAGCAGCATTTAACAGATTACTTTCAACCCGGGTGCTTATTTATCAAAACAATTAGGGTTTGTTTGGTAGTTGGGTAGGGAAGGGTTTGAGAAGAAAGTGGAGGGAAAAGGAATGAGAGAGGGGTGATAGTCCTTCAAAACCTTTCAAAACTCTCCGTTGAAACGGAATGTATTTTGTATTGAATTGAATTACATAACATGTACAGAGCCCTTGTATATATACAAAAGGGTTCAACTGATTCCTAATTAAAAGATCTCTAATTCATAACTATTTGATATATGATATGAGTAACAAACTAGTCATCCTAACAAACTATCAAAAATAGAATAGTAAGTTATAACAAACTAACATAAGATAAGCATATAGATGCTACAACAGACTAACTGATTAGAGATAAGCATCATATAGATGCTATATTCTATTTTATCACTCTTGTCAGGTTCATTTTTTGATTTCCTCGAATTGGAGGGTTCTGATTCTTTGTTAAAAAATAAACTCCATATAAGATGGGGGAGTATCCTCCCTTCCCTACCGATCTCTTTCTCTACCTCTTCCTAGTTTCTTCTCAAAGCCTTTCCCTCTCTTCCCCTAGTTTTATTCTTCGAGGATAGAATACACATAGTAAGATTAATCTAAACTAAGATTAATAAATTTATGGTTCCATTTTTTTTTATAAGCAAAAAGTATAAAGCACCAGGGATGCTCCAACCCGTATACAAGAACAAGATACCCATGAAAGGAGAAGCTGGATCAAAAGTACAAAGGAACCAAAAAAAAATGAAAAATCTGTAAACATCAATTTTACAGTCCAGATGAGCACTAAAGAGCCAATACAGGACCCAAAAAAATATTCCCCTGCCCGAAAGCACCACTGTCACCAAAGCTATAAAGTCTCGTAAATGAGACTATCCTTAAATCAGCTTAAAAAGATCACTTCACAGCAAAAGTTAAATGCCCACTTCGAGGGACATTGCATGCCACCAATCCAAACCAACTAGATCATAGATGAAGATAAAAGAGCAGCAGCAACTAAGGCAAAGGCTACCATATGCTACTCCAAAACCTTAATGCCACACCCCTGAAGAGAAGAAACTAGCCCAAAGCAAAAGCACCCACCATCAAAGAAAAACAAGTCTGCACCCCTATTTGTCAAATACTCAAATCCTTTGCTTTCTGTATTTTCCAAATCCGATCAAAATACTTCCATCAAAGAGCCTGCATCAATCATCCTGCTTCCTGTTTCAATAGCTTTCACATTTTCCGAATGAATCAGAAGCTACAAGAAGAGTTGTTATCCAGAAATTTTGGTGCCCTCACTGTACACCCACTAATTTACTTCCTCTGTTATATTCTCCAACCCAAAACTGCAGCCTAATCTTCACCTGCACAGACAACAAACCAGTTTGAAAGTCTTAGCTCTTTTTCTCTACCTCTCCTTTGTGACTCTCTTTTTTTCCCTTCTCACGGGCGCTCTCAACCACACCACAGAGGTCCAGCACCAACCACCCCAGGGGTTCTCAAACAGGATCCAGTAGAAGATAAAACAAGGAATCAACAGAAAAATTCCCAAGCTCAAATGCAGAGAACCAACAGAACAATACCAAGCACCACCAATATGAATACAAAGATCAGAATATCAATCACACCAGAGAAACACCGTCCAATCATCACCACAAGTCTCAAACACAGGCCATTCGAAAAACCAGTTAAGAATCCCAAGCTCAAATGCAGATCACCAACAGAACAATACCAGGCACCACCAAACTGAATACCAGAATCAGAATAACAATCACCCCAGAGAAACACAGTCCAAATCATCAACACAAGTCTCAGACACAGGTCACTCAAAGAAAAGAAAAACAGAACACACGGGTATCACTACAGGATTCATGCACCAATTAGAAAACAAAAGGATTGAGCCGACAGAAACTGATAAAGCAGAAAACCAAGCCCAAGACCTAGTCTTAATCAACACTAACAACCTAGTCATGTCAAAAGGGGTGTTATTGAAGATAATGGAGTTTCTCTCTAGCCACAACAACCACACTATGGTATGCCAAAACAAAAAAGCATTTTTCTTTCTTTTTCTACCTGCAAAAAGACCCCATGCATCAAATACAAATCAGCAAGCGTTGTAGGTAGAACAACCTCAAATCCTAGCCACGCATAAACCTTCTTCCACACAATGGAAGCATAACTACAAGATAGGAACAAATGGCGTGTATCTTCAACACCTTCACCACACTAGACATAAACTAATTCCTCTTGCTCTATCAATACCCTCCTCCTGAACAGATTTATCTTTGTAGGCATTCTATCTAAAAGAACCTGCCAAGATAAAGCAAGAACCTTGTTGGGTGCCTTACTTTTCCAAAAACTTTTGAAATTTTGTACCTCCACAGCCTGCAGATTAGGTAACAGAGCACAGTTTGATTGCAACCATCTATAAGCTGAATTTGTAGAGAACACCTCAGACTCATCCCAAAGCCAAATCCATTTATCCTCATTTTCACTTATCAACACTATTGGGTTTATTAAACTTTGTATTTCCTCAAGCATCTCCTTCTCCCAATCAAACATTATCCTTCTCCACCTCAGATTCCATTTCCAATTTGTGCCTTGCCACTCCCCTAAGGTTGCAACCCTCGTACCCCTATCCTCTGACAAGCTAAAGATCCTAGGAAAAGATTCCTTGAGACCACGATTCCCTACCCACACATCATCCCAAAACTCAATAGAGGCTTTGTTTCCTAACTTTTTACTCAGCCCCAATTGGAACCAATCTTCCAGATGCCTATACTTACCAATTTTACAGACCACCCACCACCAATGAGATGCACTCCTCGCGTCTCGCGGAGTTCCCCTTGAGAACCTTCCACCCCCTTCCCTCAGGTCATATCTGGAAACAACCACATCTTTCCATAGACCTTTTTCTTCATTTATCAACCGCCATCGCCATTTTGCTAGAAGAGCCAACTCCTTTGGTTTACAGACCTTCTCCCAACTCACCCAGGGTATCCTCCTTTTTTCCTGTGATGCTCCCCATAAAAAATCTCTCTGAATACTCACTAGTTTCTTCAACACCTTTCCTGGAATTCTTAGGAAAGACAAAAAGTATATAGGTAGACTGTTCAATACTGAATTAATCAGGGTAATCCTTCCCCTAAGTGACAGATGTCTCCCTTACGAAGACAACCTCCTTTCCATAGAATCAATTACCGGCTGCCACGTTGAAGCACTTTTTGGATTCGTACCAATCGGCAACCCCAGGTATTTGAATGGCAACCTCCCTGACTTACAATTTAAAAACCTGGCAGCCGCCAGATGAAATGACTCATCCACATTTACCCCCATCAGGATACTCTTTTGGAAATTCACCTTAAGACCTGAAACCAATTCAAAGCACCGCAAAATTGACTTCATCACCCAAAGATTCTCCCAGCTTGCCTCACCCACAAATACAGTATAATCTGCATACTGTAGTAAAGACACCTCTGAACCTCCATCACCCACTTTAAAACCTTTAAACTTTCCTCTTAGAACTGCATTCTTAACCAACCCACAGAGACCCTCAGCAACTATCAGAAAAGGAACGGTGCTAGCAGATCTCCTTGCTTCAGCCCCTTCTTAATATGTATCTCATCTGTCGGGCTTCCATTCACCAAAACTGAGCAACTACCTTTGAAGATACACTCTTTATCCACCTCCGCCATCTCTCACAGAAACCCAGTCGCCCCATCATATAGTCCAAGAACCTCCAATTTACTGAGTCATATGCTTTCTCAAAATCTACCTTAAAGACCAGACATTGTTTTCTCGTCTTTTCCGCATAATCCACCACCTTATTTAAAATTATCGCACCATCAAAAATATTCCTATTAGGCAAAAAGGCGGACTGGGTACTTGAAATTAAAGGATGAAGTATCGTTTTCAATCTTGTCGCTAAAAGCTTGGAAAGGATTTTATAAAGACTACCTAGCAGGGAAATGGGTCTGTATTCAGTTAATAGCTGAGGATTTGGACCTTCGGGATAAGAGCAACAAAGCAAGACTCAAATTCTTTTGGTAGTTTAGCATGGCTATAAAA
Source organism: Sophora flavescens (assembly GCA_030762895.1). NCBI lineage: Eukaryota > Viridiplantae > Streptophyta > Magnoliopsida > Fabales > Fabaceae > Sophora > Sophora flavescens. Next base: position 110,309,934 of record CM061070.1, on the reverse strand, counting down.
TTCTCCTACCATGCCCCAAACTTCGTCTTTCAACAAAGGCCAAATTTTTTTAAAGAAGTTAAAGTTAAACCCATCTGGCCCGGGACTTTTGTCACCCTCTATGCTAGCCATTACCAATTCCAACTCTTCCCTAGAAAACGGCCTTGAAACTACTCTCGCATTGTCCTCAAATAAGTGTCCAAATGGTACACCATCTAAAAAAGGACGTTGCCAGCTTTCCTCATCAACAATCTTTAGAAAGTACATTTTCACCTCCTCCCTAACTTTTAACACCTCTTCAACCCAAATTCCATCTACATTAATTGCCACCAGACTGTTTCTGGCTCTTCTAACTACCAGACAAGCATGAAAGTATGAAGTATTTGCATCAGTCTGACCCGCCTTCTTTGGTCCAAAATTTAAAGGCCCATGCCCATTTGCTGATGATATATCCTCTGAAGACTCCTTATGCTCAGAATCCTCCCCCATAGAGTCTGGAACTACACTCAAATTGCAAGAGTCTATTTGTAATAACCCACCTTCCCCAATAAGCGTTTGGGCCACACACTCCCCTTGTGAGCCCATATACTTTGGGCTACTCTCCCCCAGCCCAACTTGCAAGCCTCCATCAATAACATTTTTACTTCCACTGACAGCGTCACATTCCCCCACCTTTTCTGCAATCCCCTGCATTGCCGCTGATTGACTTGCGTTGATCTGCCTTATGAGCAACTCTCTGCTCCCGCCGCTTGAAATTTTCTTCCCCGAGTTAATAGAAAGTGTCTGGTCCCCCCTGAAATTCCTGACACCCACCATTCAAATTTGAAACTTCATCTTCCTCCGTAGCACCAAAAACATGGCCGTACCTCTCAAACAACACTCAGTCTGAAACCATATCACTATCCACGGAAGAATCACTTTCATCCGATAATTCACCCCCTTCAAGCTTCTGGTACCATTTTCCATGACTAAGGTATAGTCAACCAAAAGCTTCCTCAAGCAATCTGATTGAAAAAAACTCCTCACTTATTTTCACCTTAACTAGCTTATTCACTGCCTCTGGAGAGCTGGTACTATGGGTGGCAAATGGATGGATCCGTAAATTTTTATTTGGATTATAATGGATTGATTAGAAACAATCCATTAATCCATTATGATCCATTAAAAATTTATTAAAAAAATCTAATCCATCTATCATCCATTCAATAAAAATCATCCAATCCATCCATTAACAACTATTTTACGGATGGATATATGATCCATCCACGAAAATATTTTTAAAAATTAAATAATTTCATAATTTTTTTAAAAATATTTTCTCTCTATTCCCTCTCCCCCTCTCTCTCCTCTGTATTTTCTCTCTCTACCCTCTCTTTCTCTCTCTATTCCGTAACCTACCCAGTAATCACGGATCAGGATTGTGACTGTAGGGAGACGCGGTTATCATCTAACGGTGGAAAAACAAAAGTTTAAGATTTATGTTTTCATTTTTTATGTTAAAAAAATATTTTGTGAGGCTAGGATCATCTACAGCCAATATTTGGACTGCAGTGAATCCACATCCTAGTAATCATCGTTGGAATTGGAAACATGGAAGTTCGTCATACAGTGCAAATAGCGAAATACAATTTTGCTTTCATTTGGTCATGGTAATTCACATCGATAATTAGTTGAAAATATTTTAAATAACAGTTCAAAACTTCAAATATATCACCACCTCGTCGTTTTGCGGGGCATGTGACGTTTTTTTTATCACTTTTAATTAGTTAATAAAAAACAAAAAACAAATAAATAAAATTGAAAATAATGAAGAGAAAATAATAGAAACCGGAGAAAATTACATGGATTTTTTTTTATGAAAATGATTTAAAAAAATATTTGGAACGGATAAAAATTTATCCACTACTTTTTGGTTATTGGTTCAATGGATTTAGAAAATAATTTGATGGATCATAAACCATCTACTATAAAAACAATCCAATCCATTCCAATCCATTTATATATTTTTTTGATAGATGGATGGATTGGATGGATATTCTCATGGATGAATAATGGATAAACGGATAATTTTGCCGGCCTTAGCTGGTAGCAATAAGAACCCTTCCCATGTCAAACCTCTTCTTTCTACTAGTGTTTTCATCTAACTTGATACAAACATGCTAAACAGACACACAATTTCGGACAACATACGGTACACCGTATGAGCGATCTCTTCGCATGTGATCACAGCCTTTAAGATCAGAATAGACTGTCTTGACTTTGTTTCACAGATTATGTTTTTTTAAATTTAAATTTTTTTTGTAAATAAATTTTTTGATTAAGTATGTGTCAATATCTGGTGAACCGGGTACAAATATCTGGTGAATTCAGTTCATTATCTGGTGAATGGGTTTTTTTGAGAAATAATTTTTTTGATTAAGTATGTGCAAATATCCGGTGAATCCGGTATAAATATCTGGTGAATTCAGTTCATTATCTGGTGAATAGGTTTTTTGACAAATAATTTTTGTTTAAGTATGTGCTAATATATGGTGAACGTGGTAAATATATCTGGTGAATTCAGTTCATTATTTGGTGAATGAGTTTTTTTTTATAAATAAATTTTTTGATTAAGTATGTGTAAATATCTGGTGAATCGGGTACAAATATCTGGTGAATTCGGTTCATTATCTGGTGAATGAGTTTTTTTGAGAAATAATTTTTTGGGTTAATTATGTGCAAATATATGGTGAATCCGGTATAAATATCTGGTGAATTCAGTTCATTATCTGGTGAATAGGTTTTTTTGAGAAATTTTTTTTTGGTTAAGTATGTGTAAATATCTGGTGAATCATGTACAAATATCTGGTGAATTCAGTTCATTATCTGGTGAATGGGTTTTTTTTAGAAATAATTTTTTTGGTTAAGTATGTGCAAATATCTGGTGAATTATGTACAAATATCTAGTGAATTCAGTTCATTATCTGGTGAAAGGGTTTTTTTGAGAAATAAATTTTGGTTAAGTATGTGCAAATATATGGTGAATCATGTACAAATATTTGGTGAATTCAGTTCATTATTGGGTAAATGTGTTTTTTTAGAAATAATTTTTTAAAAAAAAGTCAAAATTAAAAAAAAATTGCTACTACAGTAGCGCTACTGTAGCAGTGTCGCGTATCCTGTAATTTTTTCGTGTCTCTTTAGCACGGCTGAACTTGATAAAGCTTCCCACCATTTTAACCAATATCTTAAAGTTCTCCTCCTTCCAAGCATGAGCCGACATCCCGGAGACCTTCAACCAGATGATTCTTTCCCTAACCACCAAGTCCGACCTCCATGGTTGTATATTAGAAAACCAATCTGAAAGTGAATCCTTGAATTCATTTAGAAGAGAATGAAGGTCGACCTCCTCATCAGCATAAAGAAGAGAGACATCTTACTTCCCATAGGAACAGCGGTAATCGAAAACAGTCCCAAGGAGTGTAAAATCTTTTGCATATTAATGGCATCTTCTACCTTAAAAGACCAACCAACATAGCTGCGCCTCAACCATTTAATTTAATCATCAGAAACATTAAAAGCTAATCCCTTCCAATCATTATCGTTTAATGCTGACTTGTTTTTGTATTGCTTTCTTGTCCCCTGAAAATCTTTTTCTCCCTGAGTCAATACGTTAGCAAATGAGACTCCTTCCCTGCATGATGATTAACCCCATCCCTTTGCCTTTGTTGATTCTGAATCCTAGATGTTTCCCCCTGTAGAAAGTTGATGCTGGACCACGCACATAGGACCTTTCAAATTTTTCAAAATGCTCTCTGTTCCTCTCTCTAAAGCGTTCTCTCTCTTCAATTTATGGTTGCATGTTAATTTGCAGAAAAAGATGAGCATACCCTCAACAATTTCGCGAGTCCTAAAATACATACCTGAGTTACAAAAGCATGTGGAAGGACTAATTAAGAAGAAGGAGGAGCTTTTACTTAGAATCACACGGCAAGGAGATGCTGTGAACAAAGAATCTCAAAGTAAGATTGCCACTCACAATTCTGGTTTTGTAGTTTCAACAAGTAGGCTCAATGATAGTGAGGTTACTATTCAGATTTCCACTCATGATGAGGTCAACAAGATTTCACTATCAGAGATCTTGCTTTGTTTAGAAAATAGTGGACTTGTGCTTCTAAATGCTTCTTCATCTGAGACCTTTGGAGGAAGGATCTTCTATAACTTGCATTTCCAAGTATGGATTATAATATTTTTATTTTAGCTCCAAGTATATGCATTATAATATTTCCATGTCAACATTTTCTTTTGGGATGCAAATTTGTGAGCTAATTAAAAGTGCCTAATTGTGTTTCTGCAGGTGGAAAAAACTTACAGATTAGAGTCTGAGATTCTAAGTGAGATGCTTTTGGCAATGTCAGAGAAGAAGGAAAGGATTTTCTAATCAAATTAATGTTAGCTCTAATCATGTTGCTCAACTATTAAATTTGACGCTAAAAGTCCGTACATACATAGGAAGCATGGATTGTAAGTTTACAACTATGGTTGTAAATGAGTCATGTTATAATGGATTATTTAAGTTTGACTCATTAAGTACTCCATTAAACTCCTTTATTTTAGCTCATGTATTTAGCTTGGGATGTCGGGCTTAAACTTTATAGACTTACAATAATAGTTCTCCAATAACTCATGTATTTTGTGTGTATTACTTGGAGAGTAACGGTGAAAGTTATGAATTATTAATTATATAATGGATTATGAATACAAAATTATATTATTAATTTCGTTTCTATTTTTATTTCAACTTTTAGCATAGATATGTTTGTTAAATATTAAAATAGTAAACTTAAAAATAATTAAAGGAGAGATTAGATAAAAGAAAAATAAATAAGCAGTAAATGAATATGAAATAAAAGAACCAAGATCAAGCTTCATATTTTTTTAGTAAATCAAACTCAAGCTTTAAATTTGATCCGTTTAAATAGTCAAATTTAAGTAACTTTTTTTTTTCTTCCACAAGTTGAGTTTCAAATATGAGAAATGTTTTTTGAACATCCCATTTGGGACACCTCCAGCAACACCTAAATATTTTGTTAATCACGTACAAATATTTGGTTAATTCAGTTCATTATATGGTTAATGGGTCATCCTGAAACTTACAATCATTTTTCACAACCATTAACTAAATATTTGGATGTGATTAACCAAATATTTACACGTTTGTAGAAAATGTAAGCTTCATGATGACCCATTAACCATATAAAGAACTGAATTAACCAGATATTTGCATGTGATTAACCAAATATTTACATGAAAATGGAAAATAAGCTTCAGATGACCCATTAATCATATAATGAACTAAATTAACCAAATATTTGCACGTGATTAACCAAATATTTAGGTGTCGCTGGAGGTGTCCCAAATGGGATGTTCAAATAACACTACTGTTCGAATATTTGGCTTAACTCGACTCATTTACACACTCATTTACTCCTATTGATAAAATATAACGAATAGAACAATTCAAATGCAAACGTAATGAAGTAATTAAATATAAAACACACTAACTCGAGGGATTAATCTCTTTAGTTACGCGCGGGATACGTCGAAAAACCAAAAAATATAATATAATCCTTTAACAGTAAGTATATAATAATCTTCTAGAGCAACCAATTTAAAAATTGGAAAGTCCTACATTGGCACTCTCTAACAATAATAATAATAATAATAACAATAAATAACAACAACAACAACAACAACAACAACAACAACAACAACAACAACAATAATAATAATAATAATAAAATGAAATATTGGTGGAGGCCACATGTTAAGTGGAGGAAGTGTGGCAACATGAGGCATGTGGAAAGAATATGCAAATGTGAAAGAAGGAATGGGAACAAGTTGTGCTATTCTCCCATTTAATTTAAAAGATTTAAAAGGTGTTATAATACTTTTATTGAGTTTCAATGATTGTATTAGAGAGACACGAAAGCTATTTAAGGTATGTACAACTCTAAAAAAACTTTAACCAAGATGAAATATATACATCATCAGGAACATAATTCTGTCAGGAGTACCTTCAGTAATTATGTGCATCACTATATCAGATTGTGAATAAAATCTTTTAATCATGTAGAGATGTGGAGTAATTCAAATAAAATTGGAGAGAAGTAATAAGATGAAGATTTCAAATTGTATACTATTAGGCTTGGGATTATCATATAAGAATTTATGCTTGATATTTAAGATATATATATAAATCTATTCGTGTTTATTTAGTTAAATCTTTCTATTCATGTGACTTTGTTATTGCTTATCTGCTTCATTAGAAGTTGAGTTGATGCTGATATGTGATGATTGACACCTTAAGTCTACAAGTTCTTGAGGTTGAAACCTTATAATCAATTTGAGAATTTATGAAGCTGAAATGTGGTGATATTGGTTTGAATCATGTTGTAGAAGCACGAGTAAGGAGATGGATTCGAAGGGTATAAATGATCTCTATAATCTCCCTGATCTGCGTTGGTTATTTTACACTACATTCCCTGTTTCTCTATTTTTTTGTTCCCTTCTAGGATTCTGTATCTCTCCCGTGATGTGGATCCCACTGGTAATTCTTTTATTTTATGTAGGCTTCAAATTCTTTTCGTTTATGCCATTTGATGAAGATTTTCATTGTTTCCCAATAATCAGTTTATACAAAAATCTCACAAAGATTCTAACAATTGAACAATTTGATTGACTTGAACAGCTCGAAGCAAATGGTATGTTGGGGTTCTATTTATATGTTATTTGATTTCAACTTTTCAGGGGAAAGGAATTTTGGAGTCTTGACAAAGATTGATCTTATGGATAAGGGAACTGATGCTGTTAGGGTAACCCATAATTTTTTTTCCCTGAATTCTGAGATGAAAACAGGGAGTAAAATGTGTGAGATTTGGGTTGCATTTATATATTTAAGATTGTGAAATGTAAAGTTATTTGGCATGTACCTGATATAATGTTAACCTTTTTGGTCATAATACAGATAGCAACATGGGGAAATGATTATGGAATGAGAAGCTTGGCAGATGTGACTTCACATTGACTTTCATATGGGGCAAGGCCGGAGGATCCTCTACTTTCTTTACAAATTTTATACAATAAATGCTGGCTACACAACTTTTTTCTCAGGGAAATGGTTCATCTGACTATTAATGGCATGTGGCAAGTATTTAATCTTCAGCAACCAACACCTGTAGATGATTAATTTATTATTGTCTAATAGATTCAAAGAATGGAATACTCTTTAGGCTTATAGGTACTCTTTTGGTTTAGTTCGGTATAGTATAATACATATATTTCAAATTTTTACTGCCACATGTGTACAATTTTGGTTGCCAATTTGTCTCCGCAGCAAGATTTTTATGAAGGGAGGATGCATGGAGTTTCCAAATTTCTTCTTTCATTGTTTTTGCGTTTTGCTACTCTGTGTAGATGGTAACTGAGCAAGTAACAATGGGTCAAAGAGATTGGAATAAAAAAAGAGAATGGCGGGTTATTGAAGATAGGGGCTGCAAAAAATAAACTATAATATAATAAATTAAAAATAAAATGATATAAATGAATTGAAAAATGGGATTTAGAGTAGAAGAAATAAATGGGATTGCAAAAATAAACCTAAACATCTGAGTGTTCACAAATCCTTTTGTTTCTGGTTTCTTCACTCCACTGTCCCCTCACCTCCTCTATTTTTTTCTTCACTTTATTCACCAAATCAGCCACCACCATTGTTCCTTCATCGTCACCGGTGCGCCACCATCCTTCCACCTATGACTCCTATCGTTTCTCTCCATTACAAGCACACAAACAAATAAGGTACGCCCCTTTTCTCCTTCCTTAAGGAACTGTATTTGTTTGTTTCGCTAATTTTCAGTTGGAAAGTTTTATTTTGTTTTAGGTAAAATTTTGATTTTATTCAAAATTTTAGGTATAATTAAAGGAGAGATTAGATTAAAGAAAAATAAATAAGCAGTAAATGAATATGAAATAAAAGAACCAATATCAAGCTTCATATTTTTTTAGTAAATCAAACTCAAACTTTAAATTTGATTCGTTTAAATGAGTCAAATTTAAGTAACTTTTTTTTTCTTCCGAGTTTCAAATATGAGAAATGTTTTTTGAACATCCCATTTGGGACAACTTCAGCGACACCTAAATATTTGGTTAATCACGTACAAATATTTGGTTAATTCAGTTCATTATATGGTTAATGGGTCATCCTGAAACTTACAATCATTTTCCACAACCATTAACTAAATATTTGCATGTGATTAACCAAATATTTACATGTTTGTAGAAAATGTAAGCTTCATGATGACCCATTAACCATATAAAGAACTGAATTAACCAGATATTTGCATGTGATTAACCAAATATTTACATGAAAATGGAAAATAAGCTTCAGATGACCCATTAACCATATAATGAACTAAATTAACCAAATATTTGTACGTGATTAACCAAATATTTAGGTGTCGCTGGAGGTGTCCCAAATGGGGTGTTCAAATAACACTATTGTTCGAATATTTGGCTTAACTCGACTCATTTACACACTCATTTACTCCTATTGATAAATATAACGAATAGAGCAATTCAAATGTACACAATAACTCGAGGGATTAATCTCTTTAGTTACGCACGGGATACCTCGAAAAACCAAAAAATATAACAACAAGAAGAAGTAATTCACGAAAATCAATGAATTCATTTCATTCATTAAAATTAGCAGGTGTAAGAGATCATCTTGTAATCCCTAAACCCGAATATTGGGTTGAGACACCAACTATTCAACCAGTAATTCAGAGAGAGTCTCCCACTCTATCTAAAATTAATCAAAGTTTTGAAACTCATAATCAATGTTTTGTAATAACAAAATTTTACATTGATAATCAAAAATTGCAAAAAGAATTTTTAAAACCCGAATTTGAAAATAAGAGAAAATGGTTTTTCTCTACTTTTTCACAACCAGAGATAAGGCAATATAGAGAATCCTATTTTGATTATCTCGAGGAGGTAGAGGATGACAACATTCCCTACTTCACATGGTTTGAAAATCATTGTTTTCAACATTTAGAATTAAACACAATAAATTCGGCAAAAAGAATTTGGAAAACTACTAAAGGTAAAGAGGTTATTTCAGTAATTCCCCCTTTGGAGGAAATAACATTCCCAAATGTTGAAAATATTGAAATAACAGCATCTCCTTTCAAAACCATGAAAGAAGATACCAAAACACTAACTATTCAACAGCCCACAAGAAATGATATAAAAAATATTCAACAACAGTTGAAGTTTACAAATCAACTTTTATATCAAGTAGCAAGTACTTCTGAAGATAATGATTTACCTTCAAAAGAAGAAACTTCTAAGAAATTAGAAAAATCATTAATAACTCCTTACAAACTGTCAGATTCTGAAATAAAAGATATTAAAATAGGAAAAGAATCAAGTAATGAACTTTTAAATGAAATAAACAAAAGACTAGCTTCATTAAAAATATCATCATCAAAAGTAAATATGATAAAAAATGAAGATATAATAGAGCTTGAAAAACAATTTGACGATACAAATAGTGACACAATAAATAAAATAAAAAAATACTTCAAGAACGTACCCCACTTCAAGAAATTATTATCACAGGCCCACTCTGCCTGACATACAATTCGAAGATGCTATGCTTGACAATGCATCTCAATATAATGGAGAAGGAATTGTAGAGTGGAATTTAGATGGGTTCTCAGTACACCAAATAATGAGGAAATTAGAAGAAATGTCCATGGCAGCTACTGCCTATAGGGCAAAAAGAAATAATGCCCTAAGTACGGTCAAGTTATTAATCCAAGGTTTCACTGGAAGCCTAAAAGGATGGTGGGATAATAATTTAAGAGAAGAAGATAGACAAACAATTCTTACATTTGTAAAACAAGAAGTAAGGAATAATGAACAAGGCCAACCAGAAACAATTCAAATTGAGCAACAAGTAGAGGCCCTAATATTTGCAATCTCCCAAGCGTTTATTGGTGACGCAAATGTTTTTGCAGATAGGTCCCTTGAGATATTAAATAATCTTTATTGTCCAACACTTGGAGAATTCAGATGGTATAAAGATAATTTTTTAGCAAAAATTTACACTAGAACGGACTGTAGACAGTCCTATTGGAAATATAGATTTATTTCAGGTCTTCCCAAGAATTTTGCACAAAAGGTTAGAACTCAAATAAAAAATGAGTACCTAGGTACTCCCTTAGAAGATTTAACCTATGGTAGAATAATTTCAATAATAAACAAAACAGGCTTACAATTCTGCACAAACATTAAAATGCATAGACAAGCTAAATTTGAAAGTAAAACTAATAATAAAGAATTAGGAAATTTTTGTGAACAATTTGGTTACGAAAAATTAACCCCTCCTTCTAAACAAAGAAGGACAAAACCCCAAAAGTTTAGAAGTTACAAAAAATTTAATAAAAGAACACTAGTAGAAAAACCCATTAAACCTTATAAGAAATCCCAAAACAAAGCTTATACCAAACCATATAATAAAGGATTTAAGAAAAACATTATCTGCTATAAATGTGGTCGTGCAGGACACATGGCAAGAGATTGCAGGATAAAACAAAAAAATAAAGAATTAAAAATGGATGAAGAAATAAAAGAACAAATAGCAAAGATTCTATTATACGAAACATAAACCTCAGATAACTCATCTTCTGAAGATGAACAAGAAATAATCTATCAGAATCAAGAAACGTCCTTTGATTCTGATGTTGGATGTTTAAGTTGTGGATGTCTTGGAGATAATTGCGATTGTAAATTTACAATTAATGTTATTTCTAAGGAAGCTAGAGTCTTGCTAGACCTAGTTGGGCAAATAGAAGATCCCCAAGTTAAACTTGCAATGTTAGAAAAATATAAAGAATTAGAAAGTCAGGAAATAACAACAAAAGAATTCACAGGCTATAATTTAAAGGATATTTTAAATCCTCAATCAATCCATGATTCTTCTTTTATACAAGAACCAATGAGCCTTCCATATTTATATAAGGAAATTAAGAATTTAAAAACCGAAGTTGCTAATTTAAAAAACAAATATAAAATTTTGCAACAAAATTTTCAAAAAGCCTTGGGGAAGGGAAAAGGAAAAGCAACTATTCCCAATTCTTCCTCCACACATTTTGATGAAGAAAAAGAATTTGATGCTCTTTACAACGAAGAGACAAATTTCTTTTTAAGAATAAAAACCATGCAACAAAAATGGCATGTAAAGATAAATCTAAAAATTAATAAATCTTTTCATTAGCCATTTATTGCCTTAGTTGACTCAGGAGCTGACCTTAATTGTATTCAAGAAGGACTTATTCCTACACAATATTATCAAAAGACACTTCAAAAATTATACACATCTAATAATCAAAAGTTACAGGTAAACTATAAACTAGAAGATGCTAGTATCTGTAACAAATGAATATGTTTCCAAGTTTATTCCTAACATTAGGATAAAATGTAAACCCCTTTATTCTAGGCTTAGGAAAACCAAGAACCCAAATCCAGAATGCCACTGCGGATCATCTCAAGGATTAGTATATTGAAAATAATTAAAATAGATAATCAGAGTATAAAGTGAAAGTAGAATTATCAAACTATCAGTTTTATTTCATATGACTGATAGTAAATTATAAGTGGTTATCAAAATATTTAATGAAGTAACTTACAAATAACTGGTGAACTTTAGTAACCTTGCTATGAAAGCTTTTATGCTACAAGATTACAATAAAACGTAATTAGTAAATGGAACCAAAGGAAAGTCTGTCTTGAATGAAGGACGAAGTCTTCTTTAAATAGAGGGGAAGAAGCCTTCGAGAATGAGCGGACTTGAATTGGTTTGGAGTCCGAAAAGCAGGTACTGTTTATCTTTTGACTTTTGATGCTTTTACTATAGTCATGATGATTCCGGTCTGCCAATAAGTTAGTGTCGGCACAACCGGACAAATAACTTTACTTTTGCTTTAATAAGTGACTGGTGACTTGAAAGATGTTTTGTCGGCCATCTTGATTCTGTAGAAGGACGACTATTCTTGAATTGAATTATTGAGCTATTGATCGAAGAACCCAAAATCTGGGTCATTATTTTCCAAGTAGGGATTATAATCGGACCCTACTGTTGCTGAATCTTCTAGATCTGATTATTCGTCAGATCCTATTGATGAAAGGGCTTCTCTTAATAACTTTTTGTATTCTTTGGGAGTAGAAGCACTCACATTTATTGTATAAGGAGTTATTGGAGAAACTACTTCTTTCCCTTTTGATTGGGAAGGAGGAGTCTTTGGGGGTTCAAAGGCTGGGGGAACCCTTCTTCTATTTTGTTGTCCAAGCTTATTTTTCCATGCAGTGAATTTTGTCTCCACAACTTTTTCATTAAATTTTTTCCACCAGGAGACGGTGTTGAATGAACAAATATTTTTTGGAAATGGTTCAGGTAAATGCAGGTGGTATTCAAAATTGAATTTAAGCAACCACGCAATTCCGAACTGTGCACAAAAATGCAATAACTTCCCAAAAATTGGTATGGCTGGGGTTAATTGTTTGTATTCAAGATAAGTTTTATAGAGTGAATTTGGGAGGATATCGGCAGATAGGTCGTATTCCCAAAACCATTCCATAAACCAGTTTGGATATCTGGCTTGGTTATTTAAAAAAATGAAATACCAAGAGTGACGAGGATTAGGTTGGAATAAAATTAATTCCCACGCCCTCTGGTAATCCCAGTAATTGTAAACAGGTGGGTCATAGACCCTTGAGAATCTCTTGGGCTTGAAAGGACCTTGGCCCCAATCTGATAGGGTAAGGACTTTCATTATTTTACACTGGGAATAGGCAATTACTTCCAGGGCACTTGGGTTTGTATTCTGTTCAATTTTTACTGATTGAGTATCAATCAGTATGTGTTGGTAGAAAGCAATATTCTTTTCGGCACCATTTGTGGGGACCCACCCAAAACCATTTGGAATTAATTGTTTGAGTAAATCCCAAGGTTCTACTGTAGAGGGATTTCCCATTTCTTGCTCCACCAGAGCATGCCTTCTACAACATGGTTTTATTTTAAAATTCAGGGGTTCTCTTTGAGTAGCTATTTGGTTGGGTTGTTCTTCATCTAATGAAGCAAATTTATTGGGACTTTGTATTGGGTTATTTGTGGGGCTTGACTGGGGAAGGGTTTTTCTGGTTATTTGAGAGGCTGAAGGGGCAAAAGAGTCTATGGTTAATTCTTTTGATTTGCTTGGTGAGGAAGTATTTTTATTAGGAGAGGAAGAGGAGGATCCTCCTCTAACCGATCCCCCTCGGGATCGGGTATTCATCTCGAACTGGTTCCTTGCAAAAATTCCCTGGTTAGAAAATCAGGGATAAAATTGTTATCACCTTTTAAATATTCAATTTCAAAATCAAAACAACTATGTAAGCTTTGTCATATGGCGAAAATATGTTTGGAAACTAAATTTTTAACATCTTTTTCCAAACCAAGAATCCTAAACCATGGTCTCCAGAATTGTCCAAATTAGTTTTAGAAATAAAAAGGGATGTCAAGTCACTTCCTTGTTTAGGTATTCCACATCCCGATGCCAGTCTAATAGTTCGGACAGATGCATCAGATTAAGGATATGGTGGTATCCTACTACAGATCCTTCCAGTAGCAGTAGTAGTAGTAGTAGTAGTGGTAGTAGTAGTGGTGGTAGTAGTATAATAATAATAATAATAATAATAATAATAATAATAATAATAATAATAATAATAATAATAATAATAATAATAATAATTAAAAGTTACATAACTGAAGTATACCTTCAATAAATGTTTCAACAATTTATAAAACCAAGTTAATGGACAAGTTTAAATCTGATTTTATAATTAAAACTGCTGAATACACAATTAAAGTTGATAAAACTCAAGAGAGTTTAAATCTCTTGAATTTATCAATGTTAAAAGAACATAAGCAAAAATACAGAATTTTGCACATTGGTTTAATTCAAGTTGCAATAAAACCTTTACACAAATTAGGCATAGATGCACCTGTTCGTGTATGCCTAAGAGATACTCGACCTGTTCGAAGATCGGGTACTTTTAATAATTGAGACCAATCTCCATGATGGTCCAACCTTTTTCAATAATTTTCCAAACTATATTATGTCATTAGAAAGTTTGGGAAAAAATAAACATAACATCAAATTAAATGTTAAAATAAAAGAAGGAATTTGGAATCCAAATTCCTACCCAATGGCAGTAATTATATAAAATATATTACAAGGCCATGAAAACTAACATTTCACCAAAAGCATTAAATATTTCTTCAAAAGAAGACACTTTACTCCTTCAAGTTAATCTTGAAAAGTCAAATGCAGTAACACCTAAGAGACTCAACCATAATGAAGTCTCTAGGAATCTTGAATGGAATTTACAAGAGATTATGCCTCCTGAGGAACCAGAACCCTCCCAAATGACAATACCAGTTGAATATGCATCTGGTAATGTTTCAGTAAGTTTTGCACCATTTAGTAGAAGTAATTCTACTTGATCGTTTAGAACCCCCGAGGGATCTAAACAAACAAATAATTCACGCAAATCAATGGATTCATTTCATTCTTTAAGATTAGTAGGAATAAGGGATCGTCCTGTTATTCCTCAACCCGAATACAGGGTTGAAACACCTCAAACTGTTCAACCAGTAACTTAGAGAGAGTCTCCAACTCAATTTGAAATAAATCTAAGTTTTGAACCACATAATCAATGTTTTGTAATTACAAAATTTTACATTGATAAACAAAAATTGCAAAAAGAAATTTTAAAACCCAAATTTGAAGATAAGAGAAAATGGTTTTTCTCTACTTTTTCACAATCAGAGATAAGAAAATATAGAGAATCCTATTTTTCTTATCTCGAGGAGGTAGAGGATGACAACATTCCCTACTTCACATGGTTTGAAAATCATTGTTTTCAAAATTTAGAATTAAACACATTAAATTCGGCAAAAAGAATTTGGAAAACTACTAAAGGTAAAGAGGTTATTTCAGTAATTCCCCCTTTGGAGGAAATAACATTCCCAAATGTTGAAAATATTGAAATAATAACATCTCCTTTCAAAACCATGAAAGAAGATACCAAAACACTAACTATTCAACAGCCCACAAGAAATGATATAAAAAATATTCAACAACAGTTGAATTTTACAAATCAACTTTTATATCAAGTGGCAAGCACTTCTGAAGATAATGATTTACCTTCAAAAGAAGAAACTTCTAAGAAATTAGAGAAATCATTAATAACTCCTTACAAACTGTCAGATTCTGAAATAAAAAATATTAAAATAGGAAAAAAAAATCAAGTAGTAAACTTTTAAATGAAATAAATAAAAGACTAGCCTCATTACAAATTTCATCATCAAAAGTGAATATGATAAAGAATGAAGATATACTAGAATTGGAAAAACAATTCGATGATCCAAATATTGATACAATTAATAAAATAAAAAATACTTCTAAAACCTACCCAACTTCTAGAAATTACTATCATAGACCCACTCTGCCTGATATACAATTCGAAGATGCTATGATTGACACAGCATCCCAATATAATGGAGAAGCAATTGTTGAGTGGAATATAGATGGATTTTCAGAACACCAAATAATGAGAAAATTAGAAGAAATGTCTATGGCAGCTACTGCCTATAGGGCAAAAAGAAATAAAGCCCTAAGTACAGTTAAGTTATTAATCCAAGGTTTCACAGGAAGCCTTAAAGGATGGTGGGATAACAATTTAAGACAAGAAGATAAACAAACCATTCTTACATTTGTAAAACAAGAAATTAGAAATAACGTACAAGGCGTACCAGAAACAATTCAAATAGAGCAACAAGTAGAAGCATTAATCTTTGCTATCTCCCAAGCATTTATAGGAGATGCAAATGTATTTGCTGATAGGTCACTTGAAATATTAAATAATCTCTATTGTCCAACTCTTGGAGAATTTAGGTGGTACAGTGATAATTTTCTAGCAAAAATTTACACTAGAACCGACTGTAGACAGTCCTATTGGAAAGACAGATTTATCTCTGGTCTTCCCAAGAATTTTGCTCAAAAAGTAAGAACTCAAATAAAAACTGAGTATCCAGGTACTCCTTTAGAAGATTTAACTTATGATAGAATAATCTCAATAATAAACAAAACAGGTTTATAATTTTGTACAGACATTAAAATGCATAGGCAAGCAAAATTTGAGAGTAAAACTAATAATAAAGAATTAGGAAATTTTTGTGAACAGTATGATTATAAAAAACTAACCCCTCCTTCTAAACAGAAAAGGGCAAAACCTCATAAATTTAGAAACTATAAAAGATTCAATAAAAGAGCACCAGTTGAAAGATCAAGTAAGCCTTATAGAAAACCCCAAAGTAAAACTTTTTATAATAAACCTTTTAATAAAGGATTTGATAAAAATATTATTTGCTATAATTGTGGTCGAGCTGGCCATATAGCTAAAAAATATAGAGTAAGACAAAATAAAAGAACTTAAAATGGATGAAGAAATCAAAGAGCAAATTGCTAAGATTTTGCTCTATGAAACAGAATCTTCTGATAACTCTTCCACTGATAATGAACAAGAAATAATTTACCAAAATCAAGAAACTTCTTCAGATTCAGATGTTGGTTGCTTAAGTTGCGGTTGTCTAGGAGATAACTGTGATTGTAAATTTACAATTAATGTTATTTCCAAAGAAGCTAGAGTCCTATTGGATCTAGTTGGTCAAATTGAGGACCCACAAGTTAAGTTAGCAATGTTAGAAAAATACAAAGAAATAGAAAGTCAGGAAGTAACAAATAAAGAATTTATAGGCTATAATTTAAAGAATATTTTGAATCCTGAATCATCATTTACTCAAGAACCTTTGACACTCCCTCTATTATACAGAGAAGTCAAGAATTTAAAATCTGAAATTGTAGATTTAAAATAAAAATACAAAATTTTGCAACAAAATTTTGAAAAATCCTTAGGGAAGGGAAATGCTAAGGCCACTCCTTCAAACTTTTCCTCCCCCCATTTTAAAGAAGAAAAGGAATTTGACGCTCTCTACAATGAGGAAGCAAATTTCTTTTACAGAATAAAAACCATGCAACAAAAATGGCATGTAAAAATAAATCTTAAAATTAATAAGTCTTTTCATCAATCATTTATTGCCTTAGTTGACTCAGGAGCAGACCTTAATTGCATTCAAGAAGGTCTTATTCCTACACAATACTATAAGAAAACACTTCAAAAGTTATACACGGCTAATAACCAAAAGTTACAAGTAAATTATAAACTAGAAGATGCTAGTATCTGTAACAAAGGAATTTGTTTCAAAAGCTCATTCCTTCTAGTTAAAGATACTTCAGAACAAATAATATTAGGAACTCCTTTCTTAACACAACTCTATCCCCTCCAAATCACAGAAGAAGGAATAAAAACTATAAAAGATAATCAAGAAATATTATTCGAATTCATAAATCCTATAAAGACAAAAGAACTAAATAATATAACAGATAAGTTAGAAGAAAAGAATTTTCTATCTGTCATTCGCAGAAAAGAAAGCCAAATAGGATTTCTTCAAAAAGAAATCTTATATGTGAAAATAGAAAAACAAATTCAAGATCCTTTAATAAGGGAAAAAATAACTAAAATACAAAAAGATTTCGAAAAGGAAGTTTGTTCGGAAGTTCCCAACGCCTTTTGGGAAAGAAAAACTCATATGGTGTCCTTACCATATAAAGAAGATTTTCATGAAAGTAAAATACCAACTAAATCACGACCTATTCAAATGAATAGCGAAACTTTAGAATATTGCAAAAAGAAATAAAAGGATTTCTTGATAAAAAACTTATTAGGCCTAGCAAGTCCCCTTGGAGTTGCACTGCCTTCTATGTTAACCACCAATCAGAAATAGAAAGAGAAGAACCTCGAATGGTAATTAATTACAAACCATTAAATAATGTTTTAAAATGGATAAGATATCCAATACCAAATAAAAGAGATTTAATTAGAAGATTACACGATGGTATAATCTTCTCAAAATTTGATATGAAGTCAGGATTCTATCAAATAAAGTTAGAAGAGAAAGATAAATATAAAACAGCTTTTACAGTTCCTTTTGGCCATTACGAATGGAATGTAATGCCTATGGGACTAAAAAACGCTCCTTCTGAATTCCAACATATCATGAATGATATACTAAATCCACATTCTGATTTTACTATTGTCTATATTGACGATGTTTTGATATTTTCACAATCAATAGAACAACACTTCAAACATCTCAGTATTTTTAAAGAAACAATAAAAAGAAATGGAATGGTTATATCTGCCAAAAAGATAAAACTATTTCAAACCAAAATAAGGTTTTTAGGTCATGAAATTTACCAAAGAACAATAACACCAATAAGTAGAAGCATTGAATTCGCTGATAAATTTCCAAATGAATTAACTGATAAGAAGCAATTACAAAGGTTTTTAGGCTGCTTAAATTATGTATCTGAATTCATTCCCAATATTAGGATAAAATGTAAACCCCTTTATTCTAGGCTTAGGAAGACTTCAAATCCTAAGGCATGGTCACCAGAGTTATCCAAATTAGTCTTAGAAATAAAAAAAGATGTCAAATCACTTCCCTGTTTAGGTATTCCACAGCCCGATGCTAGTCTAATTGTTCAGACTGACGCATCAGAAAAAGGATTTGGTGGTATCCTACTACAAATCCTTCCAAAATCTAAAGTAGAGCAAGTTGTCAGATATCATTCGGGTCTTTGGTTCTCGTCACAAGAAAAATATAGTACTATTAAAAAAGAAATTTTATCTATAGTACTATGTATTACTAAATTTCAAGATGATTTAATAAACAAAAGATTTTTACTCAAAATTGATTGCAAAGCTGCAAAAGACGTGTTGCAAAAGGATGTTAAAAATCTGGTTTCAAAACATATTTTTGCCAGGTGGCAAAGTTTACTTAGTTGTTTTGATTTTGAGATCGAATATTTAAAAGGTGATAACAATTTTATCCCTGATTTTCTACCCAGGGAATTTTTGCAAGGAACAACTTCAAAATGACCTCCCGATCCCGAGAGGGATCTGTTAAGGGAGGAGCCTCACCTTCCTCTCCCAATAAAACCAAAGTTTCCTCTCCCAATTTATCCAAAGAATTAACTCCTGAATCATTTGCCCCTTCAGCCTCCCAAATAACCCAAAAGAACCTTCCTCCAATAAACCCCACTAACCAAAATAAATTCACACCATTGAGTGATGAACCACAAGATAAACTGACCGCCCAAAGAGAACCTTTGGCATTCAAATTAAAACCATGTTGTAGAAGACATGCTCTTGTAGAACAAGAATATGGTAACCCTGCTACAGACGAACCTTGGGACTTACTTAAGCAACTCATCCCAAGTGGTTTTGGTTGGGTCCCCACGAATGACGCCACAAAAAACATGGCTTACTATCAATACATTCTGATTGATACCCAGTTAGTGAAAATAGAACATAATACAAATCCAAGTGCTCCAGATCTAATTGCCTATTCACAATGTAAAATAATGAAGGTCCTTACTCTTTCATATTGGGGTCAAGGTCCTTTCAAACCCAAAAGATTCTCCAGAGTCTTTGACCCACCTGTTTACAACTACTGGGATTACCAGAGAGCTTGGGAATTGGTTTTATTTCAACCAAATCCTAGACACTCATGGTATTTCAACTTTCTAAATCACCAAACCAGATACCCAAACTGGTTTATGGAATGGTTTTGAGAGTATGGTCTATCTGCTGACATCCTCCCAAATTCACTCTTCCAAATTTATCTTCAATACAAACAATTAACCCCAACAATACCAATTTTTTGGAAATTACTGCATTTCTGTGCCCAGTTCAGAATTGCGTGGTTACTTAAATTTAACTTTGAATACCACCTTCATTTACCCGAACCCTTTCCTAAAAATATCTGTTCTGTCAACACCGTCTCTTGGTGGAAGAAATTCAACGAGAAGGTTGTGATACTAAATTCAATTCCTGGAAAAATAAGATCGGTCAGCAAAATAGAAGGAGGGTTCCTCCAGCATTCGAACCCCCAAAGACGCCCCCTTCCCAATCAAAGGGGAAAGAAGTAATTTGCTCGTCTCAACCAGTAACACCCTATACAATAAATGTAAGTGCTTCCACTCCAGAAGAGTACAAGAAATTATTAAAAGAAGCCATTTCATCCATACGGTCTGATGAAGAACAAGATTTAGAAGATTCAGCAACAGTAAGGTTTGATTATAATCCCTACTTAGAAAATAATGATCCAGACTTTGGATTTTTTGATCAATAATTCTGAAGAAGTTTGTCGCATCTGTAACATCCTAAAATTCTAATGTAATTAATTTGAAAAAAAAAAGGGATTAAGTTATATAAAAAAATAGTAATAATGATATAATAAAAATAAAATATGATTAAGAGGTTTAGTGGTGAGAATTTATTAGTATAAAATTTATTAGAATTTATTAGTGAATACAAAGAAATATTAAATTAAAATAAATATATATATATATAAAAGAATTAATATATATACTTGGGCGCCTGATTAGTTTTTTTAAAAAATAAAAAGTAAAAATAAAAAAAAGAAAAAGAAAAGGGGAGGGGACAAAGCGCTGACTATATATATATATATATATATATATATATATAAAAACAATAGGGGTTGGTGACGAAAGAAAAAGAAAAAGCGCCGCAGGGGGTTTCGTTTTCGCCGGTTCCAGTATTCTTTGCCAGTACAATCGTAACAACACAGATCCAAGAGCGCCACCAAACGGGAGAGGAATTTTTAGGGAAGCACAAATCCTTATCATACGTGATTTTTAGAGCACATTAGAGGTCTTCGAGAGGTGAGTAAAAATAACTTTTCTCACACTTTCATGGTACAGATAATTTGATGCTTTTACATGTAACTTTGTCTTTTGGAAATAGTAAAATATTTTAGGGTTCTTGATTCTCTTAAATTATTTTGAGATGTTGTTAGATGAATCGAATTATTAAATATATTTTTCTAGAATCTATAAATAAAATAGCTTTATATTAATTTTGTGGAATTGTTGTACATTCTTTATTTTGATTGTTTGATGGCAAAACAATTGTCAAAGTCAAATTCATTATTTGTAGTGTGATTAATTCTTTCCCCTATTACGTGAAACTCTATTCCACTGATGAAGGCCAATTTAAATTAGAAATTAGAATGTAAGCTCATGTTTTGTGAACCCGTTCCCGTAACAAGTCATTTTAAGCATGTTTTGTCCAATGGTTTCTAAATTAAAATTTGTTTAATTACAGTATGAATTATTGTTGATTAACAATATTTAATATGTATAATATGACGTTATAGTGTTGGATTGGCATGACATTGTAACATTGTTATTGACAGATAAAGTTGGAAAACCTTGAGAGTCATCTGGGATGACATATTGCATTATGCACGAGTTGGTCACCACCTTCCGGGAAGGGATGACGATGTACATTCTATTCCGGGAATGGGATGAGAGATATCACCATCTGGGATGGGATATCAAATTATTAAAATATTCACATCTGGGATGGAATATTAGATACCTCCATCTGAGATGGGGAAGGCAGTGGAACGTCATTGCATGGATATGAGCTCATAGACCTTAGTGGATCTGGGATTCACACCGGTTCTGGGAACCAAAGAATCAAGTTAAGTGATTCTCGGAATCACCAGTCATGTTAGTGGAGTTGCATTGTGTAGAGTTTGCATGGTGAATGTGATTAAATGCAATGAGATGTGACCGTTGCTGAGTTTATGAGTTCGTGTTTTAAATGCTTGACATTAATTTTATTTATATATATCATTATTTTGGAGGTTTATTATATTCAATATTTTAAAAATTAGCGGGTACCATGAATGTTTTTCCGGTTACCACGCCGGCTGAAAACGACACTATTTGCGAACCTTTTTATCAAACGATTATTTTTATTCACTGGGATTATATCTCATTAAAAGTGTTGTTTTCAGAGCACGAGGACGACATCACTGGAACTGGAGAGGACTGAAGACTTCGCGGATTTTCTTAGTTATTATTCTTAGCTTGGTTAGTACTTTCTTAAATAAGGAGCCGTATGTGGCTAGACGTTTTTTTTTATTTATCGTTGGGTTTATTAGTAGACGCCCGGTTTTGAGGCTTGGGGTTTTTATTTGGACGTATGAATTTATTATTTATTACTTTGATACATTATTACTATTTTATTTAATATGAGACTTTTTCCAGACTTATATAATTGATAAAATTTTTATGATTAACATATTTTAATTAAATGTATTAAAGGATTTTTATACAATTTGTTTTGGGTTACTATTGTAACGAAGGGCGTTAGAGCATCTCTCCAAAATCAAAGATGGCTGAGAAAGTACTCCACTCACTCATTCACTTTCATTAAAGCAAAAGTAAAGTTGTTTGTCACTATGTGCCGGCGCAAATTTATGGCAGACAAAGAATAAAGTAGCTACAACAAAGCAAGTTCTGAAGTCAAAAGTTCAATAGTACCTGCTTTTCGGATTTCAATTATTTTCAAGTCCGTCCTTCTCGAAGAGCCTGACTCGTCTATTTAAGTGAAGCTCCTCATTCATTCAAGGCAGACTTTCCTTTGGGTTACATTTACTAATTAAGTTTTGTTGTAATCTCGTATTGTAAAAGCTTTCAAAGCAAGGTTACCGAAGTTCCTCAGTTGTTTGTAAGTTACTTCAATAATAATTTGATAACCCTTTGTAATTTATTATTTCTAATAATAATAATAATAATAATATTATTATTATTATTATTTATTATTATTATTATTATATATATTTTTGAATTAAATAACAAAAATAATTAGGTTATTTTTTCATCAAAAAAAAATTAGTTAGGTTATTTTACCTCATCGCCAGAATGAGAGATTCCAAATGATGGCAAACACTTATCTTTTGTGAGTACCTAATTTTATTGGATGTTGCGTTACTTTATTTATTTATTTATTTTATTAAATAATAGAAATTTGATATGTGAGAAAACAAAAAAAAAAACCAAAAAGATAGAAGTCCATCTACTTGTCCCATATTATTTTAGCTAGCACCGCCCCACTTAATTTATATTAACATTAAAAAAGAAGAACAGAGAAACGAGATCCTTATAATTTATTTAGAAGAAAAAGAAACAAAATAAATATGTATTTAAAAGTGGTAACAGGCTAGGATCGTTAAGGCAGTGTTCTGTTGTTCGACTCCTAATTACATACATGCATTAAGCAAGGAAGGGCCAACATTTTTTGAAAAGTGAATCTTGTGTTTCTTTTAAGGGGAAGAACTTCAGAGGAATGGGGGATATTTTTGACAACAGAGAGAACGTACGACATTCCTAGGCCACCATTCTTTGAAGGAAAAACAATTTTTCTCCATTTCCTTGGTTGGTTCCTCTCAGCTACCTTGCCTTTCATGAAACATTTATCTCATCGTGACCCATTTACCTGGTCAAGGAGTTCACGTTACAGGTTTTCTCTCTTAAAAAAGATCCTTTTTTTTTATTAACCTGTTATTTATTTATATTATTTCATACGTCTTGCTATAATAAGAGTCAAAATAAGAGCATAAAATATAGAATAATAGAGATAATAAAGAAAGAGATTATAGAGATCTGCCCAAAAAAAAAAGAGAGAGAGATTATAGAGACAACTCCATCTTTCATATTCTTCAAAAAAAACTTTACAATGAACATGAGTCCTATTTATAGCATATACAAAACTTGTAACATATCAAGTTATTGAAATCCTAATCCTAAACATAATGTGCCACTACCAATCTACCAATACTATATTAAGGATAATAACTTGTGGTGAGTTGTAGGTTACAATACTAATAGAGATCCACATTTTGTCACATGTTTTCGTAACAAATCTGACCATGTTTTGATTTTTTGTTTTTTAAGTGTAAGGATATCGGTATATGGTAACACTTGGGCCTTGGTTAAATTTATGGGCCAGCAGGTTTTAACATGGCTTATTACAGTTGGTCCAAACAAATTAAATGGTCTTCTCAAAAATAAATGAATAAGTGTGTGTTTGGATGGGGTATTTCAAAATTCCAAGGAATTTGAAATACCACATAAAATTCCTTTATTTCTAAAATCCTTCATATTTAATATCCAAACAAAGCATTTTAAAATGAAGTATTTTAATTACCCTCTTAAAATACTTCACCCTCTACAAATACCCCATCCAAACTTAAGCTAAAAGTTTCCTGAACCTGGGCTTTTTAGAATTGGGTCAAGTCTTTTTTTTTTATATAGTTTTTATAATGTTTGCTTTATGTGGTCTTGGGCTCATAAAAAAACACATACATTAATCCTTTTTAGCAATGAGGGAACCTTTTTCTATAAAAATCAGCAAAATGTGTTACCTTTATGACACATTTAAAATCATGCTTTCCTCTTTTTACAAAAAATATCTTTTTCAAAATGGGTAGGAGTATGATTATTCATTCTGTCAAGCCACAATAAAATTTTAATTTATTTTGTTTATTTTCTTTTTAGTTTAAAAGTGGGTAAAATAATTATTTTTCAAAGTTATTAAAACCGTACTTACACAATTAACTTGAGATGTCATTCTTAGAACACACAGTTTAGGATGCCCAATACATTCCCTACTTGTAACCGTACTCTCAAACTGAATTTTTTTTTCTTTCTAAAAAGTCCAGTTTATCTTAATAAATGAATTTTCCAACATTTCCACAAATCAAATTTTGGTGACCACTCCTCTTTGTTCCTCTATCCTTTCTTGCCCTTCGAGATAATTACGACGTTTGTAATTCAATTTTTTGCTTTCTATCATTTTAATTTTATGATGTGGTTATTGATATTAATTAAGTACTTATTCAATAAGTTCTTTAAAAAATAAGATGAAAATGGTTTATTTTTATACGTATTTCTGATAAGCTTATTGCAAAAAGCTAAAATAAGTTTATATATGAAGATTATTAACTATTTTTACAAATAATTTACATAAATTTATTTTCATAAATTGTTCTTATAAGCTTAAATAAGCTCCTCGTGCAGGTCATTGTGATATGGGAAAAGTTACACATTAAAAACTAGATACTCCATAAATATAAGAAGAGTATATACCTCCTTGTATAAATCTGCAAATTTTGTTAGGCTATAATGACTTCTTGGTTTATTTACATCTAGGAGTTTTTTTTAAAGCAAAAATATATTGAAGAGAGTACATGGATACTTTAACCCATAGACATCTATGAGTATAATATTTCTATGAGTATAATTATATTTTGTTATCGAGCTGCCAACGTTTAAACTAGGAAATTTAATTTGTTTGTGTATTCAATTTAAGATTTCCAATAATATTATTTTGGTTTTATCTTGAATGTGGTCTGTGGACACAATGAGAACCCCTCCTTCGCATCAATTTCGCTTTCATATACCTGCTCCTAATAGAATTTAATCTAAGACCTTCGACCTAGCTAGTTTGCTCCATGCCTAACTATTGTGGTGTGATCTCTTTAGCGTGTTCGTTTTGAAGAAATTGTTCAGTGTAACTTCGCTTTACGTTCCTAATTAAAAACGTTGAATGCAAAGAAATAGTACAAATGTGACTTCACAATATACTTTTACCAGCACATTCACTGGATACATCCTAATCTAGGGAATGAAACAAAAGTTTCCAAACAAACCCATATTTTTTAGATTTGAAATTCAAGAATTCAATGAACAAGTAAAGAAAATGTTCTAGCTTTGCACCTCTACCACCAAATATTCAATCATACCCAACGACTTTTTCAACTAATGAATCTAAGGCCAACATTTCTTAACTACTTTAGATATATATATCTATTGATCCAAAGGGAAGAAAACGTACACTTTAATTTTTCAGGGCAAATAATGGTAGGGACATGTCTAGAGTAAGAAGTAAAACAAGAAACAAAGAATGCCGCCTTACAAGTAGATTTAATTTAATTGTGGCATCCCCCCTAAACAAAATTACAAACCAAACTTTTCTTGCTTCTGGGTTTGTGAAAGAGAAAATGGGTATTGGATAGGGGGGGCGAACATATGAATAAGCAGAAGCACGATGTTAAACTTTTAGGTGTTGCGGTTAATAATGATTAGCAGCATGCATGAATCTTGACACACATTTTCTTTTCTGGAAACATAAGAAGCATGCATGCGTTACATGCATGATGATGAAGCTGGAATATATATGATGAATATTAGAAAGCATTGGTTAATTTGAATGGAAGGATTAACTTTTAAGTGGTCCAAAGGGGGAACACATAACTATCACTATTCCTCTCTAGTTAGTTAGTAAGTTTTTGTTGTGTAAAGTAACATTTAAGCGTGCATATATACGGTACAGTTTGATATCATCATACTCTCAAATATAAGGTCTTGTTTAAATTAAAAGATAGGAAAAATTGTTTTTTTTTTTCCATCTTCATCTTAAACTTCAATATTTTATTTAATGAAAAAAATGCTATATTTTTTCACTGATTAATCAGTTTTCTGTTTTCACTAATATGAACTATGTAATCTTATATGATATTTTGATAGACAGAAAGAAAACTCGCTAATCATGTAATCTTATGTGATATTTTGATGATAAGCAAAACTCGCTCACCTATCTTTACTACCTTAAGTTTTTCGGATATTTTTTAAAATCATTTATCTGAATAAATATCTGTAGCTAATTAATCGTGCCCAAAATGTTCATGATTTCTTAATGTCCCAAAGGCATTATATTCAAGAGGATAGTCAAATCGATTCTTGAAAGGGGTTGGGCTAAGGTGTATCACTCATATTTTGCACCACCCACTACACCATCGATATGTGACAAATTTTGGACCAATCAAATTGCCACATGGGTTTGGTCAAAATTTCAAACTTTCTAATTGTATTTCTACTGTAGTCAAATATATGAATACAATATATTGTAGTATAGTATATGTACTTTTTGTATTCACAAATTTAACCCATATTAAAATAATGTTTTTTGATTAAAAAAACTGATTATATTGCAAAATAATATTTTAATATGAATTAAAATAATGTTCGTTATCAATAATATTTTGTAATATAATCAATTTTTTAATAAAAAATATTCTTTTAATATGATTGAATTTGCAAATACAAAAAGCACATATATTATACTACAATATATTGTATTCATATAGTTTGACTACAGTATAATACAACTAGAAAGTTTGAAATTTTGACCAACCAATGTGACAATTTGGTTGGCCCAAAATTTGCCACATGAGTGATGTAATGGATGATGTAAAATATGGATGGTGCACCATAGCCCAACCCGAAAGAAAGATGTAGGCCACAAAATACAAATCCTCGGTCTCCATTTAATGTATCATTTGCTGTCTCATATAATTAAAAAATATGATAAGTATATATTATTTTTCTTTTTAAATCAATTTTTTTAAAAGAAAGATAGTTACGTTTTTCATTTTTTTAGTCATGTGACAGGAAGAAGTAGCACATTAAATTGAGACAAAAAAATTTATTCGTAAGGCGACTTTCATTAGCTTCTGAAGAAGAAAAAAATACTTCATTTTAATTCATGAAACGTAAAAAAACGGTTGTCAAATTAATTGTTTCTGTCAATTTTTTTATCCAACAAATTGACCCTTAAAAAGATTGACTAGGTTTTATGACTCTCAAGGATTAAAATGAATTTTTTATTCTCTTAAAAGAATATAATGTGAAGTCAGTACTCTAATCTTTCAAAAACCCAAGTTGAGCATTAAGGGTGTGTTCGTGAATTATTTATAAAAGCAAATTTAGATGAATTGAGCTTTGTAAACTTAGTTTTGACGAAG
This sequence comes from Sophora flavescens, assembly GCA_030762895.1. NCBI lineage: Eukaryota > Viridiplantae > Streptophyta > Magnoliopsida > Fabales > Fabaceae > Sophora > Sophora flavescens. Next base: position 110,282,006 of record CM061070.1, on the reverse strand, counting down.
TAAATTTATATTCGAATATTTTATTGTTAAAAATACTTTAAGTTGCTGTTTGCGTAGTTGTTTTATAAGAAAAAAATATATTATTAAATAGATACTAGGATACCTAACCCATGAACATTTTAAAAAAAAAAAAAGCCCCAAGAAGCCCACCCAAACCAAACAAGATAAAAGCATCCTTGTCCAAATTTGGTGAAGCCAACTTTCTTCACCATGTTACAATAACAGCAAGCACGCCAGAGCCGACCTTCCTAAACCAATTAATCCAACAACAGAGATCGGGTGGGCAGCTCAAATGGTTTGGTTTAAGTTAATGGTATAAGGAGTCGGAGAGGTAAGAGAGAATTCAAGTCCTGATAAAGATGTAAAAAATTAATATAACAACTAACTACTTACATTTGACTATAAAATAATAATAATCCAATAACAAAAGAATAAATAACAAATCCCCAAAGGATAGCCCAGTTGGTATGGGTCAGGCGGGGGTTGAGTAGGTCAACTGGTTTGGTTTGAGTTGATGATATAACGAGTTGGAGAAGTAAGAGGTCCAAGGTTCAAGTCTTGACAAATGTTGAAAAAATTAACATAACAACTAACTATCTACATTTGCCTATAAAAAAATAATAATCAAATAACAAAATAATAAATAACAAATCCCTGAAGGATAGCATAGTTGGTATGGGCTGGGCAGGGGGTTGGGTAGGTCCAGGGTTCAAGTAACTATGCTCGGACCTGCTTCTAACAAATCCCCTTCCCGTAGCATATTAACCACTAACAATTTACCTATTAAAAAAAATAATAAATAAAGTATTTCAGCTAGTTACATACACCCCACCTGTGGTGTTAATCAAACTGACTTTTGGATGCTTGGTTACCAAATTGTCTAGTAATATGAACATTAAAATGATGAAAAAGTAATTAATTTTTTAATGATATTATGATAAAAACGCAGCAGTAGAATTTTTTTCAGTTCTTCAACCAGTATTTAGAACTCAAACTTAGCCATAACTAACTAACTTTCAAATATGCTATACATGTTGAAAAAATTCAAAATTTAATTCCAACTGTCCAAATTCAATTTTAAAGCCCCTTACCATATGTTACCCTTTGGATCCATTTAAGGAAGCCTGATCATACATATGAGAAAGGTGGGGGACGGTTTATATATATATATAAACATTGAAAGAATATTCAATTTCAGTATAGCCTTCCAAATGAAACAAAATTTATAGGTTTTGTAATAAAGTACAGAAACTCTTTTTCCATTTTCTGAAGAAGCTGAACATTTCGCCACCCAAATTGTCAATAACAGAATACAAAATATAAACAAAGGCACAAAGCATGAGCCTTTAATATCTGGCAGATCATGAATATGCTGTGCACGTACAAGCTAGAGTTAGCTAAAGTTTCAGTTCATTTTTTTCCAGCATAGAAATTAATTAATTAAATCATAAATATAATAATAAAACAACTAATCAAGGATATTATATAACTGCATCTATGTGAGAGACTGAGTGGTACACCGTGAGGATTAAGCTAGATTTTTTTTTTTTTGACTCAAGGATTAAGCTAGATTATGCTCCTTAATAAATTAATTTAACCCGATCTCATGTACTCTAGTAATAATCCGTAGCTGTTATAATTATTAATTAAAAGGCTTCTGATGAGTTTTGTTTTAAACAGTGGCTTAAGGCGCATGGACACACATTGATATTAAAATTTCCTGTTGACTGAGTTGTGTATAAAGTTGGAATCGAAAACCTAGGGAGCTCATTCCATCTACAAACATAGTAAACTAATGCTAGTTGTTGACGTAAAGTATATCCAGTTCACCGATACATTGAACAAGGCAAAAGAACTTGATGCTTGATATACTTCGGTTATGACATCATTACTGTTTATCTTAATTGTCAAGTAGCTCTTATTGCACAACTCATTGTCATTCGTATATGGTGATGTGATAGAGGAAAAATTCCACTAAGTTGTTGGTACTTAATTAGTACATTTGATTATATTTATTGGGGGGTACGTACAAAGCGGCAGAGCTGCTAATATACGGGTTCACAAGGCAGGCAGGCCGGCCCAACACCTTTGAGGCCTAAAGCACTTTAAAAATGAAGTCTTTTTAAAATTAAAAAATATTTTATTAAAATTATTATATTTTTATTTAAAGTTTATCTTTCGTGTTTTTTAATATAAAATTATTTATTAAACTAATATAATCTTTGTTGAGACATTGTTAATAAGATTTATTATTTTTATTTTAAAAAACTTCTTCCCGTCAAAACAATAGTTTTAGTTTGAATAACATGATTCAAATTTTCGAGTTAACATTTATATATTTTAAAATAAAAGTAATGAACAAATAAGTTAAAGAACTATAAATCAAGATTAAATAGAAAAAGTTAGAATGAAAACCTGATTGCCAACTGCCAAGAGATTATTTACATAAAGATTTACAATTCTGAGGGCTTGTTGGGCCAAATGCAAAAGAAACAGGTACAAGATTTATAAAAAAAAATATAGGTTAAAATAATATTTTGGTCCCTGTACATGATACTGATTTTCAATTTGATTCCTATACGTAAAAAGTTATCAATTTGGTCCCTACACATGACACTGATTTTCAATTTGATCATCACTGTTAATTGGTCCCTATATAAGAGGACCAAATTGCAAATTATTATCATCACCTTTTAAGAAGCTTTTTGTTGCACCTATTTCCTCATCTAGTCCTTTGTTAAATGCTATTATTGTCTAAAGAAAAGACACATACAGTACTTGTAAACTTAGAAAGAACAGCCTTAAATAATTTGGGTTCGAAAAGAAACTTATGGTTTTACCGACACCAAAGGACCCAAAAAAAAAATATATATTGTAATTTGTCATTTTATTATTTTACATAAAGAAAAAAAATACGCATGAGCTACATTAACAGCACTCCGACCCAGCTTTCTTCAACTTTGATCCTTCGTTTTTCCTGTTCCTGTCTTCCAGAAGACCAGAAGTCGTCGGCCGAAATCCACAACCACTCAAACCAGTCGCCGCGCGACCGTGCCGCAGAGGAGGCCGGAGGGAGTCGCACCAGTGGATGCGCCGCACTGCCACAGCACTGCTGCCCGTGGCGGAGGAAGTCGCAGACTTGCAGTGTCACGGTCGAGGCGTCGAGGGGGAAGCAGAGATTGAGGCCGTCCGCCCTTGAGAGTTCGGATCTTGATGACTGATGAGAGGAAAGTTCAGATCTTGAGGGAGACAAAGAGACTCAGTCAAGGGAAAGAATGAGGGTGTGAAGTGATTCTTGATTGATTTTCTTTTTTTAATATATATTTTTTTTTGTTAAACTACCAACGTGAAACATGAGTGAGGCTGTGAGGGCCTCGTGCGAGGCCGTTGAGGCGGAGAGTCAGGAGTCTCTGACTCTTGAATTCTTTTTTTTTTTTTTATTTTAGAAGTAGTAAAAAGCCCCCTTAGGCCGGGCCTGAAGGTAGGGATCATCTATGTTTCTCATCAAAATTGGAGATGTCTATCTAAAGTTTTGAGGATAATAAATAAATAGAAGGACTATACACATATCTATAATACATATTTATTTTTCCAAAAGTTTAAAAATGATAGAAATGGAAAAGGGAGATTATCTTTTTCCTGCATGCAAAAACCATGGATCCATATTTGATTATTGAGAGTCTTACATGCATCCAATGATGCTCTCCATTTCCCATCTCCCAATTTCTTTCAATTTCCAAAGTATCAAAAAAGATAATGCTAAACAGTGTCCAACAAGCTAATGAATAAAAATGGCAAGTTGGTAAGGAAACTTGTGTCTTTATTACTTAGAAAAATATTTGATTTAGGCTCTATTTGGCAAGTCTAATAAGCTAGCTTATAGCTTATTTGAGTAGCTTATAAGCTTGTTTGACTGAAGTAGAGGTGTTTGATAAAAAAAACTTATATCATTAGCTTATAATGTTTCTTCATAAGCTAATTTATTTAGCTTATGGCTAGTAGCTTATAGTTTATTGTTTTTTATCTCGTTTTTACCCACATTCATTTAATGAAATTCCCACTGTATCATGTCTATCATAAATATGTCATTTTATGTCATTTTATATTTTGGTTAAGATAATCTTTTGGTCCCTATACGTGACACTGATTTTCAATTTGGTCCCTATAAGTAAAAAGTTATCAATTTGGTCCCTATACGTGACACTGATTTTCAATTTGGTCCCTAATTGGTCGGCTTTTTGACCAAAATGGGTTCCTTTTAGAAATTATTTATCAGTTTAGGATTGTTCTGAAACTATTTACCAATGAGGGGTCCTTTTGGACACGTGGCATATTTTATTTTTTTTCACTCTGACGGGTCAAAGGCGACAGTCTACCAGTATTAAAAAAAGAAAATTGATAGCAATAATATGAGGCATAAAAAAATAATAGCAATAATATGAGGCATAAAAAAATAATAGCAATAATAATTTACACCAATAAATATTCATCAATTATTACAGTAGTAAAATTTTTTTTTACCTTGTAATAGCATTAATGTCATCGTTACTCCCTATACTTATAGTATACTTTTTTTTTGTAGCAGTGTTCCTTCTAAATTGCAGGTAACTTTCTTTTAATTATTACAAGGTAAAATTTTTTTTTACTGCTGTAATAATTGATTAATATTTATTGGTGTAAATTGTTATTGCTATTATTTTTTTATGCCTCTTGTAATATTATTTGCTACTTGTTATTAGGGGATTTTTTATTGCCTCTTGTTATTTTAAATAAATACTTTATCATTAATGTCATCGTTACTCTCTATACTTATAGTATAATTTTTTCTGTAGCAGTGTTCCTTCTAAATTACAGGTAACTTTCTTTTAAATCTTATAAGGTAAATTTTTTTTTACTACTGTAACAATTGATGAATATTTATTGGTATAAATTGTTATTGCTATTATTTTTTTATGACTCTTGTGATATTATTTGCTACTTGTTATTAGGGGATTTTTTTTATTGCCTCTTGTTGTTTTAAATAGATACTTTATCATTAATGTCATCGTTACTCCCTATACTTATAGTATAATTTTTTTTTGTAGCAGTGTTCCTTCTAAATTGCAGGTAACTTTCTTTTAATTCTTACATGGTAAATTTTTTTTTACTACTGTAATAATTGATGAATATTTATTGGTGTAAATTGTTATTGCTATTATTTTTTTATGACTCTTATGATATTATTTGCTACTTGTTATTAAGGGATTTTTCTTATTGCCTCTTGTTTTAATCTAATCCATCCACTAAAAAAAATAATCTAATCCATCCAATCCGTTTATATTATTTTTTTATAAATGGATGGATTTTCTCATGGATGGACTGGATCGATGGTGGACAAATGGATCATTTTGCCACCCCCAATGAAGGCTATGGTGCATAACCTATCAAGTAGTGCAACAGTGTTGCATCATCCAAGTGACATAATCTGAATCATCCAGATTACTACTTGGATTAGTTGGACTTTAACCATATATTGTTGGTTGAAAAGTCAACCACCCCAAATAATAATATGATTGGTTTAGATTGTGTCATTTGGATTGATGGGTGGTGTATTTTAAACAACACCTTGAATAAAGTCTAGTTTGAAGAGGTGAAAGAGAGAAGGTCAAAAGTATGATGAATGATGAATCTGCAAGGCAGATTCTAAAGTCTAAACCTCATTTGGTTTTGCACTGTGAATAAACTTAATCAGCAACAAGGCAATCAGTTAATTGGATGTGAAGGGACAAGATGAGATGGTGAGAAGAAACTCGCGAGTTCCATTTAGAGGCAGCAACAGCACCCATCTCTTTGTATTTATGCAGGCTCGCACTCTGCCACTATTTTTGTGGCGCTATCTAGCTGTGTTTGACTCCTACCCTATCTCAAGTCTCAACCCATATGGGGCTTATTCTGCAACCTAACAGAATAAGACATGCAACTGATTGATCTCCTAGCTGTGTTTGATCCCCTCTCAACGAGAGGCAATAAAAAAAATACCATAATAACAAGTAGCAAATAATATCACAAGAGTCATAAAAAAATAATAGCAATAAAAATTTACACCAATAAATATTCATCAATTGTTACAGTAGTAAAAAAAATTTACCTTGTAAGAATTAAAAGAAAGTTATCTGCAATTTAGAAGGAACACTGCTACAAAAAAAATTATACTATAAGTATAGGGAGTAACGATGATATTAATGATAAAGTATTTATTTTAAACAACAAGAGGCAATAAAAAAAATCCCCTAATAACAAGTAGCAAATAATATCACAAGAGTCATAAAAAAATAATAGCAATAAACCAATAAATATTCATCAATTGTTACAGTAATAAAAAAAATTTACCTTGTAAGAATTAAAAGAAAGTTACCTGCAATTTAGAAGGAACACTGCTACAAAAAAATTATACTATAAGTATAGGAAGTAACGATGACATTAATGCTATTACAAGGTAAAAAAAAATTTATTACTATAATAATTTATGAATATTTATTGGTGTAAATTACTATTGCTATTATTTTTTTATGCCTCTTATTATTGCTAGACTGGCGCCTGACTCTGAAGGCGCCAGTCTGACTAGCGCCTTCAAAGACGTCTTTGACCCGTCAGAGTGAAAAAAATAAAATATGCCACGTGTCCAAAAGGACCCCCCATTGGTAAATAGTTTTATAACAACCCTTAACTGATAAATAGTTTCTAAAAGGAACCCATTTTGGTCAAAAAGCCTAATTGGTCCCTATATAAGAGGGACCAAATTGTAAATTATTATCACATATAGGGACCAAATTGAAAATAATTGTCACATGTAGGAACCGATTTCAATTTTTTTTTGTTGAATTAGTCCCATGTGACAATAATTTACAATTTGGTCCTCTTATACAGGACCAATTAGCGGTGATGACCAAATTGAAAATCAGTGTCACGTGTAGGGACCAAATTGATAACTTTTTACGTATAGGGACCAAATTGAAAATCAGTGTCACGATAGGGACCAAAGATTACTTTAACCTTATATTTATAAAGTTTAGTTAACCGCTAATTTTACCAAACACTTTAAATTCAATTAACTAGCTTTTCAGCTATCAGCTAAAAATTAGCTTATCAACTATCAACTAGCTTATAAGATATTTTTTTCCAAAGAGCGTTACGCTGCACCGCTGAAAATTAAGGATCCAAATGGCACATATATATGTTTAGGGGAAATGGATGTGTCCGGAAAATGTTTATGGAAGGAATTGGAATAGTAAAGTTGTTGCCACTTTAAATTCATGAAAACAACAGTCATGAAGGGATTGCATAATCCTCATATATATTTTTATAATCAGAAGAAATTAATCTTATAAATAGGGATCAAATGGAATATATGAAAATAAGTTATTACCACTAAATAGGCCTATAGGCGTGGCTTATAAGAAAATAGATAAAACGTAAAATTAGGGTGTTTTACAATGTTTCCTCAAGTTTGAACATGTCATGACAATGATTCATGTTGTTGACATCACCCTCAAAACGCAAAAGAAAATCTAGAGGCCCAGATCTTCGTTATAAGGAACACGATTACCATTTCTTCATCACATAGCAATTTGATCCTTCTAGCACTTTCCTTTCTATAAAACCAAAAAGGCAATGGATCCAATGAACATATTCTACAGATTGAAAAGAAAGGGAAAAAAACGGTTGGTACCAAGTTATCAAAATGACCCTACACATTGAATCATAAGTTATATTAGGACTTTTTTCCGATGAAACGTACATTTAAGTTGGTTGAACCAAGACATAAATAAAGTTAGACAATGACTCCTTTGAAATTTAAAATGACTAGGACTTGACCCTCCCATTCCTTGTCCCTATCTGCCCAAAATGTGTTGTTTTAGTAATTAGTAGGTCGATCGTTTTAATCATATATTCAATATATTCAGGATTTGAATTCGATCTAATTATGAGAATAGAGCTGTTAAAGTATCCCTTAATTGATATCCTACATATTCGAGGAATTAATCCTACGACTACCGATTGTAGGATACTCTAGATTCCATCATCAACCTAGATTAAAATATATATATATATATATATATATATATATATATATATAGAAAATTCCTTGTCCCTATCTATACCAATAAAATCACCCCTCCTCTCATACACCCCCCCTTCATTCCTTCTCTTCTTTTCTTTTCCCATAAACATCTCTCTCTCTCTCTCTCTCTCAAGCTGCCATAGGCCATAGCCATAATCACTCACTACACCAGCAACTAGAGTCATCGATCTTGATCTCAAGGCTCTTAAGTCTTAACCCTTTTGATAAATCTCAATGTGATATATATTTTTATAAGTGTTGTTTTGATATGATGCTGATGATGAGGTTGTTGAGATGATGATGCCTCAAAAGCTAGTAGGTGGAGACACCCGCAAGTGTTTGATGGTGAACGTGGCGGGTTCGAAAGAGAGTGATTGTGCTGCGTGCATGTTAAGGTATTCCATCATGATTTTGGCTCTTCTCACTTTGTTCATTTTGGTGTTGCCACTGGTGTTGCCTCCTCTGCCACCACCACCTTCGATGCTTCTCTTTGTTCCTGTTTTCATCTTGCTGCTTCTCTTTCTCTTGGCTTTTTCACCTTCCACGATTCCCAACATGGCTGCACTTGCTTCTTGATGTGTAACAGTATTCTATGTAGCCTTTTTCAAGATCTATGAATGTTATTAGTTCAAAAGAATAATAACAAGCAGTGGAAGTACTATATGTACGTATTAAGAGGTACTTTGTTCTTGTCGTGGGTTTTTTACACCTCATTAATTATATATCATTGTTTGGTTCATATATCATTTGATTATATATATACTTGATTTCTCAACTATATTAACCAAGTGGAGGGTAGGCTAAGTTAGAGAGGTAATGTTACTTAGTTTTTCGATTTGTGTGTTGGTGCTATTGGTTAACTCTATTTATTTGAATACAAAATTTAGATATTATATGTGATATCGAATATATTAATCTCTATTTTTTTTCTTTTTTATGTAAATGTATTTCAAAAATACACAATAAAAATAAAGAAACATCATTTGGTATCTTTTTTTGTGTTCAAAAATCATTTTTCTATCGATTGGGTCTTGTTGATTCTTTTAGCTTTATAAATGGGCTAAAGTAGCCTCTTGTACTCGATCTTTAAAGAAAAATTTTGGCTTATAAAAAAGTTAACCAGGTAGAGGGTATTCAATGGAACAACTAGAGTCATTGAATTTCACAAGCATAAATAACAGTCTGCAAGTTAATCAAAAATATTCATGAAACGATAGATGAAGATGAAAACTGCTAGCTTGAATTATAATTTTTTAAATTTTTATTTAGGAAGAAAAAGAAATGTGGTATATTAATGCTGTTTTTTGGGGGGATGTATTTGACTGTTTTCTTTTGAATAGGTCTTTTGAATTTTGTAGTTTGTTGAAGTCTTGTAAATCAATCTGAGAACAAGATTGTGGAATTGCTGAGCTTAGTCAATAGCAGCCATAATTATGTCCAAATGGCAATATTCTCCCCATCAAAGTGATCGAGAGCTTCGAATTAAAATAGTATTATATATAGTCATAAAAAGTGACAGCATGTATTTCAAAAATTACCATTTAAAAAAGAGAAATAACATGCTGGAGAGGGGATTAGTCGGCTCTTATTTCTTATGTGTTGACTTTTTGCTGCAGACTTGCATATGCTTCTGAAAGTTGCTCAGAAACATACAATGGACATTCACATTTACAGTTAAACTTCCATTTTCTTTTGGTAACTTTATTCGTTTTGATGTACTTTCACTTTACGTACCCCTCTCGTTAAAAGTAACAAAGGATCCAAAGAATACGAAAAAATTATCCTATATTTGTTATTGGAGTACAATAAATATATGATTCAATGTATATTTTTATGGAGTTTAATTTTGATATATACAATGTAAATCAATTATATATCATTTCATAAGTGACTTTTAATATAATTATGATAAAAATCAAACATCTTGATATTCCATACAACAAAGATCATCCAAACACTAACCTAGCTAGGGCCACTGTCAGAACTCGATAGGGCCATTGGTCGCATTTCAAAGTTTGATTTGTAGAACTACCATCGAAGTTCAATTTGTAGAGCTACCACCAAAATTAAAATGAGATAAACATATGAGAAGAATCAGTATAATGAATAAAATGAAGAAAAAACACAAAGTTGATGATTCTCTTTGCCATTTATGCGGACGAAACAAATGCATTTAGGAGAAAGGACAATGAGAAGCTTTTTTTTTTTTTTCTCATTGTAAATCAATTGGGCACTTGGCTTCAACTTGTAAATTTGATAAGGAGAAACTGGTGCATAAGGATCCGTCTTTGGTGCAGAAGACTAAGCAAGCTTATGTCCTTAAGGTTCCAGAGCAGAAATCAATTTAAGTTAATGGACAGAATTGATACATCACCGGGTGAAAATTTGAGTAATAGTGAATTGGTTGAGACTGTCTATGAGGAATTATCCCCCGATCATGTCTCAAATTCCATTCCACAGAACTCACCTTCTGTTGCAACCAATGTTGTCAATGGCTCTACAGAGAAGATCTTAACTTCTGTTGCAACTAATGTTGACTCTATAGTCAAGGATATTCCGGTGCCCGAGCATACTCCAATGTCCGAGCATTTCAAGACTACTTGTGATTTAGTGGTAAGAATCTTGAGACTCCTGAGATTAATTCAAGTCCAGTTTATGTTCAAGATTTTAGCATTTTTCCAACCCAGAATGAGTTTAACGTTTTATCTGCTTGGGTAGAAAAGCAAAAAGATGCTAGTACTTCTAAGGAAGGAGAGTATAATAATAATAATAATAATAATAATAATAATAATAATAATAATAATAATAATAATAATAATAATAATAATAATAATAATGTTGCTGAAGATGGTTTCACGGTGGTTACGTCCAAATCTCAGAAGAAGTATAACCTGAAACTAAATAAAAAACTTAATTCTAGGTATGCTTGATTCTTGCTTATTTTGTATGGGTTTTGATTTTTTTTTTCCCTCATGTTCTTGTTTTCTTTTTTATTTTATTAATAAATTTATAGATATTTATAAATTGAGGGAACAAATATTTGAAATATTTTAAATCGTTGTAAGGCTTTACTTTCTAGTCACGCTAATTTCAAGGTAGTGTTTATTGGGAGACAAGTCAATAGGGTAGCTCATAACTTAGTTAGGACCTCCTTATCTTATACTAGCTCCCATATGTTATACCCTGCTCTTATGTTCCTTGAGCAATTGCTTTTGGATAAAATGAAATAAGTTTATTTCTCTTCAAAAAAAAATATTTGAAATGTTTATTATCCTAAAGTGAACTAATTATGAAATCAAAAATAATTTTTTTTTATTAAAAAATGGTACATACTCATATATTAAAAATTTAAATGTTATACTTTTAATTTAAAAAATCTATCTTTTATTTCATTAACCAATATTTTTTAAGGAAGTAATTGACAAGCTCTTTATATAGGATTTGGATTCCTTGTGACTGTAGGAGACAATCTTGAGCGCTAATAAAAAAGAGTAATTTAGATTGGTTTGTTGATTCTATGATTTGAGCCATTCGATCATGTATGAATATTGATGCGGATTTTCCTGACTGCACAAATTCAGGGATTGTCGATTGTAGGCAATCCGGGTCTTGTTATATAATACACAATTATTCATTGAAAGATCCATTTATAACGTTCCATATACAATTTCCACGAAAAAAAAAAGTCTATTAATTCCAATAGATATATCAACCATTAGCACTATGGAGTAATAACTTGGAAATTCTCTTAAGATTATTAAATTGTGATAACCATATTATGATCATTAGTGTTGTGCCCCATTGGTTGTCTTGGTAAAACACAAACAAGGGCACGCACCCACCACGCCCTTAACCACTAAACCTTTCCTCCAAACCATGCAGCATGAGGGACTCCTACCAACACATTCATGGGTGCCATCCCTATGCCACATCAGCCACTTGCCTAGTCCATAATTAAAAAGTAGGAAACAAAGGATGCTCCTATCCCACCTTTTTTCATTCAATAAACCAACCCGACACACACTCCCCTTCTCCCCATTTACGCCCTCCGTCGGCGGACTCATTATTTCTTTGCAATCTCCTATGATGACTTTTGGTCATGGACCAAAGGAATAAATTCTTTTTTTTTTTATGCAAATAAATTGATTTGTTTTAAATCAAATTTTTATTTTTTAATGGGTAACGGTAACGAGTGATTTAAGGACATTCGTTAAGAAACCAAGACTATTTTAAATCAAATTGTTTTAAGTTTTTTTTTCTTGGTTTCCTAATGAGTACCCTGACTCGTAAGAGCACTAGTTAGTATTTTCCTTTTTTAAATACTATACTAGATTCTCAAGATTACTAATTTAGAATTCATAACATAGAAGAGAGTTTGCCAAAAGTCATGTTAAAAATTGGAGGGAATGTGCTTAATTTTATAAGTACATTTTTTGGTAAAGTAATTTTATAAGTAAATTAAGATTTTATAAAATGTAATTGGACTTTATTCTGTTTTGAAATAACCATATGATTTTTTTTCAAAGTGCTGCTGGTTGGCATTTGAAATTAAAACAACTTGAAAATTTTGTAGTAATTTTTTTTACTCGAAATATTATTTGTTTTTTGGTTTTTTTATGTTCAAAGAGAGACTCATAATAGGCCTTATATAGGAGGAGATAAGAAGGAAAAGGGGTGGAGCACATTATTGAGGTTTGAACATGTGTATTCACAATTCATATCTCCCGACGCAACCAATTGAGTTGACTTAAGGGGGACAAAATATATATATTTATACCAATACATGACTTAAATAATCTCCAATGAGAGCTGTTTAAGAGTTGTATAGAGCTAATCAATCATTCCTTACACGGTTTCATCATTAGAGTATAGGAGTTTAAGTGAACATGAATTGCTTGTAAGAATTACTTCTATAAACAAAAAGTTCTTATGTGAGAACCTCCGATAAAAAAAGGAGAGAGAGAAAATAGAGAATTACATTAACTATATTTCTCTGAAAATTAAAATAATAAAAAATATGAATAAAAATGTTGGTAACTTGTGAGATTTATTTAATTAATTTTTTAGAATTACATCATTGAAGTTGAGAGTTACTTAAAGTAGTATATAAAGAAAAAAGTGATTAGGCGTTTTTTTTTTTCGATAAATAAAAAAAGAAGTGATTAGGTGAAATGACTGGATCCTTCCTTAGCACACGGTTAATTGCTCTAATTCTTTGTGCCGCTTCGTTTTTGGCTTGTCGTGCAACTTTTCACATGAAATACCGCTTCGGGACACCATTATAAGAAGTAACAACTAATTTCATATTTATTAAGAAAGTTAGTTAATTTAATTTAATTATTTTGATTTATGTAAAAAAAATGAATTATAGTTATTAAATTATTCTTTAATTATTTATGGACTGTGCAATGTTTTTGGAAAAGTACAAGGAGAATTTATTTTATTGGTTAATTTTCTTAATTTTTGAAATACTTATATTAAATGTAATTGAGTTGATTGAATTTTACTTATATTTGAATCCGAAAAATATAGGTATTTTTTTGCTTATATTTGGATCCAGAGGTAGTAGATACCAGTGGCATAAGTATCTTCAGTAACGTATATATTGTTTGGTGCATGCATTAACATTGATTAACTTCAATAATTATATTCAATAACTGCACCGATTTGAGGTTTAGTTGTCATGTAAACACACTTTATTATTAGCATAGCTGGCTAGCTGTTGTCAAAGCTTATTTGAAACTTAAGCATAAGCCAATTATCTTTGAAATATATAGCCACTAGCACACTTTTTGTTCACTAGCCACTAGCACACTTCACATGCACAAGTTGAGAAACAAAGATCAACTAATCAAAATTTAACATTACGTGAGTGTAGTGGCTGGGTTTAATTTGCTGGTGTTTTTCATTTTGATATAGCAAGTTGCATGAAAGACAGCCTAACACAGTGGTAAGGCCACTATTCTATGATACATTGAACTGTGCATTATATATGTATTTATTTATAGATCGTGTATATATCACTTGACACTTGATAACAAAACAACTGGTTAAACAAGTTGCGCGTCAAAGCATTGAATTGCAAGGTATAAACTATAAAGAGAAACCATAAACAAATTGTTAATGGGTGAACATTCCAAAGACAGTTTCTTCGGTTGAAGTTTTGCGTGTCTATCATACGATTCGGTACGTCTTGGATACAAACCTTCCTTAATTGGATATAACGCCATTAAACTAATATGGATTCCGTTTATCCAAAAATACGTGTCTTTTAGTTTGGAGAATCTAGCATGTTAATTCCTCAATTATTATAATCTTGCCGAATGAGAATTGTTTCAAGAGTTTGAATCTCTCTCTCTCTATATATATATATATAGGGTGTGGTTTATTGATACTTCAATATATAGTTCAACTTGTTTATTTATACGTTATAATAAATGAATTATAATTATAATAATTATTATTATTTTACTAAAAAAAGATATTCATTCATTCAAATTGGTAAAATACATCGAAAACAACACAAATTCAACATCGCTAAAAACCTAAAAGGATGAATCTGCGAACAAACGAACAACACCCAGGTTAATAGCATAACACAGCAAGGTGCCTACAAATGTGACAAAATCAAAGTAACCGGAATAGTGGGGATTAGTTAATTGTCACCGAATAATTGCCACTGAAAACAAAGTTTGTTGTAGTGAGTGTTGATAAGCAATCAGAAATACTAAGTAATAACCCCGCCACTTATAGGGCAGACGCTAATTGCGATGCACAATAGGATCGTAACTCTGTTACAAATCTGGTAAAAGAACATATGTTTGGGATCACTTTTGTGACCATTTGTTTTTCTTTGGAGATCGAATTTATCCGTCATTATTGGTGACCTACTTGAAATTCGATCGCTAAACATATTGGCTATTAACATTTTAGCGATCACTATGTATAAGTCGAGTTGAAATTACGAATTTTGTTGATCGAAGCTCCTGAAGAATTCGAAAAGAGAAAATTTATATTGGAAAACTAAATATAATACTTTTCCACATATATTTAAGGCTCTTGCTAACGAGTGTCTTAATGGTATTGGTTAAGGAACTCGTAAAAGGAAAATATGTATTGGAAAACTAACTATAACACTTTTCGAAATGCTAAATTTATTATTTCCCATAAAAAAATTCATTTCTTAGTTGCTTAAACAATACCCCAATGATACTTGTTAGCATTCTCCAATATTTAATACATTATTTTTCAATTCAAAGTTGATGTTTTGTATTCCTCAAGTACTATTAAAGCACTGGCTAGTATTTACCAAAAATTAATATATAAAATTGCCCAAAGAGATCTTATTCAATGCTTTAGCTTTAATGTTTTGTTCAAAAAAAATGCTTTATCTTTAATTCGTGGATGTTGGGGAAAAAAAAGTAGCAACTTGGCAAGACAGGAAATTTGAACGAGTACATAATGAAGTTTGTTTAGTCTTTTATGGTAGGTTCATGAACTTAATAAATTAAATTGAATTATGGTGCATGAACTAAATATATTGAATCTTAATTATGTCAAACTTTGTAGTCTTTCAGTACACTTGTTTTTTTTTAAATGTTACCAGCACCAATTAATCATTTATTGCTATTTGGTTGATATATAATTGGTTGATAGTATAAAGAATTTTACATTAACAATATATTAAAATCAAACATAAATTTTGACACAATGATGATATATATCATAAAAGTTAAATATCAACTTATTTTCAGTAAAAACTGAACCAAACAAACATACAAATATATCGATACCACAAGTATTTTTTTATTAAAAAAATTTTTTTTCTTAAAAATCCTAAACAAACACGTCCTTAGACCCAATAAGCATAGTAACATTTTAACCAATAAATAATGTTTACCTACACTAAAGCATAACTCTCCATTTCTGATTTCTCCTCATTCTTTTGTTTTCTACATTTGTATACGGGTTAGAGTAACGTTGTACTCTTAATCAATATATGTTTTAGTTTATAAAATAAAATAAAAAAATTTGTAGCGGTACGTTCTTGCATGCTGCCGGAATCACGGGTTTGTTTTTTTATCTCACAGTCAGATGTGAAAGGTTTCGTATGTGTAAACTCAACAATAAATAGACAAATTTAAATCCAGAAAACAAAACGAGGTTGCAAAAAATAGGCGAAAGGTACAATATAACGATTTTTGAAGTTTTCAAGTTGCGGTAATACCCATCATGAAAAAAACCATCTTGATACAAAAACGACAACATTTGATGAGAATATTCCCTTTTTAATTCATTCTTGTATTAGTATATGTGTAGGGGTTTCTTTTTTTAAACCTTCAAGATGGAATCCACGGTATCTTACAACTAAAAGTCGTAAAACTAATCCCCAAGAAGATCAGAATATCAGTTAAGGAGCAAGTCTTCTACCCACTCGGACCACACTTTGTGAGTATGTGTAGGATGATTAGTGCTAAGTGTAAGTGCAAGCCCTAAATTCTTAAACTAATGTCCTCCACTATAATGGCAATATGATGCACAAGCACAACGGATAATTGGATATTTTTTTCTGATATGGGATGGTTGGCAACTTGGCTTGCCAACACCTAATTCAACTCTTTGCTTTATTGGTTTGGGAGAAAACATGCATCATCTTCAACGACAACTTGCAGTTGGATTCGAGAGCGTTTTATGGACATGGGGCTTCCCATGCATAATGAAAATGTGACACGCGCAAATATGGATGGTTTATATGATCCAAATTGATGAGAGAATGATTACATTCATCACCCTAACTAAAAACAATGATTAAAATAATGATAATTCGTATGGTTATTATATACTCCCTCCTATCCACACAAGGGTAGCAAACGGATGGACCGAATATATTTTGATTCGGATTATAATGAATTAGATACAAACAATTCATCAATCCATATCGATCCATTAAAAATTTATTGAAAAAATCTAATCCATGATCCATTTAATAAAAAACAATCAAACTCATCCATTAGTCATTGTTATATGGATGAATATCCAATCAATCCATAAAAATTATTTTAATTTTTTTTATCAAAAAGACAAAATTATTTTAATTTTATAACTTTTAAAATATTCACTCATTCCTCTCTCTCCTCTCCTCCTCCCTCCCCAGTATTGTAGGAAAATGTGAATATGGTTTTTTTATTTTTTTTTTTTCAGTTTAAAAATTTATTGTGATGTTTTTGTACATGTGATAATTCTTTAAAATATATTAGTATTCATTTCTAAGTGTGGCATGTTTGGTTTGTTTGGATTTTTTCATAACTTTCATAGTTTCATTACCATTTACCAAAACAAAAGATCATATGATATATGAATACGACCCCAATAGTTGGAAAATCAAAGTAGAAAGAAATGGAAGGAAAAAAAAGGTGCAGCTTTTTCATTGTCAGAGTAGTTCTATGGAAAACCTCTATGGAAGTCTTACTCAGATTTCTCGATCCGACCCGATATTTTGGTTTCATCCGCATTCACTACAACAGATTAAACTTTTAATAACGCATTTTTTATAACATTTTCGTGTGGAAATGCTATTAAAAGTGATGGAGGGACTTTTAATAGCGTTTCCTTTAGAAAACGCTATCTTAGGTATCACCTAAGATAGCGTTTCCGTGTGAAATCGCTATTAAAAGTGCCACTTCAGGAAAAGATAGCGGTTCCACACGAACCCAACTCTGACCCACTAACAAAATTGATCAAGTCCAATCCAATCCATTTAAATATTTTTTAATGAATGGATGGATTGGATGGATTTTCTCATGGATGGGCTGGATGGATAATGGATCTATGGATTGTTTTGCCAGTCTTATATCCACATTATAGGCAAAAAATTATTGGAACACACATATTAAGTTGGTTAATTAATCTTATTGAATCTTGTAAAAAATTAGATTTGTTACCTAAATTACCCTTCATCTAAAACTTCAATCTTTATTAAATTAGTCATTAAAATTTGTATTAAATGAGTCATTGAAAAATAAAATTTATTTATATATTGAATAAAAAATCTTTAGATTTTTTTTACTTATATATTGATCAGGAGGGAGTAGTTTATAATATTTTAGATGATTTGAACTTGAAGATTTGCTAAACAGAAATATGACCACGTTTAGCAGTAGGAATATTATTAATACCCACGTGCTAGAACAGTATATATAGTTTTTACCGGAGGAGGGGCAACGAGGCATAAGTGAAGGAGAGATGATATTTTGACACTTTGATATCAATTTTTGATATTATTAATTATGATGAGTTTAAAAAAAATATGAAAAATAGAAAGAAATAATGAATAAATATATGAAAAAATATAAAATAGATATTGATGTTTGATTTTGATGTATAAATAACACTACTCTAAATGAAATGATATTTTTTGACACTTGATACAGTATAAAGATAATATGGGCTATTTCTTTTTTATAATTTCAATGTACATTATTTAATTCATCTAAAGGAAGAGATAAAGATATGGTGTAGATACATTTGGTTGTCCAAATAACACCACTTGAGGCACAATGAGTTAGATCTATAAAGATAATTTTTGCATTCTTTTTCATTTTTGTTTTCTTCTTTATTGGCTAACTTGAGAGATTGCTTGGGCCGGCTCTTTGAACATAGTGTTAATTTGAGGGCTTAGGTATTTGGCATTTTGGCATTTCACTGTTCTGTTGATTTTGGGCGAGGCAATATTGTAAATTAAAAAAATCATGGGTGGAGTTGGGGTTCTCTTGTAGCAATTTGAAAATGAAATAGCATCAATATTGCTAGCTGTAAAAAATTTATGTTTGAAATAAATAAATAAAGATAATTGGGCACATGTTTCTTTGTACCGCTCCATAGTCATGGTTGTAATCATAATCATCCCAATCCTTGGGCCTTTGTTGTACAAATTAGTCATGGGCCTAATTGGCAAGTCTGGTCCAGAGTCGTAGTTATGATCACCCAAAGGGAGATCATTAGCTTCGGGATCCAGTTTAGGATTCTCTCCGTTTTTCAGTTTTTTCTGTAGAAGCAAGTCTTGAATTTCTTCATAAAACCCATCAAAGAATATTCATCCAAATTGGACACCACCCACTTTCCTATTCCCTTCCTAGACAATCACCAACCAAATCCCAATCTGATATTCAAACGATCTCTTTATATCAATTATCAAGTCAATGGAAGCACTGTCTTTTACTTAATGTTCAATACACAACTAACTTATCTACATATGTGGCCATGGGACTAACAACCTCGATCAAGATCTTCAGCTGAATACATACACCTCTCAGCAATCAACATGGGCTTTATTCAAATAATACACTTTATTGCACACACCTAGTGTTCCTTTCTTTATGATGGATTCTTGAACTAATTTTTCGGAGGTTATATTGTGAGGTTCCGAGGTTTACTTTCCGGATGCATCCATGATAATTTTCCGAACTTTATATTATGGTGTTTCAAATTTTTTTTTCAGAAACGTCCGAAACTAATTTTCCAGACGTTATATAGTGTTCAAAGTTTTATTTTTCGAATGTGTCCATAATTAATTTATCGGACGTTATATTGTGGTATTCCGATTTGTATTTTCCTAAAGCATCCGGAATTAATTTTCCGGATGTTATATTGTGGTGTTCCAAATTTTATTTTTCGGAACCAATAAATCTTAGCTCCGGAAAACAAATTTCGGATGACACAAACCTAAACAAAACAACGACGATTGCCCCTGATCACGGAAGAATACTCTCCCGCAACGGCAACGTGTAAACTTTAAGAAGGACGGAGTGAAGATGCCAATGGTGGGGGAGGTGTGAGAAATAGTATATAACTAGCTCCACCTGCTTAATAGATTAATTGAGGCAACTTCTCGTGTACCTTGTATTTATGTGCATGATGCACCATGTTGTCTCATTATTTTTTTATTATTTACTTTTCTTTACCCGTCACCTTCCTAACTACCACCACCGCCGTTGATCGCCAAAGAAAATGAATACTAAAAATTTTCAAATAAAATAGATCCATTAAAAAATTCACAATCAATTTTTTAATACGAGGTAACACAGAGATTGAAAGCCCCAAATTCAATCGATCGGGGTAGAGAGATCTAAACCCTCGAAACCCATAGGCATTTGTCCATATGTGGATCTTTATCAAAATGCAATCATATGTTTGGGTAACCAACCCTAGAGGTTATAAATCGTTAATTCTTTTTATACTTTATTTATTTGAGAAAAAAAATTAGAATAAATATATTTTTGTCTATCTTTGATATCCAAAAATTACAATGAAAAGTTCATTACCACTTGAATCAACATAAATTGATTAATGTGTGTTAATTTTTTTTAATTATAAAAAGTAACAATGATATAAATGTTGACATATAAATATCACTGCTCTTCCATTTATTTATTTTTGATTCTAAATAAGTTTAGGTGAGTTGGATCATGGGGCTCATCAGGATAAGGCCTCACGATTCAAAGAGTGTTTATAAAGTTACTTATAGATTATTCATCAACGAGGTCCTCATATCAGCAGTGGAATTCGAGTTCATGATTTTATGGGTTATGAGTCGTATACTTACCAACTAGACCAGCCTTAGTTGTTTCCATTTTATTCATCCGTGGGTCGCTCTTGGAATTTAGTTTCGTGACAATTTCATTCTTTGATAAAGTCCATGGTGATGTCGAGAGGTGAGGAAGTTTCCGCGAAAGCAGAAAGAGCGGAAAAGTAGCTAGGACACAGAGACAGGGACAGCTAAGGTTGGAAAGAAAACAATACTTTCATGTGTTTTCTGTTAGTCAAAACCAACAACCGACGTATATTGCAATTCCAATCTCGAACCCAAAGAGAACAGCGGAGTGATGTTTGAGTTTGCTATCTATCTTCTTTTTATACAGTGGTTACCACGCCACTGGCAGGAGGCAATTGCCCAATTTACTATTTGCATTTTCTTCTCCGTCTTCATCACCTGCATGGCTGTATATATCTACGTGTCCATTCATGCATCACAAGAAACAAACACAAGGATAATATACCAAAACTAAAAGAGTTTTGATATTTGAACATAAATTTTGGATATCATATGTGACATTATATATATTTATCTATATCTCTTATTTACTTTTTATCTTCTTTATATACATGTTTATCAAAAATATACTAAAAAACAAAGGAGACATATTTTGGGTACAAAAATCAATTCTCAAACTAAAAACACAAGGATTAAATTTAGGTGTTGCCCTAAAATTACTTGTAGTATAACCTACAATAATTTATATATTATGTTTTCATTGAGCACTGCAAATACATATAAAATTGCATCAGACCCGTTGAGTTTTCTCATGTTTTTGAAAGTAATTATAAAATTGTTACATCGTTTTAATTTATTCATGTTTTCAAAATGTTATATAGAAAACACTAAAATAATTAAAAGTTGTTCAATATTTTCTATATAAATATATACAAACAAGAAATAAAATGGATTTTTTTTAATTATTTCTAAAAATAAAGCTGAAAACTAAAAATAAAACAAACGTTCTTTTCCAGGAAGGAGAAAGCAGGAGGAAAATTCGTGGAAAACTGTGCTTCTTTCCTTCCCAATTTCCAAGCTCCTCTTTCCAGGTATCCCTCAAGTCACGCCAAACTCCCATTTTCCACCACTTTGATAAAATAAAATAAAAATATTAGTTCATTTATATGGGATTTCCACGTTGCTGCCACATTGAACATTAAATTAAATCTTAGAATTTTCAGTAACAAATACATTGTCAATTTAGATAATAAAATAGTTTACTTTTAGTACACTGTACACGTTAATTTTTTGTCTGGAATTGGAATTGCTGGACCAAACGCTTACCATTAAGCTAAAAGGCAAAAGCTATAGTTATTAGTCGGGACGCAACTTTATTTCCTTAAACCAAATAGCAGTCAGTTCCATATTTCGATTTGACTACGACCCCACTTAGCCTCGCCACACCTGACTACGGTCCCACCTGGGCCTCGCCAAGGCAGGATGCTGGCCCACTACCAACATGAATTGATAATTAGATTTGGATTTTTAGGGCTTGTTTACTTTGTTTCCAATTTCCTATTTTCAGAAATAATTACAAAACTGCTACATTGTTTTCATTCTGTTTCTTATTTTCAGAAATTTGTACAGGAAACACTGAAAACAGTCTGTTTTCAGTGTTTCCTGTACAAATTTCTGAAAATAGAAAATAGAATGAAAACAATGTGCCAATTTTGTAATTATTTCCAAAAACAGAAAATGAAAACAGGAAACTGGAAAAAAAGTAAATAGGCCCTTAAGATTCTTAAAGTTTGAAAATATTCCTTTTAGAATTAGAATGATAATTTTAAGGATCAATTTCACAAACATCACTTTAGAAGGATCGATGGCTGGAAGACAACTCCACTCATTTAACCTTGATCACTTCTTCTCTCTTGGTTTGCAGGATTGGATTATGAATAATCTCTCGGAATCTTTTGGTGTTGAGGACACAACTGGATGGTCTAACTTCTTTGTGGTGGTGTTAACGTTGGTTTTTGGTTCTTGACCAAAATTCCTTCGTGACAAATAATTGAAGATCAAACGAGTGTGAGACCTACGAGTTATGCGGTAATCTCGTTAGAAATGTGCTATTTTTTGAAAGTAATGTCGGCCCAGTACAAATTTGACAATTTTAGTCGAATTGGGAATACTGGCAAAGACTTAATGCTAAGGCAAGTATATAAGTTTGAAAAATGATGTACAGATTATTGTCAATAATGAAACTTGACAATGAAACTGCTTGTATTTGAAAAGGTAAATTTGAAATTTAAAAGAAGAAAGTAGTTGCTATGTAGAAAATAACTTCCTGATTAAACTAAGTTTACAATGAAAAAGAAACACAAGTTTAAAAAGAAAGTTAAGTAAAGTAGGATCTAAGTGATACAACTTTCAAGAAGTGAATGAATTTAAAAGAAGAACATAAAAGAAGTGCTAGAAATAAGTAAGAATAAATGAAGAACTTGAATAAAAGAGATGAAAAAGGCATTGAATTTTGCCATAGTATTGAAATAAGAAGGATGGAAGGAATACTTGAATGTAATCCATCAATCTGCTGTGTGATCGAGATGTGTAGGATGTGTATCAAGTAACCGACCTTTATTACATTATGATTATTAGTATTTATAAGCAAATAAAATAACTACCTAGAAATAACTCCCCATCTACATGATTGCCACATGTCTTTGGAAGTTCTCTTAAGTTTTTTAAACTGCTTTGTCAAACAATTCCACTAACTGCTCAATGTCTTGAACCGCTGTGTCAAATTGCTTATCTTCGATGGTTTGAACTGCTTGACAACTTGTATTGGTAGCTTTCGTCGGATTGGAGACTTAACCAATTTCTTCACTTTTCTATTTCTCTTGACGACTCTTCCTTCGACTAAGTTTTCCCTTATTATTTTGTCAGGAATTTGATTGTCGAATCTTTTCCTCTGTCGAGCTGTATTTTCTTGTCAAACCAAATATCTTCAATACTTAGAAAATTTTGATTACCTCCTCAATCCCTTCATCGTCCTGTCAAGAAAACATCTGTAAAAAAACCCAAAATTTCATCCTTAACATGTGGCTCCTCAAGTTTTGCTTTTTCGACGGCTTTGTCCGAAAGAATAGCAAAATTTGAATTTTCAAATCCTAAGCAGATTTTTAAATTTTGGGTTTAACTTCAGTTATCAAATCTTATCAACTTAATCATATCCCTACTTGATCGGGATAATCATAAGCTGTCTTGAAAATCGAATCACCAACCCCCACTTTCTTTAAATTTCTATCACATCACCGCTCAGTCTCCTTCTTCTTCTACTCGCTTCTTTTCTTTGCGAAAAATTTTCTCTTTTACAAAGTTGCTTCATTATTCATTATTCCTCTTAGTGCTCATGGCGAATTCTTCCAAAACTTTTGCTTCACCACCTCAATCCTCGGTGGCTGCTCCTAGGGCGGTGGTTTAGGACCCACTTTTGGATAAATCAGAGTTATGGCAAAAATCTAAGGTAATTTATCATGTTCATGACTCTTCCGTTTCTTTGAATCCACCTGCTGCGTTCTTGGGTCCCCTCATTTCCAAGAATGAAATTCCTGATAATTTGCGGGGTTCCTTTCCTTGCAATAACCCTGACGAAGCTATCTTAGCTTCTTTACCTTCACTTCCTATTCATGCATTCAAAAAGGGCGATAGGATTTTTAGGATGCCCCCTGCTACCAGATTTGATGCCTATGTTGGTTGGCTTGACCGTGTCCAAGCCCAGAAACGTGAGGTATGGAAAGAAGTTGGAATCTTTGAATTTATCCAACTTTCTCGTCACCTTAAATTGGTAGACTTTTCTTTAATTGGGGCATCGACCTTTTTCTGGAATAAAACTACCAACAATTTCCATTTCCCATACGGAATGATGGGCCCAACCCTTTTCGACATGTCAGCCATTACAGGACTTCGTCTGGATGGCCCTTCCATGCATACTCGTGTCAAGGTTAAGAGACAAATTGATGTCTATGTCCCGGGTTGTTCTTTTTCTAAATATGTCACAGATTTCAAAGGTAAAGAAAACGAACCGGTGACAGATACTGAGCATGTAGCCTTTTTATTCCTTTGGCTATGTGCTTATGTCTTTTGTAGTAAATCTGTCACTTTGATTGCAGCTTATGTTCCTCTTGCCAACCTTCTTGCTACTTGCAAGAGGACATCCCTAGGCCAATGTGTTCTGGCCAATCTTTACGATAGAATGAGTATGTTGGTTGACACTGTCAGATTAAAAAAGAAAACTAACATAGGAGATCCTCTTTGGCTTCTCCAATTGTGGCTTCATGCCGTCTTAGAGCGTCGCCTTTCTTACAAGGCTCCTGCAGAATTGTCAATAGACACTTATGGTTCTTATCTTTGCTATGTCTCTGCTGAGTCTTTGTCGAAAGATGAAACTGTCAATTTCAAATTTTATTTCCAAATTTTCCATTTTCTTTCGTCGACTTCTTCAAAAATCAATTTCACCCCTTTTGATGACCGAAAATATGGTCAAGAGTGGTTTACTAGGCTGAGTACTAATGTGTCTAAATCCAATGAATCGATTTGGGCCAATTTTCTCTGTCAAAGAGTCATTTTTGTTGATGGTCCTGGTTTTAAAACCCATCGAATCTATCTTCATTTACCCAATACCACTGCCTGTTAGCTTGGTTTCTGTCAATCTATCCCTGCTCCTTACTCATCGGACCCGGATAAGCACTTCGTTGATGCCAAGGTTCCAATATACGAAGATATCGTGGCCATCAGTGACAGATAAAGCTTCCAGGGCCTCTTTACAACTTGTTCCATTTTCTAATTTTCATGGAGCAACTCAAAGTTTTCTTGACTGGTGGGATGATTATTATCCTAATTATCATCCAAGTCTAAAAGTCTGATTGAGTCGCATTACAGATGTTGCTGGTAATGGTGATGATTCTTCTATGCAGGAACAAGACCCATCATCAAAAACTCAAGGTGAACTTCGGAAAGAAATTCAAGCCTTTGAGAAATTTTACAAAATCAAGTGGAATCCCTTGAGACCACATGATATGGTTCGTCATGTCAATAGGGAAGCCGACGAAGGGAGGTAACTTCATTTTTCTAGAGAGCACAAGTTCTTACGTTGATCCTTTTGAAAAACCAAATCCAATTACCTTCGCTCGTCGGTTTCTTCAACCGAATGACGACTTTTTATACCTTTCGTGCATGTTATCTTACAACCCAGGTACTTATTTGTCAAGTACGTATAAAGATTTCTTCTCTTGTTCACTAACGATCCACTTATTCATGTTTTCCTTGACATTTACTCCTCTTGACAAACCTCTTCCTGGAAAATCTAAAGTTGTCATATCAGCAGGAGAGATGTTTGAAGATGATACGGATGAGGAGGAAGGTTTGATTCCTGCGAGGACCAAGCCTGCCAAGAAAGGATCAAAAGCTCCCGTGTCTAAGACAACAAAAGGGACAAGAAAAAGAAAATAAAAAACTCTAGTCTCTGATTTACTTTCCAAGAAATCAAGATCTGTCAAGAGTTCTTCTATCTCAACAGATTCTGATGCTGCCAAGACCTCATCCAATCCAAAAGACACCATTGCTGGTTCATCCAGCAGTTCCCCTTCTGATCAATCCAAGGTAAAGCTTCAATCCTTATGACCGGTTTGTCAGATTAAAATAGATTTATCCATAATCTCTAAATTTCTTTTCCATTTTGATAGAAAAAGAAAACTGTGCATCCTACTGCAGAAGCACAGGAAGCAGACATGGATGTTTATTTGATGTCTTCGGACTCCAATATGGTATATTTTTCATCAACCTATCATTCTCCATATATATTACATTTGAGTCTCACCCTGTCCTTTTTATTAGGAAAAAACTTCCCGAGGTGAGGACTCAATGACCATCCGGGAAATTGTCAGCAGAACTGTTGAACCGACAAATCCTCCTGATCCAGAGGTATAAGAGAATTTGTTTTTCATCTCCCTTTATTTAATTATTCTAGTTCTGATTCATTGATTTTCTTACCTTTACAGGTTGAAGAAAATTTAGAGCAGTTGGCTCCTGAGGGTGACGTTCTGACAAAAAATTCTTCAGACCCTAAATTCACTCAGGAACTGCCCCCCACTTTTCAACAGTCTGAATCGATTCTTCAAACTCTAACTTCTACGGCTAACGAGCCAGCTGAAGCTGCTGTCATGATTGAGATTCCAGATGAAGATATTGATATGGAGGCCTTACTGGCTGAAACAATTCTCGTCGTCCTTCCTCCGCCTCCAATTAGGCCTCCAACTACTAAGTCTCCCGAACCCAAACCGGCTCTTCATTTCAATACTTGGATCAACATGATGGCTGAATTCAGTCGGAAAGAATCAAATTTTTCTTCCGACTCTTCATCAACTCAATATGACTCTAGTGATTCTCGAGTTATCAATCTCATGCATGATATGAGAACTCTTCTGGACAACTCCTTCAGTATTCTTTGTTCTGATGTTAACGTCCAACAGGAACTTTCAAGATTGATTAACGAAATTAGTCCCCTTCATTACAATCTTCCTTTGCCTAGCCGCACCCATTTCCTTTCAATCTACAAATTTTGGGAGCAGTTCTCTGACAAATTAGAGAATATGTCTTATGTCTTTCCATCCTATGAAGAGGAGGAAAAGATTAAGGACAATCTTCTAGCCAAGTTCCAGGATCTAGAGGCTTCCAAACAGAAAGAGCTTGATCGTATCTCGACAGGAACTCAGACTAAAGAATCCCTCCTGGACTACCGAAAAAAGTTATTGGCAGAGATCGAATTGACAGACCGACAGTGCGCCAAGTTTGATAAGGATCTGGAGAAAAGAAGAGACAAAGTCAAAGCCACCGATGACGAATCTGTCCAACTTGGCCAAAGAGCTGAAACCGTAGTTGGCAAACTTCGGGCTCTATAGCCTGAATATGATGTTGCAGTTGCCAACAAGGCTGGTCTTACCTTTGCGTGGGATCAGTTGTCTTTTGACATTGGTTTAGACAAAAATGATTTGCTATAATTTTCTTTCTTTCTATCAAATTTTGTGATTTTGACACTTATTTTGTCATTCATTTAATGAGAATGACTCTTGGTTTACTTTCACATTTATTTAATTTTAACTGTTGGTTCCAATAAATTTCGTAACTTACCTATATCAATTTACCATTAATTTCGGTAAGTTTCAAAACATTGGTAAACCCGCTACATTTAATTTCTTGTCTCTCCAGACCACTTATAAATAGCAAGGCTTACTTATCACAATATTTGTGCCATTAAACACTGTGATTTTACATAAAATATGTTCCCATGAACGATCTTATTTTACTTACTACTTCCATGGGAGCCTGACCTTACAACCTTTGACTCTCAGATTCAAGGTCTTTGTCTTGATGGTCATCTTGCTAGTAAAGATCGGTAACCAACGTAATGGGCACGGTAAAGATCAGCAACCAACGTAACCACTAAAGCTGACTACCGCTGCCCACCTCTGGTTAGAGCAGACTTGAAACAGAATGAGTGAATCTATTTCCAGTTCCATCATCTTCTTATCGGAGGGTGGTTATCTCTCTTGGTGTTGTCTTTACTACACCATAAGCAACCACCACCTTCTAAGTTAAATGATGGTGAGATCTGCTCGTGCCAGATTTTTTCTTTACACTCTGTGCACCCTCGACATATGAAGAAGACGAAACCTCATCAAATGGGAATGAAGCCTCAACAAATTAGGTTACGCTACTGCATTGTCGAAGAGTGAAGGAGAAAAGTCTGCCAATCTTATCAGAATTTCGGACTCTTAGTTATTTTAGGAATAAGTTGGCTTTGATTGATCATTTGTACTCTTGACAAACAATGAATAATTTAGATTGACAATTTGTACTTTTGAAAATGTATGGTTGTATTGCCAAGTTAGTGAATAAAATATTCTCATTTCTTTTCACTTGTTGTCAATCTTTACTTCCAGCATTGTCGGTTGATATTTCTTAAAATACTTGTCATTAATTGAATTAACTCATAGGCCCGTATTGACATCGACAAGTGCATACGCATTTCCATAAAATGCTTTAAAAATCTTAAATGGTCCTTCCCATTTTGGTGACCATTTACCGTACTCTCGACAACTTTTATCCATAGGCAAAATGACTTTCCACACTAAGTCATCTACTTTGAATGATTTAAACTTCACTCGATTATCGTAGAATTTTGCAGTTATTTCTTTCTGTTGAATCAAGTTTTCCAATGCAATCAACCTTTCATCACTTAATTCGTCCAATTCATCCAACATTGCATCCCAATATTGGTCGACAGGCAAGTCATGTTGTCTTTGAATACGAATTGGTTGAAGATTGATTTCGACAGGCAATACAGGATCATGTCCATATACTAACCTGTATGGCGAGGTTCCTGTCGATTGTCTGGGTGAATTCCTATATGCCCACAGTATTTGGTCAAGAGTGTTATGGCAGTTCTTAGGTTATCGACCCACATTCTTTTTAATAAGACCAATAATAATCTTATTTATGGCCTCAACTTGGCCATTAGCTTGTGCATAGCACGGAGTAGATGTGAGCATCTTTATATACCTAGAGTTGTCATATTCTATGATTTTCTTTCCGATAAAAACTGATCCCTGATCAGTTGTCAAGGTTTGTGATATTCCAAACCGACAAACAATGTGATTTTCAATAAAATCAATCATATCTTGTTGGGTGACTTCTTTGAGGCAAACTGCTTCCACCCACTTGGTAAAATAATCAACTCCAACAAAAATGAATTGATGTCCTTTTGATGAAGACGGGTGTATTTGGCCAATTAAATCCAAATCCCATCCTCTGAATGGCCATGGTTTGACTATAGAATGTAATTCACTGGCCGGAACATTTTGTATGTGGCCATGTTTCTGACATTGCTCACAAGACTTGGCAAACAAAATGCAGTCCCTAACCATAGTTGGCCAATAATACAAACTCCGTCAGAGCACCCATTTCATTTTCTCTCCTACTTGGTGGGCCCCACATATGCCTTCATGGATCTCCGACAAAGCCAAATAAGCATCTTGCTCACTTAGGCACTAATGTAAAGTTCCGTCGGCATACCTTCTATGTAATAGTCCACCTTGCATAGTATAATTCAATGCTTTATGTTTTATTCTTCTATCTGCACTTTGACTTGGATTTTCCAAATACTCAATTATTGGCAACCTCTAATCATTGGGCAGAATTATGTCATTGACCTATACATCTCTTTCTTCTAATGGATACAATAATTCCCTAATTTCCATTAGATCCGACAAAGTTATTGAGCTAATTCATTAGCCTTTTGATTTAGCTCCCTG
The DNA here is from genome assembly GCA_030762895.1 of Sophora flavescens. Classification (NCBI taxonomy): domain Eukaryota; kingdom Viridiplantae; phylum Streptophyta; class Magnoliopsida; order Fabales; family Fabaceae; genus Sophora; species Sophora flavescens. The sequence continues at coordinate 110,252,005 of CM061070.1, read as the reverse complement.
GGGATATATTTGACAATTAGGTCATTGAACTTCCTCATTAACTTATTCGCTATAATGCAATATTTTGTCAGATTATAACTGACACATTTGTATTCTTGAGTAAGTTGCTCAATAACTAACTGAGAATCCTCAAAGATATGCACATTTCATGCTTTCATCTCCACTAGTATCTCTAATCCGACAATCAAAGCCTTATACTCGGCTTCATTGTTAGAACATGGATATTTAAGATCAAACATGAACTTAGTAGGAGTTCCTTGTGGAGTCACGGTTAAGATTCCTACTCCACTACCTCCTTGATGCCTTGACCCATCAAAGTAAAGTTTCCAAGGTTGTAAACTGAAAAAGTTTATTTTTGGCACATCCAATCCTGGATGTTCTACCAAAAAGTCGGCAGCTGCCTGACCTTTGACAGCTTTGGCTGGCATGTATTGTAAAGAATATTCCAACAAAGCAATGGTCCATTTACCAATACGCCCATTAAGGACTGGTTTTGACAACATGTACTTTATTACATCACTCTTAGAAATTACTAATACATTACAAGGCATCATATAATGTTTGAGCTTGGTATATGAAAAATACAATGCTAGACATAATTTCTCTATAGCACTATATCTTTTTTCAGCATCATTGAGAACTCTGCTTAGATAATACACGACCCTTTCAACATTGTCATACTCATCTTGGGCCAATAGACATCCTATAGTATCATAGGATTCTAATATGCACAACTTCAACGATCGATGAGGCACAACAAGCATCATGACCGGTGGATTGACTAAGTATTGCTTGATCTGGTCAAAAGCTTCTTGGTGACAAGATTCCCATACGAAACTTTGTTCTGCTTTCAACTTGGTCAATGGTGCAAATACTCTTGTTCTTCTCAACGAATTCGATATAAACCTCCACAGAAAGTTAACCTTCCCTAGGAAGGACTATAACTCCTTCTTATTTGTTGATCTTTGCGGCTTCCATAACTACTTTGGATTTATTTTTGTCCACCTCGATTCCTTTCTTATGAACTAAAAAGCCTAAGAATTTGGCAGCTAATACTCCGAAGCTACATTTCTCTGGGTTCATTTTGAGGTTGTCTTCTCATCCTTTCAAACCCTTGCTTCAGGTGCTCTAAGTGATCGTCTTTAGTTTTTGATTTGACAACCACATCATCAATATATACTTCTATAAATTTCCCAATCACATCATGGAAAATAGTACTCATTGCTCCCTGGTAGGTGGCTCCTGTATTCTTTAAACCGAAAGGCATGACAATCCATTCATATGTCCCAATTGCTCCTGGACACTTGAAGGCAGTCTTTGACACATCTTCTTCGGCTGTAAAGATTTGATTATAACCTGCATGGACATCCATACAGCTTAAAATTTCATTTCCTGATATTGAGTCGACAAGCATGTCGGCTATTGGCATCGGATATTCATATTTAGGGGTAGTAGTATTTAGATTTCTAAAATCTATGCATACCCTCATTTTGCCATTCTTTTTAATAACAGGAACTACGTTAGAAAGCCAATCGGCATACCTGGTTGTTCGAATGAACTTTCCTTTAAGCAGTCTCTCTACTTCCTCTTTGATTTTATGCACCACCTCTAGGGCAAATCTTATGCTCGCCTGTTTGACAGGTTTGCAATCCTCCCTGAGTGGTAACTGGTGTTCGACAAGATCCTTGCTTAAACCAGGTATTTCATCGTAGTCCCATGCGAAGCAATCTTTATACTCTGCAATTAGTCTGACAAGTTTTTGTTTGTAATCCTCTGGCAGAAAAACACTTACAAAGATAGGCCATTTTTTTCCCTCCGTACCTAAGTTTATTTCTTCCAAGGAATCTTCCACTTCCACATTTTGCTTAAATTTGGCTCCTTTTCGAAACCCAAAGGGCAGTCGTCAATGATACAATCCGCTAACACATTTTTTTGAAGTGTGTACTTCTTTGTCGGCCAGATAAGCCGAGCAATCTTCTCGATTGTATTTCAAGGCTCATTGTCGGAATTTGGCCGAGATTTTTCAGACTCTTCTTTTATCTTAACGCCAAACTGACTGAGACGACTCACTTCCAATGCATCCTTGTCAATGACCCCTTCGTTGGAAGTTATAGGTCTGACGTTTGGTGAATATACTGTTGGAACCAAAGTGGTTTTGGATTTAATAATCTCTAAGTTTTGATGCTAACAAAAGGATTAAATTTGCTTGGCAAAGTGTTAGTTGAGATCTAACATGTGCTTTCGGTTATGCGGGAATACTTTAATATAAGTAAACTAAACTTGGGATAAGTTTTCATTGAAATATACGTGTCCACCCCTGTAGACGGGTTGCTCAAATACTTTGGTAAAGTTACTTAGTTATTTAATTAAGTAGACTGGCTTTCTTAAGTAGAGGAGGCTTTAAATATTTGCTAGATGAATACCTAAATAACTTGTTAGGTACAGCAAGTCCAAAGACTTGATAAATAAGCACGTCCACCATGCCACATATGCAGATGAAAGTAATTAGTAGAAGTAAATGATCTGAAACATAAAGTAATCTAGTAGACGAGATCTAACTGCCACGTCACTAGACGGAGATCTTTATAACTCGTTAAGGAATAGCAAGTCCGAAGACTTGATAGACAAGAGGACATACCACGTCATCAGACGAGTAAAGTAAAAATATTGAACGAACTTAGTCTCTCATATAACAAAGTAGACGGAGTTTCTTTTAGACGAGCTCCATCTTTGAATGAATTAAATGCAATCCGAATCTCTTGAATTTATTTCAAATGATTGATATTTATTTCAATAGAATATTTGTTCTTCATATTTGTTGTATCTACTTTAATGTTTCACCTTGTTATAAAAGAAACATAATACCATCAAGAAATGCAAAAAACAGAATCGTACAGTAAGATACTACAAAACGATCTGTACGATGACAGCTTTATGACTGAAAAAGCTGGATTATACACAAAGAAGGAACAACAAATGCTCAAGCTGCAATGCTCAGAGGAGTGAATCTCCTATTTCATGTTACCTCGATAACCAATAGTATTATTCAGCATTGCCACAATCAATATATCAGTCACAATGGATATCATGCATTAAATGCTATCTCTAAATGAGATTATTCAAAGTAACCATTGAAGAAATACAAGTGAAGAAGAAGGTCACTATAAACAGAAGAGTATGTATATTCTTTCAAGAGCAAGAGTCTGTATTCTTTAGTTTGAATATTGTTGTAATATTCAACTGATCTTAAACTGTCATATTCTCACACATAGTGAGTTAAGAAGATCAAACATTATATCTCTTTGTTAGAGTTAGAGCCTGAAGAGGCTTGGTAAGAAAGAAATACTTGTATCCTGGAGAGGTGTTGAATACTTGATTGTAATCTATTTGGAGAAATAGTGGATAAATCCTTCAAGTCGAAGGGACTGGACGTAGCACTTGGTTGGAAGAGAGTGAACCAGGATAAAATCTCTTGTGTGAATCTTTTATCCCTAAACTCTTCAGTTTTATTTGCTTATACTAACTGTGGGGTTTTGATATTGCTTTTGTTAAAGTCTTTTAAAAAGGATCTTTGTCTTTGTGCTTGCTTCTGTTTCTAATCTCCTTGAGTGCAAAAAATTGTTTTAATGGTTGTTTTCGAAAATCATTAAGAAACACAATTCAGCCCCCAACCCTCTCTTGGGTTGGCCGGTGTCACCTTCATATACCTCGTCATCAACATGTACTTTTGAAGCATAACAAGCACTGTCATATGCTTCGACTATTTCTACCTGATCTTGCGCATTCCACAAGATTATTTTCTAATGCACTGTTGACGGAATTGCTCCCACGACATGAATCCAATCCCTGCCAAGTAATAGGTTGCAGCTTGACTTCGCGGGGATTATCACAAACAATGTCATCCTTTCGACTGTGCCAACTTGAATATTCAACAAAATGACGCCATCTGACTGAGAAGTTTTGCCACTGAAATCAGTGACGACCATATTTGTCGAATTAAATCTGACTGATCCTTCCCTAGCTTTTTGAACATTGCTCTTGGCATCAGATTCACAGCAGCTCCCCCGTCAATTAAAACCCTGTTGGTAGGTCTTCCATCTATTATGGCCTTTACATGCAAAGGCCTCAAATGGTTTCTTTGCTCATCGGTGGGCTTCTTTAACTGGGCTACATTGTCGAATACGGTAACCAAGTTATCTTGAGCGTATATCCAAAAATCACACGGATCTCTATCATTGTTGGCGAGATCATCGTCGTCGGAGAAGTCAACCTCGAGATATCCCTCGTATTCTCTGTGTAGTGAATGAAATCAATCATATCTTTATTTTCATCCCTGGTTCCGATGTGGCGTTCGGTATGACTTCATTCTCACGGATCCTCATCCGAGAATGCACCCCGACCGATACTCGCCATGATTTCTTTTAAAATCATTCTCATCATCCGATCCTGACCTATCGGCGGAGGTCGGGCTATTCATCTGCCGCATGATTATCTAGTGCCTCGATGATATCAGCTAGATCTTCATTCTGGCTATCCATGTCCATGTCCTTACTGATGTTTATGTTATCATTTGGATCATTCAGTACTTCAATGACAGCATTGAACGACAATTCTTCTTTGGTTAAATCGTACTCAGGCCTGAACGTTGCCAACTATTGTTTTCCGATTCTCGCCTCAAACTCTTTCTCGAGTCCTACAACCATTTCCATATCTACCATCCCGACAAGCCATTTGCCTGTGGATCTTATTGGTGGTGATGCCTGCTCTAAGGCCTTCTTATTTTCTGCGAAAACCTGTGACGAAGGCTTATTCTGCCTGGCTTGATTAATAGGCCCCATCACATCAACTTCAATGGGATGGATCACTATCATGTTTTTCATTTTGGCATCTCCACTCTTGTCAGCTTTGTTGTCAGCCACTGCTACCAGACAACCAATATCCTATGAAGGCGTTTCCTTTATGGTGATGCCCTCTTGCTTGGCAAGCTTCTTCTTTTGAGCCTGTCGGAGCCTCTGTAGCCTCCTCTTTTGACTCTTAGACATAGCCGGCTGACCTGACGGTCCTGAGAAACTAGGTCCTGTCATCTGAGTGTTTTGAAATAGTTGCCCCCTTCGGTAATCCTCATTCCAGATGGGTGGATTGTGATTATTAAACTTATTTCTTCTGACCCATTTCTGCTTTCGTAATTCAGGGCAGCAGGCCATAGTGGAATTTCTTACCCATCGATCCATTGTTACATTGGATGGGGGTTTCCTAGTCCTGACAGAATTGAAACCTCTCCGGAGACACTGTTACTTCCCTCGATTCTCGGTCGCTCTTCAAGCCAACCTCCGGTGTTATTTTGTCTAGGTCTTGTCGATCGTATGTTCTTGGCGACTACACATGTCTGCTGTTGACAGATATCGTATCACTTATGTGCACACTTTGTTAGACCCAGCATGGATATTCGGGTGTGAAAACCTGCCTTGACTATTACCGTCACGAGACTCAGTTCTGTCTTATGGGTGATAAGATGGCGTTTTCTGTCCCTTAGCCGTCTTGGCAGCATCTTAGTCATAAAATCCTTCACATTTTGGGCAAACCTTGAAAATACCACCAGATTTCTTACATGTCATGAAGTCGACAAGCGGTTCCCATGGCTTTGGATAGATATCAAATGAATCAGTCAGGTCCATCCCGAATATTATGTCCAGCTCTAATATTGACCATGCCTATTCCCATAGGGACTTGGCGGTCGGTTTTGTTAACCGAGGACCGAATGGTTCTGTATCAATCTTCATGTCTTGTTTCTTATCCGAAAACTTTAATCTTCCTTCTGTCAAAGCTTTCTGAATGATGTCCCTGAAATGCATACAGACGTTAGTTACATGACCAAAAGTATTATGAAACTTACAATACTTCCGATCTTTTATTTCATGGCCTTTCAATAGCCTATAATCCTCTGACAATTTTAACTGTTTATCTTTAAGCAATATATCAAATATTTGATCGGCTTTGGTCACGTCAAATGTATACACTTTCTTATCGATGAAAAGAATCCTTTCTCTAGCCCTTGCAGGCCTAAGATTTGACATGTATAAGGGCGACCAGTTTTCAATTCAACATAGTCTACTTCTTATTCCTCAGAATTTTTGCCCTCTTCGTCAGAATCTCTACATCCGACAAAATTAATCTTTTCTCTTTGGAGGAATTTCCTCTGCTTAAAAACCTTTTCGGCCTTCAGTTGTTCAATTTGTCGGACCTTGTCACCCAACTGGGCAAGATCAATTAGGTTTTGGTTGACCAATTTCTTCCTACTATAATAATCTAATCCCCCGGCAGCAATCTTCATTATCTCTGCCTCAGGGATAGGGGTGAAGAAACGACTCCTCATTCGACGGAAACGGGCAAGGTAATCTTCGACAGACTCGTTATTCGTTCTTTTAATGCCGAATAAGTCTGTCAACCCAATTTTTAAATCACCCCTAAAGAATTTATCATGAAAGCTCCTCTCTAATTGATTCCAGGAATGTATGGAATTAGGTCTCAGAGTTGAAAACCAAGAAAAAGCATTCTTAGTTAATGAACTAGGAAAGAACTTCATTTTTAGTCCCTCCTCTAAAGCCAAATCTCCTAATTCGATCGTATATCGGGCAACATTCTCGACGGTTGATTCTCCACTTTCCCCCGAGATTTTTGACAATTTGGGTATTTTGTATCCTCGAGGCATTTCTGCCTGTTGGACCCAGTTAGGAAATGCTGATACAAAAAATGGCTGATTGGCATAACCTATGTTAAAACCAAACCTATTCAATGCTTGTTCGACAACTTGGTTAACATTCTGGTTTAGAACATTTTGATGAAGCGCTCCAAGAGCAACCTGGTTTATGACAAAGTCCTCATCTTCCTCTGGCTGTAGAATGTGTACATTTCCACGTCTCCTTGTCATCTTGTTCAAATCCATCAAGTTGGATAACTTGTGGTTGTTCAACCTATGGTTGATTATTCCGACCATGATTGGCATTTCTATGGGGATTTCTATTGGCATTTTGGTTGATGTTTGGGGCCAACACACCCAAGGCTCTATTTAACCAACGTATCTCATTTGCCAATGTCATGCATGCATTATTTGTGTTTTCCATTAATGGCCTAATCACCGTACCCATTTGCTGAGTAACTGTATTCACCATTTCAAAGTTACTAGAATCAATTTGTAGTCGAACATTGGCTAATGTTGCTTCTGACGACCAACAATATTTTGCGGGGTTGTCTAAGTGGGGATACTTGTGGCCTTACTATTGGACGCTCTTGTCGAGTATGGGTCATCTCCACTGACCCTATTATCTCATTCACTTGGTCGGGGATTTGCCCCTAGTCGATGGTCCTTCTGTCCAGATGTGTGGGTGGTCGTCGTCATTCCATTTTGATATGGTATATATGCAAATGGAGTATTTGGGTTAACAATGGTCGAGACATAAGGCATTCCATACAAAGGTTGTGACAGAGTTTGTGTAGTCCCTCTTGGGTTTGAATTCACAACACTCCGTGGAGACAATCCGGTAGTTGGTGGATTTATTTGTTGTAAAACTGGGGAAGTTGGTGACGGGAGTGTTCCTTGGCCAACTTCGTCAAGCCTATTGACAACTTGAGCATAGGAAACGCCTCTTCTCGCCACTAAACTATTAGTGCTATTATTTCCTGCATTAGTGGTGTTAGCCATGGTTGCATGAATATTATCAACTGGCACAACAGTGGTTATAGGATTAGCATCCACCGTTGACACAGCAGCGTTAATGCTGACCACACCTGCATTACTTACACTACTCATATTCACAGAGTTTTCGGAATTAGATGACGTTTGAATCACTCTCCCACTCTGTAGACGCATATAATAAATTTGTATGTCAGAGTTCGTGACACTATACGAGTTACTTTAAACTCGTCCCACCGGGCGTGCCAATTTGTTAACGTTGGTTTTGGTTCTTGACAAAAATTCCTTCGTGACAAATAATTGAAGATCAAGCGAGTGTGGGACCTACGAGGTTATGCGGTAATCTCGTCAGAAATGTGCTATTTTTTGAAAGTAATGTCGACCCAGTACAAATTTGACAATTTTAGTCGAATTGGGAATTACTGGCAAAGACTTAGTGCTAAGACAAGTATATAAGTTTAAAAAATGGTGTACATATTATTGTCAATAATGAAACTTGACAATGAAGCTGCTTGTATTTGAAAAGGTGAATTTGAAATTTAAAAGAAGAAAGTAGTTTCTATGTATAAAATAACTTCCGATTAAACTAAGTTTACAATGAAAAAGAAACACAAGATTAAAAGAAAGTTAAGTAAAGTAGGATCTAAGTGATACAACTTTCAAAAAGTAAATGAATTTACAAGAAGAACATAAAAGAAGTGCTGGAAATAAGTAAGAATAAATGAAGAACTTGAATAAAAGAGATGAAAAAGGCATTCAATTTTGCCATAGTATTGAAATAAGAAGGATGGAAGGAATACTTGAATGTAATCCGTCAATCTGTTGTGTGATCTAGATGTGTAGGATGTTTATCAAGTAACCGACCTTTATTACATTATGATTACTAGTATTTATAAGCAAATAAAATAACTACCTAGATATAACTCCCTATCTACATGACTGCCACATGTCTTTGGCAGTTCTCTTAAGTTTTTTAAACTGCTTTGTCAAACAATTCCACTAACTGCTCAATGTCTTGAACCACTGTGTCAAATTGCTTATCTTCGATGGTTTGAACTGCTTGACAACTTGTATTGGTACCTTTCGTCGGATTGGAGACTTAACCAATTTCTTCACTTTTCTATTTCTCTTGACGACTCTTCCTTCGACTAAGTTTTCCCTTATTATTTTGTCAGGAATTTGATTGTCGAATCTTTTCCTCTGTCGAGCTGTATTTTCTTGTCAAACCAAATATCTTCAATACTTAGAAAATTTTGATTACCTCCTCAATCCCTTCATCGTCATGTCAAGAAAACATCTGTCAAAAAATCCAAAATTTCATCTTTAACATGTGGCTATCTTGTTTTTACTGAGTTGGAGAAACAAGGAATCTCTTAACGAAGGCTTTTCTCGACCACCCGAGTCTTGGTGGAAGGTGGTAGAATTCTGTCAAACTATTCGTGAGGCCTCTTCTCAAGATATCAGCTTCAGAACTCATCAAACTCCTAGCATACATTATATTAGTTGGACCTTCCTTCCCCCGGGACGGTTCAAGCTATATCAATCGCCTTACCCCGTTCTGTTTCTGTTTTGTAATTGTTTGTGTTTTTGGGCTTTAGCCCCTCCTTAATATCAAAAAATAAATAAATATATAAACAAATTAAACACTTCCCAATACTTAATTTATACTCTCTCCTGGCTCTATAATAAGCAAAAAATATCAAACTTTTTGGTCCAATATATAACCAAAATTTAACTACTTCTATCCAATTTAATAACATTATTTCCAAAATATCTTTCATTTAATATAAATTTGGTTTTCCAATGACTTTTTTTATTTCCAACAACACAAGCTTAATAAATAAGATGAAGGATAATTTAGGTAACAAACTTAATTTCTTAAATAAGATTAACAATATTAAATGAGATTAACTGCTCACATTAATATGTATGTTTTATTTAATTTTTGCTTATAATAGAGACCGGAGGGAATACTTTATTAAGAATTACATTCAACACCAACATGTGGTTGGTCCAAGTGGTAACGAGCCCCCCTTAAGCAAGTGGTCAGAAGTTCGATCCTTGACTCTTGCGTATGGAGAAAATCTGATTGAGAGAGGTCAACCCTTAAATGTCATCCAGTACTGATGAGTGTGATTTCACCTCATATTTCATTGACATTTTGCATGCATTTTCATATAGTTTAGGCATTTCTAAATTGATTTTTGTTAGTTTTTACCTTGGAACGGGTAAGGTGGTTTTATGGTGTTATTGTGCAGGAATTAAGGATTAAATGCTCAGGATTAACCATGATGGAGCTTGCATGAAGATGGGGCTTGAAAAGCAAAATAAAGAGACAAACAGAACTGATCACGGCCATGATCGAGTAGAGCTGAAAATAATGAATGGAAAAGTCAGAGCTGGTCACGGCCAGGTCGTGATGTCCTTCACGGCCGACATGTCGGTGTGATGTCCTCACGGCCAGGCAGTGATGGTGGTCACGGTCGTGACAGACCAACCTCTAAGGCAGAATCTGTCATAGCCTGACCGTGATAGCCATCACGGCCGTGACGTGCAATATATGGATCTTTAGAAACTTATTTGATCTAAATTTATGATTGATTGGGATTCGAGTTACCCTAATCTATAAATAGAGCACTTAGGCTCGAAAATAAAAAACTTTTGGGGGCTGCTACCTTAGGCAAAATTAGGATTTCTTTTCTTCTTCTTCTTCTTCTTCTTCTTCTTCTTCTTCTTCTTCTTCTTCTTCTTCTTCTTCTTCTTCTTCTTCTTCTTCTTCTTCTTCTTCTTCTCTTCTGTTTTCATTCATGTTTTTGTTAATCAAGCTTGCTATGATATTGGATCTATAGGAATCAAACTTAGGCCTTAAATCACGAGAGTTAGAAGCGGTCCTTCGAGGGTCATGAATTGTCACAAAGCTTAAAGGGTTCAATCTAAATTCAATTACCATGAGAGTAGGGGTTGGTTTAATTGGGCACGGTTTTTGTAACCCGAGAGGGAGCATTAACTTATTGAGGGTAAATTCACCTTCAAAGCAATTTTGATAATTAACAAGGGGTAGTCAATTTGGTAACATGAACAATCTTGTTGGTAACCTAATTCCTAGCAATCTCTTTAGATTTGAAAAACCCCTAATTGATTTAATTTCTTGTTTTAATTGATTGCATTCTTAAATATCTGATTTTCTAAGTTAATTCTTATTACAAAAATCAAATCTTTTTCAAAATCCCTTTTTTATATAGTCCAGTTTAATGGATTTAATAATTAATTTTTATTCGAGATCACGGTCTCCGTGGGATCGATCTTTTTATTACTTGGCGTGAATCCGGTACACTTGTTGGAATCCACGCCATCAAGTTTTTGGCGCCGTTGTCGGGATTGTGCTTTCTTGAATCTCAATTTAATTTTTAAATTGATTTTTTGGACTTTTATTTTTAATTGTTTTTTTATATAAAAAAACTTTTTCTTTTTATAGAGTATCTATCTCTCTCTTATAGGTGTTTTTCTCTTTTATGCAAAGATCCCTAAGTCTTGGAAACCTTATTGAAGTCGACCCCGAAATCGAAAGGACCTTTCATAGACTTAGGAGACTACAAAGAGAGAGGGAGAGGTTGATTCTCATTCCACTCATGACGAATCTACCGGATACCAAACCACTGAAGGACTACGCAGCCCCAAATGCTAGGGGTTTGCGAACTGGGATTGCTAGGCCACAAATCGAGGCAGAGAACTACACTATACCGCCTATGCTAATTAGCATGATTAGGCAACATCAATTCGCAGGATTACCCTCGGAGGACCCGAATGATCATGTGGAGACATTCCTGGAGTTCACCGATGCAATTAGAATTCATGGTGCCCCGATTGATGCTATACGCTTAAGGTTATTCCCCTCCTCTCTGACTGGAAAAGCAAAGACTTGGTTGAAGCAAGTGCTCGCTAATACGTTGTCAACTTGGGACCAACTGGAGCAGGAATTCTTGGAGAAATTCTTCCCTCCATCCAAGACTGCTTACCTACGAACCCAAATCACCGGCTTCTTCCAAAAGGACGGAGAATGCTTATCCGAAGCTTGGGATCGCTACAAGGGATTGCTAAAGTTTTGTCCACATCATGGACTCGAGAGATGGCTATTAGTGCATACCTTCTACAACGGATTGGATTACTCTTCGAATGTGTCACTTGACTCCATGCTGGTGGAGCCTTTATGAATAGACCTCTGACCAAAGCATTCGATATCATTGAAAATGTAGCCACCAACTACCACCAATGGGGTTCGGAAAGAGGTAATAACCCGAAAAAGTTTTCGGGGGGGTAAGTTTGAAATGAGTAGCACTGATCTAATTATGTCTAAATTTGACTCATTGAATAAACGTTTTGATCAGCTTGAAAAGGCTAATGTGAGTTCAATAGGTGCTACTAATATTGTTTGTGAGATTTGTGGAATGCAGGGACATGACATAATGGAGTGCCCACGTGGTATTGCTCCTGGATCCGGTGCTTCGGGGGAACAAGTGAACTCTTGTCACAACTTCTATGACCCGAACCCGAAGTTGCCAAATTATGCTCCTCCGAATTCTTACAACCAAGGAAGGAAGAATAGCCCTTACCACTCCTACGGGAACTACAACAATACGTTGAACCGCGAATTCCAGGAAGGCCAAGGTAATAGGAAACCCACATCAGGGTATCATCAGGTACAAAAGTCTAGACTTGAGTCTCTCTTGGAAAATTTTGTTGAAACTCAAACAAAACAAAATGAAGAGTTTAGGCAACAAGGTAGGGCATTCAATGAGGCAATAAAAGAGTTAGCATCTAAGGTAGATAACTTAGCCATCCATAATAAGATGTTAGAAACTCAGATTTCCCAACAAGCTAGTACATATACTAGAACTAAGGGTATGTTCCCAGGACAACCCGAAGTTAATCCCAATGAGCACTGTAATGCTATATACTTGAGGGATGATAAGCTTGGGGTGGTTTAAAATGATGAGGAATGTGAGGGAGACATGAGCGAAGATGAAGAGATAGAGCCAAAGTATGTCCCTCCACCATCTTACCAACCCCCAATACCTTTTCCACAAAGGTTGGTCAAGAAAAAGCAAGTAGAAATAGAAACTAAGAGCTTAATTGAGGAGCATAATTCCATGATAAAAACTAATATGCCTCCTAAACTAAAAGATCCAGGAAGTTTCTCTATTGCTTGCTTTCAATTGGAGAGGCGAAAATAGACCAAGCCTTATGTGACTTAGGGGCTAGTGCGAGTTTGATGCCGCTTACTATCTTTGAGAGGATTGGAACCAAGAAATTGAGTCCATCCCAATTCTCTTTACAATTTGCGGATGGCTCAACTAAAACTCCTCGGGGCATACTAGAGAATGTTCCCATAAAGGTAGGGAAATTTTTCATTCCCTCTTGATTTCATGGTATTGGATATGAGCGGGAATTCTAAATTCCCTATCATTCTTGGAAGGCCATTCTTGGCCACAGCTGGAGCGATAATAGACGTAAAAAATGGCAAGCTCTCTCTGAATGTAGAGGAAGGTAGGGTGGATTTTGATTTGACTAACTCATATAACAACCCTCCTTTTTGAGAGTCATGTGTGCGGGGATCGATATAGTGCCTCCAGAGGTGAAGGAAGAGCCTAATATGGAAGCAACTCCCAAACTTTTCATGACAAATGACACACCAAATAATGATGAAATGGGAGTTGTTCATCATGTGGAGTTAAAACTTCCGCCGGGAGGAGGTAAGGCCATGAAACTCAGAGTGAAAAGAGCAAAGCGAAAGCGCAATTGGACATACGAACAGAATAGGCTCTTTGAAGGACTTCCATGGAAGAGAAGTGTTGTTGGACTTCCAAGCCCAGCCGATCCCGGTTGATTGAAAGGATTATGGTCAAGCTTAGGACCGTAAATAAGCGCTTCTTGGGAAGCAACCTAAGCTTTCTTTCCCTACTTAGTTTGTTTTTGAATTTTGTTTTTTTTAAATAATTGAGAAGAATTACAGAAGAAAGATCACAAATTAATGGATTTGCCAAGTGTTTTCAGGTCAGGAAGGCATGAAGAGTAAAAAAGGCATGGAAAATGAAGTCAAAATTAATCACGCCCAGGCAGTGACATGGGTCACAACCGTGACGAGTCGAAGCATCCCGAAAGTCAAACAAGATATCTCGACCCAGCCGTGATTGCTATCAAGGGCATGACAAGAAGGCCCCGGAAGATCGAGAATCCATCATGGCCTAAGCCGTGATGTATGTCACTACCGTGATGTGAAGACCAAAAAAGATCGAGAAAGGATCACGTCCCAGTAGTGATATCCATCACGGGCGTGACGAGAAGGACCCGAAGATCATAATGTATCACGGCCTAGCCGTGATGGAACTCACGGCCGTGACATGTCAGCTGAACCAAACCCTCACAAGCGAGAATTGATTACGGCCAGGTCGTGATGGTGGTTACGGCCGTGACGGACCAACCAGAGAGCAACCTCCAAGGCGGTAATCCGTCATAGCCTGGTCGTGATAGCCATCACGGTCGTGACATGCAATATATGGATCTTTATAAACTGATTTGATCTGAATTTGTGATTGATTGGGAATCAAGTTACCCTAATCTATAAATAGAGCACTTAGGCTCAAACATAAAAAAACTTTTGGGGGCTGCTACCTTAGGCAAAATTAGGATTTCTCTTCTTCTTCTTCTTTCTTCTTCTTCTTCTTCTTCTTCTTCTTCTTCTTCTTCTTCTTCTTCTTCTTCTTCTTCTCTTAGGTTTTCATTCATGTTTTTGTTAATCAAGCTTGCTATGATAATGGCAATGCTTGAGTAGTAGTTTTATTTCTAGGGATTTAGGCTATGCCCAAGATCCTGTTTTATGTTATGAATTGATGTTTTCCCTTTGTTAATTTCGATTTCGCTTTCGATTTGGTTTCTATCGCATGAATTACTTGTGAATATGGTACGCACTTATTTGCATGTCATAGATACTCTAAGGAAGAACCTAGCGGTGAACTTAGGTATTGGATCTATAAGAATCAAACTTAGGACTTAAATCACGAGAGTTAGAAGCGGTCCTTCGAGGGTTCACGGTGTTGTCACAAAGCTTAAAGGGTTCAATCTAAATTCAATTACCACGAGAGTAGGGGTTGGTTTAATTGGGCCTTTGTTTTTGTAACCCGAGAGGAGCATTAACTTATTGAGGATAAACTCGCCTTCAAAGCAATTTTGATAATTAACAAGGGGTAGTCAATTTGGTAACATGAACAATCTTGTTGGTAACCCAATTCCTAGGAATCTATTTAGATTTGAAAACCCCCTAATTGATTTACTTTCCTATTTTAATTGATTGCGTTCTTAAATATCTGATTTTCTAAGTTAATTCTTATTAAAAAAATCAAATCTTTTCAAAATCCCTTTTTTATATAGTCCAGTTTAGTTGATCTAATAATTAATTGTTATTCGAGATCACGGTCTCTGTGGGATCGATCTTTTTATTACTTGGCATCCGATGAAGAAGGTAACAATCACAGAGATTGAAGGTGAGAGGTTCATCTTTCAATTCTATCACAAAGTCGATTTTCAGATAATATTGAAGGGAGGTCCATGGTATTTTGATGGACATATTTTGATACTGGGAATGATGCGGATAGGAGAGACACCCCAACAAGTAGAGTTGAACAAAGTGTCGTTTACGGTGCAAATTGACAATGTTCCTATTGGTTTTATGACTGAGACTATAGGAAAATTCTTGGCAAATTTTTTGGGGGAGTTCCTTGAATATGATGCGAAGAACAACTCAAATTTCTTGAGCACCTACATGAGAGTCCGAGTTCTGATCGATGTACGAAACCCGTTGAAGAAATTGAAGTGAATAAAGAAGCCTGGAGGTGTAGCAAAATAGGTTCAATTCAAGTATGAGAGGTTAGGTTCCTTTTTCTATTTTTGTTGAATGCTGGGACATATGGAGGATTTATGTGATAAGATTTTTCAACTAGAAGATGATGATGGTCGCCGTGCTTGGGGGCCTGAATGCGTGTGGAGCAGAGGAGGTATGTTGAAGACGGTGGTGAAAGGTGGTTGAGGGAGGAGGGGCAAGCTGGGTGGGAGGCGCCATTACAGGGAGAAAAATCTAGAGCGAATAAAAGTATTGATGGGCATGCGGATTGTGTGGTGGGAATAAGGGGGGCGTAACTGCAGTGCATGAAAATAGGGGAGTGGGATTGGATGAGATATACAAAAATCCTAAGATTCTCTTCCCTAATAAAAAAGGCAACATTATGGATGAGAGATGTGCAGATTATGATATGGTAGACAGCGCAATTAATGAGGAGTTAGAATTAGAAAAGACAAAAAAAAAAAAGAAAAGATATTCGGTGGTGAAAGTCATGCAGCACATGAAAATGGCAGCAGTGAAGGAAAAGCTTTTTTTAACGGTGGGCCCGGCAGCCGGGCTGCCGGGGATTATGAGTATCCTTAGTTGGGCTGCCGATGTTTAGGTTACCGAGTGCGGTTCACGCTATTAAGAACCTCATCCGGGTCAATAAACCAGATATTATTTTTATGTTTGAGACTCTGGTAAAGGCCAATAAAATTGAGGATGTTAGGAGGAAAATTGGCTTTGATTGTTGCTTTGTTGTGGATAAAGTTGGTAGAGGTGGTGGTGTAGCAACTCTTTGGCGTAACTCTTTGAAGTGTGAAATTGTGAGTTATTCCCTTCATCATATTGATGTCTCATGAGAGGATGCTCAGAAAGGGAGATGGCGAGTAACTGGTTTTTATGGATACCCGGAACGTACTAGTAGAAGAGAATCATGGGCTCTCCTCAGAAGGTTGGCTGGATCTTCCAATTTGCCTTGGTGTGTAATAGGTGATTTTATTAATTTACTTTCTCCTGATGACAAGCGGGGTTGGGTGGATCAACCAAATTATTTGTTTACTGGCTTTAGGGAGGCAGTGCAAGCAGCTGGTTTGATTGATTTAAATTTGGAGGGTTATCCTTTCACTTGGAATGCTAGAAAAGGGACAAATCATGCGATTGAGGAAAGACTAGACCGGGCTATGGCAACTCATGATTGGCTTAGTATTTTCCCTCAAGAAAGACTTCGTAAATTAGTTGCTCCAATCTCGGACCATACCACTATATTTCTCCAAAGTGAACCGGTTCCCCAGTGTTCTATTCGGAAGAAATTTCGGTTCGAAAATTCATGGCTAGCTGAGCATGATTTCATGGATATAGTCCTGAAGGGGTAGTTCACTAGCATGGAAGGTGATGTTTTATCCAGACTTGGCGGCTGTGTTGAGATTTTACAGCATTGGAGCAAGGGTCTGAGGTTGGCGTTTAAAAATAAATTGATGAGTGTTGTGTTATGTTGGAGCGTTGCGGGACGGGATTTATGATGAAGGGGGTTCGCAGTTTCGTTTTAACTAGGGATCACATGGCTAAGCCGATGGTTCAAGAAGAAGGTTTTGGAGCGCGAGGCAAAAGTGTTTTGGCTTAAGGACGGTGATTTAAATACTAGATTTTTTCACGCCTCAACGACGTCCAGAGCTAAGGTAAATAAATTCCATAAGCTTAAAAATGATGGCAATGTTGTTACTGAGGATCCTATTTTAATTAAAGACATGGGGAATAATTATTTTGAATATTTGTTTATACACCAGGATGGTTATTATGATCCTGTTGTGGATGTCCTTAGGCCGTGTGTTACCATTGAGGATAATTCTGCTTGATCACGTCCTTTCTCTAGAGTGGAATTTTTT
The DNA here is from genome assembly GCA_030762895.1 of Sophora flavescens. Lineage (NCBI taxonomy): Eukaryota > Viridiplantae > Streptophyta > Magnoliopsida > Fabales > Fabaceae > Sophora > Sophora flavescens. The sequence continues at coordinate 110,234,556 of CM061070.1, read as the reverse complement.
GAAGTTCTTTGTCAAATGGGTGATGATAAGTCTCCGGGCCCGGATGTTTTAAATCCTACTTTTTATTAAAAAAAATCTTGGGATCTTTGTGGTAATGAAATTTATGATGCTTGCTGTTATTGGCTTGATAGAGGACTTTTCCCGGTGTCTATAGATGATACTAATATTGCCCTCATTCCAAAAATTGAGAATCCGGAATCTATGAGGGATTGGCGACCCATATCATTATGCATTGGTATTTATAAAATTTTGTCTAAAGTCTTGGCTAACACATTGAAACTGGTTCTGCATAAATGTGTTTCTACTGTCCAGTCTGCTTTTGTTCTGGGAAGGTCTATTTTAGACAATGCTATGATGGCGGTGGAGATTATCCATTATTTGAAAAGTAAGATTAAAGGCAAAATTGGAGATGTGGCTTTGAAAATTGATATGAGCAAGGCCTATGATCGGGTGGATTGGGGTTACTTGAGTGCAGTCATGATGAAGATGGGCTTTGATGAAAAATGGATTGGTTGGATAATTCTCTGCATTGAAATAGTAAATTACTCTGTGCTGGTTAATCAAGAACCTGTTGGTCCTATTTTACCTGGTAGAAGCTTGAGGAAAGGAGACCCTCGTTCCCTTATTTGTTTATTCATTACTCAGAAGGTTTGGTGCACTTATTAATCATGCGGAGAGTAGAGGTGATTTACATGGAGTAAAGATATGTAGAGGAGCACCTATCATTTCCCATCTTTGTTTGTGGATGATTGTTTTCTTTTCTTCAAAGCAAAAAGAAAGTGAAGCTCCTGTAATGAAAAAATATTCTTTCTACATATGAAGCAGCTTCGGGTAATTAATTTGAGAAATCTGAAATTTTTATAGTAGAATTTCTGACATGGGAGTGCGTGACTTTATTGCCTTTTGTTTGAGTGTCCATGTGTTTGGCCACGGGTAAATATTTGGGTCTCCCTTCTATGATTGGTAGAAGTAAGAAAGCTTTGTTTAGCTTCATCAAAGATCGAGTGTGGTAAAGTTAATTCGTGGGGAGGTAGGTCTTTGTCTAAAGTGTGTAAGGAAGTTATGATAAAATCCGTCCTTCAATCCATCCGGACTTATTTTTTATGAGTATTTTTCTTATTCCTCAGTCTCTAGGGATGAGATTAGAAGATTACGAACTCTTTTTGGTGGGGAAGTGCGGTAATCACAACAAAGGCATAAAATGGCTTTCTTGGGATAAATTATGTATCCACAAGCTTGATGGTGGTATGGAATTTAGGAATCTCTATGCTTTCAATGTGGCGCTTCTGGGCAAACAAGGTTGGAGGTTTTGTCTGAAAAGAATACCCTTGTTGCTAAGCTTTTCAGGCAAATATTATCCACATTTTGATTTTCTCAAAGCTTGTTCGCAATAATTCGAAATATATGCGATGTAGTTTGTGTGAAACAAGAAATTTGATTAGCAAGGGTATAAGATGGAAGATAGGATCGAGAAAAAGATAAAAATTTGGTCCGTCTTATGGACCAGGACAATGATGCGCTCATTCGCGCATCATGAGTTGATGTCCATAGACTTTCGTGTTGCGGATCTCTCCTGGTTTGGTCAAAGGTGTGGGGATTGAATTAGTGGAGGAATTTCTGCATCCCCAGCAGGTGCCAGCGATCCCAAAAACTCTTGTTGCATGGAGTGGTTGAGATGATGGAAAAGTATGGTGGCGAAGCGTAAAGGTCTTACTACTCTTTGTTGCCTAAAACTACGGGTTGTGTATGGAGGAATTCTTTGGAGTTGGACCACTCGAGATGAATGGTGTCGGAAAGATTTGTGGAATCATGTGTACCACCAAAAGTTAAAATTTCTTGTGGAGAGGTTAGGTGATTGTCTTCCAAGCTAGAGGCAAGTTGAATTCTATAGGTGTCAATGTGAAGTGTGTCCTTGGAGTGCTTCTAATTTGCAAATAGTTGGCACGTTCTTATTTCTTGTCTACCTGAAAATGTTGGAGAGGAGTTAATTTGTGGAGAACCATTTACGGGTTTGTTTTGATGCCAACAATTTCGGAAATTATTCTTCCAAGTGCTAGAATGGTAGCACCTCATGTTGTAATGTCTCGGTGACATTATGGAGTTTATGGAGAAGTCGCAATTTGAAAGTTTGGGAGATGTTGAAGAAGCTAACACCATTATTTTTAGGCAAGAACCTTACCTTGATTGGCTAAAAGCAGCGAAGTAAGCCCTTATTAAATCCTTAGAATGTTCCCTCTCGTGCTTAGCTCTTAGCCTGAAACCCCCTTGGGTTTGTTAAGTATAACATTGATGCTTCTTTCTTTGCTAGTAGCAACCAAGTTGTAATTGGCATGTGCCTTAGGGATGTCCCCGGTAATTTTACGGGAGCTAGAACTCAATGGTTTCAAGCCATATCACTTGGATGTTCATATGGGTGAAGTGCGAGGCTTTATTTTGCTATCCATTTGATGAAAGATTTCTGAGGGAAAGGCGATTTTGAGTTGAATTCCAAAAATAGTAGTTGAGGCATGAAGTCCTCTTGTGA
>CM061070.1:110202532-110231532 GCA_030762895.1 Sophora flavescens | reverse complement strand
TCACCACTCTCACCACTTACACATATAGACTACTAGCATTACCATTTGAGCCCCCTTTCCCAAACCTTTGAAAACCTTGTTTCCACCCATAATTCCCTCCTCCACTCTCTATACTGGCAAATCTGAAAACTGGGCCAAAGTACATAGAGAATGGAAAATACTATTCCACACCATTCCACAAGAACCAGAACTCATTCTAACTAAGTGGTATCCTCTGGCTGAGTATGAGTATGAACCCCTCAACATCTATCCATACTGGGTCAACCATGAACCCCACACTCCAACTAGCTCATTCCCTTCCCAAATGTTCAATGAACATGGACCTCTCCTCACTCACCTTCCCCAACATAGATTCCCTGTCAGAAAAATCTACCCTAATCTAGTGAAACTTCCACCCCATAAACCATTCACTGATGGAGTAGAAAGAGTTATAATATCTAATTGGCATACTGATCCTAGCAAGAAGGATCTTGGGAGTGTTCTCGAGAAAAGAGCCAGATCCTTCAGGCAAATTCCTTTTGTCATGGATAAGACTACAAAATGGATGACTTTCAAACACCCAAGAGTATATGGAGCTTCTGTTGACCAGTTTGTGGACACCCTCATGTATGAGATTCTGAAATGGGAATTCAGCCACTTCAGAGCAGACAGATCTGCACAGTTTGTCCTTCCAACCTGATTAAAACACTCCACTTCCACAAATATTGGAGTCAGGCCCCACAAGATTTGTCCTAGGTTGTCAATGATAGATCTGAACAAAGACAAGGACTGGAAGCATCTAAGGCACAAAGGAAAGATGCCAGTAGTTGAAGACATTATGCTAGATCTCATTTCTGAACCCTTTGACCACTCACAGATGGATTACATTCAATCTTTGCCAATTGATATGGTCACTAAGGCTAACTATGCAAGAGCTTTCTAGAAATCCCACTTAATTCACTGCACCAGAGAAGCCTCCACTTCTGGCCTGACTACTGAAGAGAAGAAGAATACTCCAAAATTCAGAGGCAGATGTGGACTTTCTTGTGTCAGATATTTAATCTTTAAGGATCTTTGGGGTCTGCCAATAACCAGCCGTGATGTAGAAATTCCTCCTAATCCTATTCACTGGGCAAAGGATGTCCTTGAGCCAATTCTACAATATGCCTTTGCCTCAGCTTTAACCTCATCCTCTGAACATACAACCGAAGAATTAATTGTAGAAGGCCCTTAGCTGAATGTTGAAATCTTTTCAAAACCTGCTTCTGAACCTTCAACTCCCTTAGCTGATGTCATTGTTGTTGCTACTGTTGAGCCAACTCTGACAGAGCTGTCTGATGAGGTCTGTGATTCAAAGCAAGGTGCTGAGTCTGCTAAGACATCTTCTCAACCATTAGCTCTTGCTATGGTTCATCCACCAACCCAAGCTCAAGACACTGTCTCGGACTCTGCTGAGAGCTCAAGACAATTATCCTTGCCACCAAATCTTGAGGGCATCATTGGAAGAATTGTTGATGATAAGATTGGTAAGATAGTTGAAGAGAAGATAGAGAAGATGGCACAACAGATTGAAGAAAGGGTACAAAAGCAAGTTCAATTATTGTATGTTGATGACATACTACTTGGGACTAATGATTTAGGGATCCAGATACACTAAGACCAATCTTGGAGTACTCTAGGATTGTCACAAAGGAGCTATATCAATAAATTACTCAAAAGGTTTGACATGCAAAACTGTCAATCAGGTGATGTCCCAGTTTCTAAGGGAGACAAATTTAGTCTCAATCAGTGTCCAAAAGAAAATCTTAAGATTTAGGAGATGCAGGAGATTCTTATGCATCAGTTGTAGGAAGTATAATATATGCTCAAGTCTATATGCATCCGGACATAGCATACATGGTTAAGTGGTAGGCAGATACTTAAGCAATCCAGGAATAAACCGTTAGAAAGCAGACAAACAGGTTATGGTTTATTCAATAGAGAACAAGGAACTGTATGCTCACATAAGGAAAATCAGATCAGGTAGAGATCATTGAGTATTCTGATTCTGATTTTGTTGGATGCCAATAAAGTTGGGAATCCAAATCAAGTTATATTTATATTTGGTTATAAGGCATCAAAATTATGTGAGTATTCTTATGTTATAAGGCATTAAGTTCCTTATTGATGTGGAAAGTGTTCAAAGTGACAGATATCTATAAAGCATATTGGGACAAACTCCATGGTTGTGGATCCACTTACTAAGGTTTACCACCCAAGGTCTTTCACGAGCATATTGCTCGAATGGGTGTTGTATCACTATATGATACATTTGTCCAGTGGGATTTTGTATTTGGATGCTTTTCTAAGGAAGATATACCTTATGATTATTTCTACAGAATACAATTTCTGTTTGTTTTTCACTCTGAAGTTATTTTGATCTCATTAAAGAATAAAGTAGGATCAGTTGAAAATTGACATGCATAGATCACCTTCATGTGATTTTCATGCTGCACATTTCATGATTAATCTATGTCATTCAGTTGTATTGATATTAGTGATCATTGATGGGTTTAGTTATGATTGATATAACGAAAACCGCTTTGGTTCTATATATTGATATAACTAATGGACGAGATAAGGATATGTCCATGGTTTATAATGACGAATTTTGAGCTCATAAAGTCTAGCACATTTGTAAGGTACATATGTAACCAGTGGGAGATTGTTATAAAATTTTGGGTCACACATGTAATGTTTAAATGTGTTAAGTTAACTCTTCATGAAAGGGTATGGACTCATTATAAAAGGTTATGGTCCCCAAGTTATATGCAATCCGTTTTCTATTTTGACATCCCATCATTAGAAAGGAGGGTCTCTTATGGTTTATGAGGAATTGTGTGCTAGACTTAATGACTTAGAGATTTTGATCTATGACAAATACAACTTAATGTGTATGCAAGTCTTTTAGTGTCAAATTGCAAAGACAGATATCAAGCAGTGATCAACAAGTTCAGTGAGCAATTAAAGGAGAATATTCAAGGAAAAACTTGAAGAAATCAAAAGAGCTACATGGAGGAATCATGGAGCAAAGACAAAGATCAAAGGATCATCAAGACCGAGCTTAAAGGAGAATTTTAGATTTAAGTCTTAGATGATTTGTAAGAGATGAAATCGCTTATTCACAAATAGCTCATTTGAAAAGATGCATGAAGAAAATCAATTTTCATAACCTGCATTAAAAGGAATAAGTTTTCATTAAATGAAAATGATTTTTGGAAATAAGATTTCATAAGAAGCACTCGTCCAACATAAGTAATAGAAGCACTCGTCCAAAACAAGTGATAGAAGCGCTCGTCCAACGCAAGTAATAGAAGCGCTCGTCCAATGCAAGTATAGAAGTGCTCGTCCAACACAAGTGACAGAAGCGCTCGTCCGCTGAAGTGATAGAAGTGCTCAACCACTAAAGTGACAAAAGTGCTCGTCCACTAGAGTGACAGAAGTGCTCGTCCACACAAGTGACAGAAGTGCTCGTCTGCACAAGTCTTTGGACTTGCTAAGTCCTTAATGAGAAGCTCCGTCCAATGACATGGCATATGGAGCTCGTATGATGTAAAATCTTAATTCAAAATGTCTAGATGGACGCGCTTATTTTCAAGATGGACGCAAATGCTATAAAGAACTTATGTAGAATCTTATTTCAAGAACTAGAATCAAGAAAACAGATTCTGTTATCAGACTCAAATCTGTTTTGATTGATCCCAACGACTATAACTTGTTTTCTATATAAAGAGGGATCAAAGGAACATTTTCAACAACAACGATATCGATCATATCATATCAAGAACAATACACAAATCATTCATTATCTTTCTTGAGCTTATTGTGAAAAGAGTGTTTCAATACTCATAAGTGCTTCAATTTGTTTATCTGACTATTGAGAGTTAGGAATCAATTTTTTGTTTTTAGTTGATTGTAAAGAGAGAGGGAGTCTCTCTGAGTGATTAGGGTGAGGTATCCCTAAGGAAGAACATTGAGGCTCTTCACAAGAGTGTGGTATCTCGAGGTGAAGGAGTGCTCTGTGGTGTAAAGGTATTTCAAGCTACCTGGCTAAAGCTTGTTCTGTTAGTGTGTGAAAACCCACGGGTGGAGTGGGGACTGGATGTAGGTCACAGTGGTGGTGACTGAACCAGGATAAATCTGGTTGTGTGGTATCCCTAAACTTAAACTCTTTTACTTACTGTTTATGATCAAGAACCTGTGATTTTGATGTTTAAGTTCAATATAATTTCTGTTCTTGATTTATATAAACTGTATTGAAACCTGAGTCTGATTGTAATCAAGTCTGTGTTATCTGCGTTCAAAACCATTCTTGATTGCTGAAACTGAAACCTGCAAGTTCGTTCTTAATTGTTAATGCTTATATCTGAAACTTGCATAACTTGTTCTTAATCTTTAAAGGCTTAATCAGTTTCTGTATTTTGTTATTATTGAGTTTTGAACCCGAACCTATTCTGAATTAATCCTTCTTATCTTCATCATCTTCCAATTCAAGATTTTATATAAACCCTTCATTGATTTTGTAAAAGATCCTGAGGCCGCAACTCTGATTTGAAAAGTTTCGTGAAAAGTTTTTAAGAGGAAAATATTTAAAGAAAACTCAATTCACCCCCCCCCCCCCCCCCTCTCGAGTCGTTGAAGCCAAAACAACATTGTGCATGCTTGACTTGGAAGACCAAGAACCAGAAGTTTCTCCATCATATTCTAAATGGATTCGGGTACGTTTCCGCTATTGTCTTTCATCTCTATTCTTGATGATTGAATATGACTTGTCTTGATTTGATGATGGTTTTCATCTTTAAGTATCTCCCATAAAGTTTTCCAACAGTAATTACTTATATTTTGTATCTTTGATATTCGTTTGTATGTGTGTTAGAGTATTCGTGTACTCTGTTCAATCTATAGTATTTTTCTTATAAAAAAAAATTATTGTTATTATAAATTATATATACACATAAGGTGAATGCGTGATTCGGGTCAATATGGATCCAAGGAAGAAAAAAGAAAAGAGATTAATTGTTATAATTTAGTGTTTTGTGAATTTTTGTATTTAATTAGAGGTGTCCGTACGTGTAACAGTTTTTTTTTTGGGTGGATCCGTACGTGTAACATTACTCTACTATTATCATGTAGTACCCAATGTATAACTAACACATAATACTGTGTCATGCATCATTATATATATTTCGTAATTCAATCTTAGCCAAAAGAATTTGGAACCCGGCAATAATTAATTAACCCGTGCAAACCAGAGGCAAGGAAGTTAAAGGCTTGTGAATGCCATGCACCGGCACGTGCAATTCAAAGGCTAGCTACAGTTAGGTTATATATATTAAAAGCACCCTCTTATGAATTGTGAATTATATATGATGATCTGCATTGACACACACATAGGCTGCAGTGCGTCCAGAATTAATATACTGAAGTTATTTCATTTTTATTCAACAATATGTGTATAATTATGCAACGCTATACCTGTTACAACTTTAATGTAGTATATAATACTTGCAAATTACCAAACAACCTATTACTTAATAAGAAGAATGTTATAAGCTCTTGTCAAGTTGTTCCTGTTTTCACCAAAATGACCTTAGCCATAGAAACTTCTATGTCCAGGATTCTTTAATTTATATACTTTAATAAATGAACGGCTGTTGAAAAGCCTTGTCAAGTTGACAACAAATAATTAAGCACTACTAAGTAACCAACTTTTTTTTTTTTACACATACTAACTAACTAATCACATATGTATATAATTAATCGATATTTACCCAAATCAGTTACATATATATATATTAATTACCAACTAACCTAACTACACTAACAATTCCTTTAAGCAAAAAATAATATTAAGAGGGTACCCGAACGAACTCATGTTCATTACAAGATAGCTCAACATCCAAACTAAATCAAAGAACAAACCTAGCCTAAAATCTGAACCAAGTGCAGTGAAAATTTAACCAAAACTGCAGCACCAAAAGCTTATCAAACCAGACCAGCACATAAACATTGAACATATATTGCTATGCTAAAACTACCTTAACAACAGTGAGCTCCGTTTTGCATTGATCACAAAAACCAATCGCATCAGTGCCTGGAGTTTCAATAATAGATGGAACAAATTAGGAGCCATTATCATAATAAGTGTGGTACACCACGCATACACCTTAATCAGTAGCAAATTCGTTATGACTTATGGAACCCATTATATTGCCGCCCTCTTTAAGTATCGACGTCCACAACGGCTTTCATTCTATCGATACTGAGTCGATGGTAGTCATTTCCATTTTGGCGGCTTCAGTCATCTATTATGTGACTCAACTCTCAACGAAAGCACCAATTGTTATGAGGCTCACGAGGAAAGTCTAACCCAAAAGACTAGTCCATTAGGTGGGAGAGCCTCATAACTTAAATACCTCATCATCATTATCTATTTAACGTGGGACTCGTGACAAAATTGTTCATACTAAAGTGAATATGACCGTGAATGCAGCTACCCAGGAACAGGACAATTAGAGGAAAACACTGCAAGCAACAGAGACCTCAGACCTGCATATACTGGCTGCGTATGAATTGACCCATATAACTTGACCATAAACATCGATCACCACAAAACACCAGGAACCATGGCAACAGTGTCCTGTATCAAACCTGCAACTATACTTCAAAAAACTGAAAAAGAGTTAAAATTAAAAATTCTCACATTCTATTCTCTCATACATCTTTTTACACACCTGTTTTTATTTTTAATATATTTATATGCCAAAAATTTTATTGATAACGTGAAAAGCAAAACAGGAGCACAAGATGTGCTTAAAGCCTAAAACCATTTATCATCTACCTTTTGCTTTGGAAATAATAATATAAAGTAAGTGGAAAATGGATATAAAAATGGAAAAATATCATTTAAAAAAGGCTTTGACCTTTTCAAAATTAAAAGCAAACAAAACCCTATTAAAACAAGTGTGTCATATGCTTTAGTTTTTAGCCACGCTCTCTCACCTTCCCAGCCTCTCTGGTACACATACAAACACATAGATGCCAAACTGAAGACACGCGCAGCCATAGTGTCCTTTCTTTTCAACACGAGGAAGAATTTATTTTTGTTTGGAACCTATCGTAATTAGAGTTTTTGACTTCTTAATGAGTCCATATCCCAAAAGCTTAGATTTATTAACCCCGTTATGAGACTAATCTCCACATATTTAGTTCTTCGTCGGGACGGAGCTATGTATGAGTTTGGGAGGGCCTTGTCCCTCCCTAGTTTTTTTTTTAATGATATAGAATTATTAATAGTTTAAGATTATTAATTTTATGTCATTGATTGCTAAAAAATTATGAATATAGTAAAGACGGTACTTTTTGTAATACGATGAAAGATGAATTTTTGAGTGACTGTTTATTATTTATATTGAAAAGAAAATTACTAAAAAGTTTAAAGTGAATTTAATCATAGATGATTTTTGTGATAAGTAGGAGAGACATTTCGTATTTTGATAAATTACTAATATAATTAACCTTTTAGATCATATTATAAATATTTTATATGAAATTCAATGTGTATATATTTATTGGATTGACTTTAACTTTTATAATTAGCCCTTCCAAACTTTTATGTCTGGTTCCGTCCCTGGTTCTTCGCCCCTCCTGCTACGAGGAAGAAGAATTTATTTAATGTTTCACCAGGAATAATATTTTATTTCAAAAACGTATAACGGATTAGATAAAAAAAAAAATCTTTTATTCATCTTTCAACATCCGTTCATTTATTAAAGTATATAAATTATAAAAAAACATAGATGCTTACATAAAGGGTGACACCTTGTATATATATATATATAAATATATAGCTAGAAGTCATGTTCATCACATAATTATCTAAGCAACTTCTTAACTGCTTCTAACTAATCCCTATACATCATGCTTGCACTATCCCCTCCTGTGTTCTCAACCGTGGGATGGCCCTTGGAGCTGGTAGAGCCTGTAAGTCTTAATAACCAGAAATTCTTCACTACCTCATCAGAGTACTCTTCATTGCCCTATCAATTTTCTTCACCTCAGTCACAGGTTGAGGTTCAAGGGTCTACTCCATCCCCAGACCCTACCATGGTCAAGAAGCTGAACCACAATGCTAGTGAACGTGATCGCCGCAAGAAGATCAATAGCTTGTATTCCTCACTTCGTACACTTCTTCCTGTGGCAGACCAAATGGTACTTAATTAACTTCGCCCTTTTCTCTTTTCTATGGATTGGTAGCTAAGAATTTTTGCAAGCAACACTTTCAGGAAGTTAATGGTAAATGCTCTAGGTTTATGTAAAGTTCTTTTAAAAAACATAAGGGTAGAGATGATCCTTGAGGAAGAAATTTCTTCCTGGAAAAGTAGAATTTAATAGATTACTTTCAACTATGATGCTTATTTATCAAAACAATTAGGGTTTGTTTGGGAGTTGTAGTGGAAGGGTTTGAGAAGAAAGTGGGGGAAAAGGAACGAGGAAGGGAGGATAGCCCTTCAAAACTTTTCAAGACTATCTTCTCGATCATTTTTTTAATTTTCTTAAATTGGAGGGTTTTGATTCTTTGTTAAAAAATAAACCATATGTAAGATGGGGAAGTATCCTCCCTTCCCCATCGGTCCCTTTCTCTATCTCTTCCTAGTTCCTCCTCAAAGCATTCCCCTCCCAAACTCTCAAACAATAGCCGGTCACGGGAGGACCACCTTAACATTAAGGGCCTACCTTTATTTTATGATCATGTGTACTTGAATAAGCAAGCTACCTCAAATAGATGAATTTGCACCCCGCTAAAGATAAGTTCAGTCCTTTATACACCTAAAAGTTAAGTTTCCAGTTTTATTCTTCGAGAATAGAATACACAAAGTCAGATTAATTTAAACTATGATTAATAAATTTATGGTTCCATGTTCATTTTGCAGAAAAAGATGAGCATACCCTCAACAATTTCGCGAGTAGTAAAATACATACCTGAGTTACAACAGCATGTGGAAGGACTAATTAAGAAGAAGGAGGAGCTTTTATTGAGAATCACACGGCAAGGAGATGCTGTGAACAAAGAATCTCAAAGGAAGATTGCCACTCACAATTCTGGTTTTGTAGTTTCAACAAGTAGGCTCAATGATAGTGAGGCTACTATTCAGATTTCCACTAATGATGAGGTCAACAAGATTTCACTATCTGAGATCTTGCTTTGTTTAGAAAATAGTGGGCTTCTACTTCTAAATGCTTCTTCATCTGAGACCTTTGGAGGGAGGATCTTCTATAACTTGCATTTCCAAGTATGCATTATAATATTTTTATTTTAGCTCCAAGTATGCATTATAATATTTCCAAGTGAACATTTTCTTTTGGGAATTTGTGAGCTAATTAAAAGTGCCTAATTGTGTTTCTGCAGGTGGAAAAAACTTACATATTAGAGTCTGAGATTCTAAGTGAGATGCTTTTGGAAATGTCAGAGAAGAGGGAAGGGATTTTCTAATTAAATTAATGTTAGCTCTAATCATGAAGATCATAGTAGAGCTCAACTTTTAAATTTGATGCCTAAAAGTCGGTACATACATAGGAAGCATGGATTGTAAATTTACAACTATGGTTGTAAATGATCCAAGTTATAATGGATTATTTAAGTTTGACTCGTTAAGTACTTGATTAAACTCGTTAATTTAGCTCATGTATTTAGGTTGTTAAGTCAGGCTTAAACTTTGTAGACTTATAATAATAGTTCTCGAATAGCTCATGTATTTTATGTGTATTACTTAGAGAGTAATGGTGAAAGCACTACAAAAAAACAACAGTTTGGCGACCGAAGATTTCGGTCGCTAAACATGTTAATTCGGTCGCTATCCTGTTTAACGACCGAATCAAGGGGTAGCAAAAACTCTGGTCGCTAAAGGTTTAGTGACATAGATTGTAATTCGGTCGCAAAATAGCGAACGGAACTCGGTCGCTAAAATATATATTTCAGTCGTCGATGAGTTGGTCGCATGATCAAGTAACCTAATTTGGTGACTGATATTCAGTCGCTCATTCGGTTGTTAATGTTGATTATCTTAACCAAATTAGCGACCGCTTTTTCGGTCGCAATTCAAGAAATAATTTTTTTATTTTATTTTTTTCAGTTAACTTATGCCTAGCGACCAAATTTTGTTTTTAAAAAAATAACGCCATTGATTATTAATTTCTGATTTAAATAGAGTACATCAATATTTTATTTTTTTGGGATAAATAGAATACATAAATATAATAATGCACTAACGATCCAAAACACCACAGTCAATATGGCATCTAGAACATATATTAATTAACGAGCAAAACACCACAATCAATACATAAATATAATAATGTACTAACGATTCAAAACATTGATTAATTAACGATCTAAAACACCATAGTCAATACATAAATATAATAATGTACTAAAACTACTTTTAATGCCCAAGAAAAAATCAAAACAACATATAGAAGCGAGAACCAGTTCATCTTCTTCGTTCATCAATGGTCCATTGGGATGAACATGTCGAAGCGAGAACCCCCAAGATACTTAAACTTTGTCAATGCACCAGTGGACAGCAAATACAACTCCCTGATACAATGTGTGTCCGTTGCAAAAATGGGTGACCCTCATGGATTACTATCATCCCATTGAACAGATTTCCACATAGGTCTTCAATAATCATTGCACGTGGTATTCCTTTTCCCCAACGACGATAGAATGATCGCAGAATTGAAATTAAATCCTGCAAATACACACGAATAATTTAGTAATGATTAGTTTATGCTTTAATCATCTTAATTTTTCTTCGATTGTTATTCTTCACTTGATGAGATACTGTACCTGGTCCAAATGGATGACAGTCTCAAAACATTTACTCGGATCCATTTTCTGATAAAACGATAAGGAAAACAAACAAACACGATTAGGAAAACAAACAACCAATGGTATAAACAATAGGAAATCAAACAAGCCAATTTACTCAAGTTGAGAAATAAATCATTAACTCTAACAGAAATATAACCTTTGACTTTAAAATGATTGCAACATACTTGAGCAAATATATATTGAAAATGGTGCCTCATGACAAACTATCTATATGCATGTCATTGGTATGAAAATGCTACAACTCTATACTATAACCATTGGAGGATAAGATGTAGAAATGTTCTTTCTAAAATTTATATATGGTTCTTACTTTTGTACAAACACTACTGCAGAAAAGGGATTTAACGTCGGAGATTTAACATCGGTTTCTTTAAAACCGATGTATAAAAGGAGGTGGTGGCATTTCTGGCAAAATTAAGTGTACGTTTTCAGTTCCCTCCCTTTCTCTTGCGCTGGATTTCTGGCATTTTCGAACCATACTGTGACGTCCTCTTCCACTCGTCCACCTTTTGCCATTCGTCCAGTTTCAAACGTCGTCGCTCTCCGTCGCTAAACCGTTGCCGGGCGACCACCGCTACCTCAACCGCCGTGCACCCTCAAACATATCGCACGCTACTCATTCGAACCCTAAACCATCTCGCACGCTGCTCACTCGCTGGGAAAGGAAGGGAGCAAGACACTGCCGCCCTCCGTTCGGTAAGTCCCCCTCGCTCCTTAATCTTACTTCTCTCTTTTGTCTCTCTGTAACAAAAATAGATCAAGATTTCTTTTTGTTCTGTCTTAGAAGAAAGAAAGTATTTATGTTTTGTCTTCTATTTCGTGATAATGGTTATTTTGGAGAGAAAAACTTGTTCTCTCTGTAACAAAAATAGATCAAGATTTCTTTTAGTTCTGTCTTCTATTTCACTTTGCATTTTGAAACCAACGAAGAGGAAATGATGGAGTCTGAACGACAGGAAGGGGTGAGCAGAGAGAGGAAGGTGATAAGGTTGAAGGGGAAATATGGATGTTCTGCTCTGCTATGGCTGTAACAGAGAGGAAGGGGATTGTTTCCCTTTAGAATCTACTATTGCCTCTGGCCATGGAAAATAAGCTAGAGATGATGATAATTTGAAGTCTATGGATATGCCCCAGTACATAATATAAGGCTATACATATGAGAACTGAGACACACCTTGGTTGTAACCAAAGATAAAAATTTTGATCGGAAAATTGATAAGGCTATGATGTTAGTGACTAGTGAGTGCAATAATAATTTTTTTTTTTGGGGTGGGTGGGGGGATTTTACTGTTACAATTATGAACTTGAGATCTCAATTGCACAGATTTAGTTTGTTTTGTTCATGAATTCTGTCTCAAACATGAACCCGTTTTGTGACAATAAAACTTGAACTAGTTCAGAGTTTCATATTGTTTCAGAATTCAATTTTTTAATGTTTCCTTATATCCCTCAGTTCTGTTTTAATTTGTGGCGAGTTTCCTTCCATTGCAGCCCAAAACCCAAAAGTGGTTCATGTTAGAGATAAAAGCTATGTTTCATTTATGTTGCAAACATACTATTGGGGGTTCAAAAGTATCTTTATCCCAAAGTAACTACTCTATAGATACTTTGTTTAAACTTGCTTTTTTTTTTCTTTCTCAAAATCATTCATCTTTTGAACTAGTTGGCTGATAAAAATGATTTTCATCAAAGAAATTTATTTATATGAAATTCATCTTTTGAACTAGTTTTGTGACAATAACACATGAACTACCATCTTGACATGTTTTATCTTTTCAAAAAGCAGCCTGAAGTTCAGTTTAGACAAGTATAGATTTACTCCATCCTTATAAAGTAATTGCTTTGAGTTACTTTTACTGTTATTTCAGTGTTGCACAGAGCATAACCAATACATTATAAACCAAGAGTTCAACTCCACCTACAACATTTCCTAGAGTCTAAACACCAACTACACCCCAAAAGAACTAATGAGATGAGTTTGATTACTTGTTCTATTTGCAGGTTCATTCAGAACAAGTGCAAGAATAGGAGAAGAAGAGAGAGGGGAGAGGAGAAGGAGGTGTGGGGAGGAAGGGGTGAGGCGATCATTTTGAAACCTATCACTTTTGTAATGGCATGCTAACAATAAAAAAGAAATGAAGGGTTCATTTTGTCCTTAAATTCTTCTGGTAATGATTAATGAGATGAGTTTGATTACTTGTTCTATTTGCAGGTTCATTCAAAACAAGTGCAAGAAGAGGAGACAAAAACTATTGGTGAGTATACTCTACTCTCTGATTGGGCCTCCGCAGTAAAATGTGCATGCAGTTAGTATATGATTGTCCTCTATTGGCATTAGTGTTTGAACTATTTAATCTTTGTTAGTTATGATGTCTGGTTTTGTGTACCTTTTAACTTTTGGCTTTGTTCAATTAGCTTTAGCTTCTTTCTTTCTTTCATTCAGGGTTTCTTGATTATTTGACACTTAGGATTTCGTTTCCCCATTTGTGTGTTCTTCCCACACCTGGTAAGCTTTCTCCTCTCTATTATTCTATTTTGATTTTTGTTTGCTTTAAGTTAGGGATTGTAGTATTTTATTATTTTTTTTAGTGTTAATTAATTAGTAAAGCCTTAGTTTCCCGTTTGAGATTCAATATTAATCAGCATACGTGTACTTGTTTAAGGTACCACTCATTGTATTGAATCTTGAATTGTCCATGTTGGACAGTTTGGGGAAAAAAAATTCTTCATTCAGTTAAAATAGTTATTCATTGATTCTCATATGTTATATACTTGATGAAAGTTCAGTCTGATGCATTTCCTTTGGTTCTCCGAGTGCATACTTTATCGTGGTGTTTTTCACTGCGTTCAAGTCGTGTACACCGGAGACTAATGGGAAATGCTGCCGAAATTTCGTCGAGTATGAGCATGAGAGTTAAGGACCAACTGTTAACCGAATATCGAAAAAGTTTCTTCTTGAATGGGATAGGGCCATACCCTGTCATAAGAAGTATTTGATGAAGATATTGGCCTAAGTACGAAGTTATTGTTATTGTCATGGATCGTGGTTGGATGAATTCTAGACGGACAAGTGATGAGTATGAGAATGGAGTGGAAGATTTTCTACAGTTTGCAAAAACAAATGCTCCTGATAGTAGTGACGGAGGGTTTTGTTGTCCTTGTGTTAACTGTTTGAATGAGAGACGACTAGAAGCTTAGGAGATACGGGAGCATCTTATTTGTGAGGGGGTTTGCAAGAGTAATACAATATGGATATGTCATGGTGAATCGTTAGACAGGCTAAGGGTATCGCATAGAGAGGAAGGCGATGACGTAGATATGGATGATGGACTAGAGGACATGATCCGTGGTATTGGGCAATAGTCTTTTCAAAGAAGCACGTGTGTATGATACTTTGTGCAGTGATGCGGAAGTGGCTTTGTATCCGGGGTGCACTAATTTTACACAGTTGTCAGCGGTGTTAATATTGTTCAATGTGAAGGCGAGAAATGAGTGGAGCGATATTACGTGATGTAGTGGATGCTCGAAATTGTCTCCTCCGGTATTACTGAAAGATGGCATGAGGTAACTAATTAGTAACACAATTAGTTGTAACAATTAATTATAGATTAGTTATGTTTTATTTTAGTTTATTACTTATAAGATTAATCTTATGTCCAATTGAATGTGCAGATGTTCGACAGTCCGACTCCACTCTCTGTAGGGGACATTATTGACATAAGGTTGCATTAGGCAACCTTCTTTTTTGAAGTACTGTACCAATCATAGTTTGTATTTCCCGTTTATAAACATATCATGTATACACTAGCTAGTTTTTTGACTTATATATATTTTGACTTGAAATCTATAACATATCATGTACTAGCTAGTTTTTTGGATTCCAAGTATCTTTGTTGTCATATTGTTCAGTTTACACTACTTGCAACATTATTACGTATTTAGCTCTGAAGGTAATTGAAGTGTATGTATCGTTCGTAATCAATATAGTATATTAATTTAGTGTGTTTTGGTTGTATAAGTAATTCAATGTTGAGAATATTTAGATTATGTTAGCTTACTGGGAATGATGTGGATGTAATACTGAAACAGGGGAAAGGATTGTAACTAATGTAAATTAGTTATTTAAAAAAAAAACCACTATAGACATCGGTTATTACCAAAATCGATGTTAAAAGTCGTGTGCTATTTTTAAAAACAGAATAGAATAACTTTAGACATCGGTTAAAATAAATAACCGATGTCTAAAGTGCACTTTTAACATCCGTTATTAACAAAACTGATGTTAAAAGTCGTATAGTATTTTTAAAAACAGAATAGAAGAACTTTAGACATCGGTTAAAATAAAAAACCAATGTTAAAAGTGCACTTTAGACATTGTTTCTTTATTTTAACCTATGTCTAAAGTTTTGTTCTGCTTAAATTTTTTTGTTGAATGAGAACTATAGACATCGGTTTTATCTTATAACCGATATCTAAAGTGAACTTTTAACACCGGTTTGAAAACCGGTGTCTAAAGTTCCAATTAACAACATCGCCCGTTTCAATATCGGTTCTAAAACCGATTTTAGAGGTCAATTTTAACCGACGTTAAAATCCTTTTCTGCACTAGTGAAAAATCATAGAGTAATTGACTTAAAAGGAATCAAGGGAAAATTTTATACAACATACTATCTATTGAAGCAAAAATTGAACTACAAAACTACATTGTGATGTTATTAGGTCCCTAACTGTGAAAAAACTTTGATTGTCGGATCCTTATTTATAATTCTCCCAAAAACCAAAGACAAGATGTGTACTTGTATTAATTTTGGATCTATGAACAAGAGAATGACGAAATCTAATTTGACATAGTCAATAAACTTGGAAACTTGACACTCAAAATCCTTCAAAACATGGCAAGATATACAGCCATATCAAGTTCCAATTTATATGTTCATATATAGCCATAGCAAGATATACAGTCCTAGTAAATATAGTTCAAGCTTAAAGAAATAAATTTAATGTGTGCAGGATTGCTCCTAAACTAATCTGAGTTTGGAAATGTCAGAATTTAAGCAATATTCATCATAAACTAACCTGAACCTAAACTAACCTAAACCTAAGCTATGCAGTTTAGGGTTTCAGTTTGGTCTATGCAGTTTCTGGCTTCTTTCTCCAGATCAGTTTGCCATCAGAGCCAATGGGGATTGATAACACAAGTAATAAAACCAAATTAGGAATGTATAAAGGACCAATCAAGGAAGAACTATAATCTAAGATTTTGAGCACAGGAATTGTGAGAAATACATACCTGAGATGAGTAAGAACTGAGATAGGAGCTTGTTGGGGGTGGTGGCCGCACGACTACATAGGTGGTGGTGGCCAAAGGAGGATGAGAGAGAATCTTAGAAACAGATAGAGAGAGAAACAGAGTGAGACAGAGAGAGATGCGAGAGAAACAAAGAGAGAGAGAGAGAGAGAGAGAGAGAGAGAGCTTACCCGAGGAGAGAGGGATGACGGTGGTGGCCCGAGGTGTCCTGTGGTGGCCAAGCGCACGAGGAAGAGAGAAATGGTGAGAGAGAGAGTTTCGAGCAAAAGTGAGGAAGAAAGGGGGTTCTACTTTGGATTTAGGGATTTTACTTTTAGCAACCGAAATAATCGGTCACTATTTCGGTCGCAGAACTTAAAATTTGAATTCGGTCGCAAATTCGATCGCTACAAGGCTCCACCATAATTTTTTTTAGCGCTCTTAGCGATCGATATACATTTTGGTCGCTAAATAATTAAAATTTTCCTGTTAGCTATACCTCGGTTGCCAATTTGGTCGCAAAATAGTCAACAAATTTTGACTTTTAAAATTATTTATGTGGTGCCGAATTGGCGACCGAAAGAGTTGTTACCACTGAATTCGTTCGTTGATTATATTATAACCAACTTTCTCAAAGATCCTATAATCCGTCGCTAAATCCGACTACCATTTTTGGTCGCTATTAGACCTTTTTTTTGTAGCGAAGTTTTGAATTATTAATTAGATAATGGATTATGAATACAAAATTATATTAATTTCATTTCTATTTTTATTTCAACTTTTAGCATAAATATGTTTGTTAAATATTAAATAAATAAACTTAAAAATATTTTTTTTTCAAAAAACAAAAAAAAAATTATTAAAGAAAGGCACCACAAACCATAAGGTACAGGCAGTACCAAGAGGAAAGGGCACAAAAGTGTACACCTAAACCACTGTAATATGAATACAACAGCATAACAGAAGCACTAAAACAGAAACGACTAGCAGCAGCAAATGCAAAAACAAAAAATAGAAGCTATACACCAATCGATATGACAATCAGCTGTGTTATTTGTACATCCGAATGTAACACCCAATTGAGATACATTGGTTAATCACGTGATAATATTTTGTTAATTCAGTTCATTATATGGTTAATGGGTCATCTGAAACTTATTTTCCCTAATCGTGTAAATATTTGGTTAATCACATGTAAATATCTGGTTAATTCAGTTCTTTATATAAATATTAATGGGTCATCATGAATTAACCTGATATTTGCACGTGTTTAACCATATAATGAACTGAATTAACCAAATTTTTGCACATGATTAATCAAGGTGATGCTTGAGGTGTCACAAATGGGTGTTCAAATAACATTTCTCTATGATAATACTATTGTAGTCTTTAATAATTGCTCCAAATTAAAATTCCTCACTGTGCGGTAGCACAAAACCAAGAGTGTTACCAAATTTTTTTTAGCACATAAATGAATCCTTTTTAGCAATGAGGGAACCTTTTTTTTTCCATAAAAATTAGCATAATGTGTTACCTTTATGATGCATTTAAAATCATGGTTTCCTTTTTTTTCTTAAAAAAAATATTTTTCAAAAATTATCAGCACTTTTGCTTTAGACCAAAAAACTTTATATATAAAAATCAAATAAATGGAAAAATCCTTTTCAGAAAAATCAAAAAGCAAAAAAATAAAATTAAAAAACCTTTAGAAAATTTTGGGTTTAAAATAAAAACAAGTCCTTTAAATTTAATCCTTTTTTCAAAAAAAATAAAATAAAATCAATCAACCAATTAATCATTTTCTCAATAACTATGTAGCTTTAATTTCTCATCACACTTGTGAATACGTAAGAGCATGATTATTCATTCTGTCAAGTACCCCAAACTTAAACTTTGCTTGTCCCCAAGCAAACTACAACTCAAAAACTTAAAAAGACTCAAGACCTAGCAAAACATGGCAAGCTTAAGGATTCAATCAGTTTCGCACAGATTTCAAGCAACTTAACAAAATAATTTTCTTCAATGTTCCCCCCCTTTTCAAACAAAACAATCCCCACATTCATTTATTCTAAACAGTTGAGAAATTAATCATTCAGACAATCAGAAATCTAAGCAGGGGATCCAAGTTACACACAAGAGGGAGATTACCAAAATCAAACAACTGCCTTCCTCACAAGGGGAATTTATGTTCACTCAATCGCTCAGTTGGTGTCAGGTTATCAACAATTCACTCAATTTTCACTTTTAAGAGCACTTCCCATAAATTTGATTTTCATCTCCAAATGATTCCCACAGAAAACATGCAAGCAACATCAAAAGGTCTTTTATGGGTTGTAATGGGGCCTGGCTAAGGGTAGGATATACAAAGGAACTAGGCTGAAGACCCTAGGAACTAAGAGAGCATGAGCTTTACACACTTTGAATTTCACTCAAGTTCCTTTTTCCAAAATTTTTTTTTTTCATTTGTCTTGGATGACTACAGCCTTTTTATTCCAATATCCTTTTTGCAATTTTTTTACTTTTCTTTTCTTTTTTTTTCTTTTCTGCCTTTGGCTTCAACCATTTTATTTTTTTTCTCAATCCCAACAACACATTTACTGTAGCCACCCCAAACTTAATTTCTTGCAACCTTTTTCTGCTAAAATTCCATGCTCTCTTAATCCTAAGATCGGGTTAACATGGTTTTTCAGATTTTAGGCTTGTAACATTAGGTTATCAAGAATTAACAGGCTAATAGGCTCAATGGGGCTAACTAAGGAACATGCATTAGGAATTGGTTATTTTAGGCTAAGTAGCTAATTACAAAGAAAATACCTAGATCATTTGAAGCAAACACATAATCATGCAAATCAAAAAGAGATTCAAGCAAATTCAGGAAAGTGCAACCAAAAGTGATTTTCACACAGTCAAAAACATGTTGGCGGCTCAAAACCTCACCTGGACATTTATGCAAATTGTTTAACTGAGATTCTATCCCTAGTGTGTGCTTCCTATCACCCCAAACTTATCATAAATCATGCCATCATAATAAAATCTCAAAGTTCAGTTTCAATCATATGGGGATCATTTTTCAAAAAATTTTTTCAAATCCTAGGGGGAAAAAGTCAACACTATCATGCAATCCATCTATGCAATTTCAATCAAATCCATCAAACTTGCCAATACCAGACTCAACACAACTCCTGAGCTTCTCAAATTATTCAGGAGCTTTATTCAAAACAAAATAGAATTAAAGTAAGGAAAAGAAAATTAAAAAGGAGAAAGGGTTAAGAAAACTCATTGAAGGGCGGTTCCACCAGGATCCCACTGCTTGTAGCATAAGGCCCAGGTGGTGGCCAAAGGGCGTAAGCTCATTCCATGCTTCCATGACTTGCAGCCTTGATTTGGAAGTGGGTGCTTGACAATTATGACGACCTCGCCGAGTGCGGCGGACTTCTCACTTCCTCTCGGGTCACAGATGACCGCTTTCTCAACAAAATCCTCCCAATAGAAGTGGGGCTCAACCTTTTGGACTGGCCATGGTGCAAAATCCAAGGGTGCAAAATCCAGAGCTTTTGGTTCCACAGGGGGAGGTGGCAAACAATTAGCTGGGGTTACTGGTGCTTCTTCAACTTCTGCCTTTTCTTCATTTACTGCACGAACAAATTCATCACCTGCTATACATGCAGAAATTTCAGCACACACCACACAAAGGTTAGAGTTAGTAGAGTCAGTACATATATCACAATAAAATGAATCAGGAAAATCTACAATGTCTGGAAATTCAGCAATTAATTCATCCACCCCATTACTCTCAACACATGCATCTAAGACCACAGCTTCTTCTTTATCCTCAAGCACGGTGGAGCAAATGTTCTCCTGATCCTCCTGATGCTCATTTCCTATATGAATATGGCCATCAACCTCATCTGTCTCCTGTTCCATATGGATGCTTTGCTTAACATACCTTTCAAAATAACATTCTACACACAAAGCAGTGCCAGAACAATAACAATCATCAGGGGATTCAACACGCAATTCATCATCAACAGAAATATTATCAGAATTATCATCAGAAATATTTTCAAGAATAACTTGTGCCTCTGTAGGTTCTTCAAGGGGCTGTGGAGTTAGTATTGCAGCCGAGTTGGCGGTAACTTGGTCAATTAGAGCCCACAACTTCTGAGATTCAACTTGGCTCTTCTGGTATTCAGCCTCCATCCTCTGTTGATTTTCCTCCATCATCCGTTGAAATTCGAGATTACTTGCTTCCATTTGTGCAGTCAATTGCTTGAACAGATCCTGTAGTGAAGGTTCGGAAGATGCAGAGGTGGTCACTTGGGGAGGGTTCGGTGGTGGTGCCAGTGGTAACATCAGTTGTGAGTCTCCATACCAAGGGTTTAGATAGTTTCCCCAACTCAACAGGAAGGCTTCCTTCAAACCAAACCAGCTTGAGATGGAGTTCTCACCAAGACAATACAACCAATCTCTTGCAGCACCTTCAAGTGAGAACTGGAAAGCTTCCATCTGAATGTGATCTTTTGTTATTCCTGCAGGTCTCAGCATTATAGAACAAGCAATCTGGAATTCCCTCAGATGCTCCTGCGGATTTTCACCTGCAAACCTTGGCAACCAGCGTGATAAACCAAGAAAATCAGGAAAATATATGCGTGGTGGTGGTTCATAGTAAACATTAGGCATGTAACCATATATGTGATTATCCATGGGGGGGTGCTAAAATTCACAACCAGACAAAACAGACAAAACTAATTTAGTAATACCAAAAGTTTTTTTTTTTAAATTACTTTCTGCTAATAACAACCAACCAGAGTCCCCGGCAACGGCGCCAATTTTTGACCGCGCTGTCGCCACGCGCCAAAAAGATCGAGCGTTTAAAAAAATAATGCAGATAGGGAAGCGACAACTCGGATATCGTCTCTCAAGGACTCTTTAGTTGTTGTTGTTATTAACAGAAAATTAGTAAAAGTTAGAAATGGGGGTTTTGGGATTGAAAACTAAATAAAGAAAACAAAATAATAAAAACAGGCAGTTTAAGAGACTAACAAATAAGCTAAAGACGATTAACCTACTGTTCTTGGTTTCCCACTATCATTGGTTCAAATAAATCCAAGCCCTAAGTAGATTCTAATCCCCTCCCGGTTGTAGCAACAATTAACAATGCAATCACTACTACGGATGCATGTTCCTATTCCCGAAATAACAAACGGGGTTAAGCCCTCATGAACAAACGAACATGAATGAACACACGCGAAATAACAAACGCGATTAAGTATAAGAACATGGCATCACCGAAATGAATCAACACAATACTATACATTCCTGAAATAACAAACAGAAACATATAGCATTGCATTGAAAAGAGAAAAGCATACAAAACAGGAATACAAGAACCTCAAGTGTGGTAATGGAAACCAATTACAGTAGATTAATCTAGGAGACTAGTTCTCCATTACAGAATAAAACACAAAAGTAAAGAAATAAACTACTGAAAACTACTACTACTGTCTATCAAAGACTAGCCAAAACTGGCTAACTCTGACCAACTCTTCAGTTCTGCCTAAGACTGTCTTATATACACGTTTCTGGAATCAGAGGACTCGCGAGGCGAAGCCTCTCTCGCGACGCGGAAATTGTGAACAGTCTGCGACTTTTGATCTTCTCGCGAGGCGAGCATATCATTCGCGAGGCGAGAATTGGAAGGGTCTTCTTATTACGCCCGTTATGAACATCAGGCGTCAACCGTGATGCTTTCTGACTTCCTGGGCTCGCGAGGCAAATTAATGCTCGCGAGGCGAACGCTTCAGCTTCAAAACTGCCACAACCGTGATCCTTAACACGGGTAAACCGTGATCGTCTCTGACTTTTCAGGCTTGCGTGACTCGCGGGGCGAGATATCCTTCGCGGGGCGAGTGGCTCCAGATTTATTTTATTTTATTTTATTAACCTGAAAAACAGAAAATAACATAAGTACTTTATTTAACTCTAATTCAACTAAATTAACCTAAAAATACTTTACAGACTCAAAATACTACTTAAGGACAATCAAGTCTAATTTGGGTGAAAATGATATAAAATAAGCACAAAGCCAAGGTCTTTACCAGTTATAAAACCGGTCAAACAGAGGCTCATCATCAAGCCACAATAAAATTTTAAGTTTTTTGTGTTTATTTTCTTTTTAGTTTAAAAGTGGGTAGATTTCGATTTAAATAAGTTTTTGTCCCTGTAAAAATAGCGAGATTTGGTTTTAGTCCCTCCAAAATTTTTTATTAGAAAATGGTCCCTTAACATTTTAAAAGTTTAAAAATGGTTCCTACCGTTAAGTCAACTCTGGTAAGCGATGACATGGCAAATTGACCGCCAAGTCATCAATGCCACATGTACCAGAATAATATTATTTAATTCCATGTTGGATTTTTAATTATCTAAATAATTAAATATTTTTTAAAATAATTGTTAAAATTAAAAATTAAATTAAATTAGTTAATTTTTAATATCCTGAAATAATTATAAGTATTAAAAATTAACTAATTAAAACATAATTATTAATTAATTAATTAATTTGTTTAGTAATTATACTTTAAAATAACTAAACAATTATACTTTTTTAATAATCATAATTTTTTGGGTGCTCTAATAATTATAATTTTTAGATAATTAAATTATTATAATTGTTTCTCTCAAAAAACTATCATAATTTTTAAAATAATTAAACTACTATAATTTTTAAAATAATTAAATAATTATAATTTTAAAACAGTTTAATATTTTTAAAATAATTAAATATTTTAATAATTAAATAGTATTTAAAAAATTAAAAACTTTTTAAAAATTTAGCACTAAACATTTTAATTAGTTATTTTTTTATAAGTTATTTAGTTAATTTTTAAAAATAAATATTATTTAACTATTTAAGATTATTTAAATAATTAAAAATCCAACATGGAATTAAATAATGTTATTCTGGTACATGTGGCACTGATGATGTGGTGGTCAATTTGTCACGTCATCACTTAGAGAGTTGACTTAATGACATGGTCTATTTTCAAAATTTTAAAACTCTCTAAGGGTCCATTTCCTAAGAAAAAATTTTAGAGCGACCAAAACCAAAACTCACCATATTTGCAGGGACCAAAAACTTATTTAAACTAATAATTTTTTTTTTCAAAGTTATTAAAACTTACATAATAAACTAGAGGTATTGTTTTTAGAAAGAAAAATCTAGGATGCCAACACATTCCCCACTTGTAACCGTCTCTCGAACCCATTATTTTCTTTTTTAAAAGACCAGTTTTCCTAAGTAAATGAGTCTTCTAATGTTTTCACAAATGTAATCGATTTTTTTTTCTGCCAACTTTACTTTATGAGGTGATTATTGATGTTAATTAAGCACCGATTCAATAATTTTTTAAAAATAAGATGAAAATAGTTTATTTTTATAAGCTTTTCTGATAACCTTATTAAGCTAAAATTAGCTTATACGAAGATCATAAACTATTTTCATAAACAATTTACATAAGTTTATTTTCATAAATTATTCTCATAAGCTTAAATAAGCTCTTCATACGATCATTGTGACTGGGGAAAATGACACATTAAAAATTAGGATACCCCATAAATGTAAGAAAGACTATACACCCCGTTGTATATTTTTTTTTTAGGCAATATACCCCTTGTATAAATCTGCAAATTTTGTTAGGCTATAATGACTTATTGGTTTATTTACATCTATTAGTATAATATTTCGTTATCGAGCTACCAACGTTTAAACTAGGAAATCTAATTTATCTTTTTTATAAGCGAAAATATATTGAAATAAGTAAAAAGATATTCAAACCTGTATAAAAAAAAAGACAGCATATGCCTAGGAGAAGACAAGGTATGTGTTCAACCAAGCGAAAATTTAATTTGTTTTTGTATTCAATTTAAGCTTCCCAATAATATTATTTTGGTTTCATCTTGATTGTGGTACGTGGACACAATGAGAACCCCTCCCTCGCATCAATTTCGCTTTCCTATACCTGCTACTAATAGAATTTAATCTAAGACCTTCGACCTAGCTAGATTGCTCCATGCCTAACTATTGTGGTGTGATCTCTTTAGCGTGTTCGTTTTGAAGAAATTGTTCAGTGTACACTACTGCAATAAGTGTTTTTTACGTCAGTTAAAATTATTTTTTTACGTCAGAATACAGACTGACGTAAATACAGCTGACGGGGGAGCACTTGTTGATAAGACTCTAACTGCTGCCAAGTCATTGATTGAGAACATGTCACTCAACTCCCAACAGTTCACAACTAGAAACAATTCTGTCGAAACAAAAGGTGTGAATGAGATCCATGTTTCTTCTTCCAACAAAGCCCTTGAAACCAGACTTGATGAGCTTACTTCTTTAGTGAAACAGTTGGCAGTGGATAAAGCTCCAACAGCAAGGTTGTGTGGTATTTTTACTTCTCCTGAGCACCTGACCGATACATGTCCCATTCTGAAAGATGAGTCGGTCACTGAGTTGCCTCAAGCATATGCAGCCAATCTTTACAATCAAGGCAACAATCAGAACAGATACAACATTCCTAACCTTTCCACTAATAAGTACCACCCCAGCTGGAGAAACCATCCAAACCTTCGGTATGGACACTCATCCACACAACAACAACAACTGATGTTACCGCTGACACCACCACAGAACTCTCCCCAAGTAACCACCTCTGCACCTTCCGGACCTTCACTAGAGGACCTTGTCAAGCAAATGGTTGTAAACAATCTCCAGTTTTAGCAACGAACGGATTCTAGTATTCATACTTTGCAGACACAGATTGGACAGCTTGCCACTTCGATGAATGCCATGCAGCAAGATCAAGGATCGAACCAACTACCTGCCCAAACAGTAGTGAATCCTAATGTCCCTTGATAAGCCTCTGGTTATCTAGTTTTATAACTAGTAAGACCATGTCTTTTGTGCCAATTATTCGAATTCAATCTCGTTTTTAACCCAAATTTGGATTTAGTTGTCCTCAAGCAACATTTTGAGTTTCTTAAGTAGTTTAGGACATTTTAGTTAGTGTTTGAGTCAAATAAAGCATTCACTGCTATTTCATGTTTTTCAGGTTAAAGGTGAAGCACTTGGAGCCAAGGGAATGAAGAAACAGTGGAGAATGCAATTCTGGAATTGTTCGCCCCGCGAGAGGCTACTCGCCTCGCGAGACTGAAGACCAGCCTGAACAGTAGAAAGTCATCCTTTCTGTCTCACTTCGCGAATCACCACCTCGCCTCGCGAGCATGAAGTCTGACTGTGCCAGAGAATGGAACCATTTCTGTCTCGCCACGCGAACCATGTCTCGCCTCGCGATCCTGAGGACCAGAAGCCACCACGCCCAGGCCCTGATACTCATCACGGGCATAATGAGAAGGACCTTTCTGTCTCGCCTCGCGAGCCACTATTCGCCTCACGAGAATCCAAATTCAAAATGGCGCCATTTTTAATATTCATGTCACGAGAGGCTACTCGCCTTGCGAGCATGCGCAGTTTCTGAAAGTTATAAATGTTGTTTCAGGGCAGATTAGGGGGACTTATCATTATCCACTGTTTACGAATTTTTCTAGGTTGTATTGCGTTTTCCATGGAGAACTAATTCCATTGATTGATCTGCTGTGATTGGTTTCCGTTGCACTTGAGGTTCTATTAATTCCCAATTTAATTTGCTTTTCCCTTTCAATATTTTTCCTATATGTCTTGTTTGCTTAATTCAAGTTATATAGGATGAGTCTTGATTTATTTCGATGATCATATGTTCCTTACTTCAATCGTGTTTGCTTAATTCGCGTGTGTTCAATCGTGTTTGCTTAATTCACGAAGGGCTTAATCCGTTTGCTTAATTCGGAATAGGAACATATATCTCGTAGGGCCAATTTCGCTTGTTAATTGTTGCTACAATCGAAAATGGATTAGAACCCGCTTAGGGCTTGGAATTTATATGAACCGATGATAGTGGGGAACCGATGATAGTGGGAAACCGAGAACAGTAGATTAATCGTTTTAATCATCGATAATCACTTATTTCTTAATTGCATTGTTTCTTTTAATTGAAACTTTCAATCGAACCCCCCCCCCAAACTGATTTTTGAAGTTAATAACAATCCAAGAGTCCTTGTTGTGAGACGATACTCGAGTCGTCGCTCCCTAGCTACATATTTTTACAAACCACTCGCTTTTTGACCCGTGTGCGACAGCGTGTCATCCCTAATCCTAATGTGAGTGCAATTTCTTGGAGATCCGGGAAGGTTTCAGAACCAGCCCCTGAAAAAAATTAAAAAATTGTTGAGGTAACACCTGAACCTTCTGTTGTTATTGAGGCTTAAAAAGAGTATGTGCCACCAATTCCTTTCCCACAAAGAGTACTTAAAAATAAAAAGATTGATGAGGAAGACAAAGAGAGAGAGATTCTGGATGTATTCAGAAAAGTGGCGGTAAACATTTCGCTTCTTGATGTGATTAAGCAGGTTCCGAAATACGCGAAGTTTCTGAAAGATTTGTGCTCACACAAGAGGAGGTTGGAGGGAAATGAGAGTCAATTTGGGACGAAATGTTTCAGCCCTCATTCAACCTAAACCTTCACCTAAAAAGGTTACCGTTTCAGCCCTCAATCAGGCAATGCCACAGAAATGCAAGGATCCGAGAACTTTTGCTATTCCATGTACCATTGGGGATAGTGGATTCGATAATTGCATGTTAGATTTAGGAGCTTCTATTAATGTTATGCCTACTTCTATTTTTAACAATCTTGATCTTGGTCCTTTGCATGATAGATGTCTTACTATTCAGTTGGAAAAGAGGACGATTGCTCGCCCCTTTGGAGTAGTAGAAGATGTGCTTGTTCAAGTTAATGACTTGATTTTCCCTGCTGATTTTTACATTTTGGACATGGCGGAGAAACGAATTCAAGCAGATCACCAATCATTCAGTAAGGCACCGCTCATGAAAATGGCGAAAACAAAAATTGATGTTGACGATGGAACCATGTCCATGGAATTTGGTGACATTGTTGCAAAATTCAACATTTTCGATGCTATAAAACATCCCTTGGAAGAGCATTCTGTTTTTCAAATAGAGTTGCTTTCTGAAATTGTTGATGACACTTATTATGATTTGGTTGCAGCTGCTGATTTTCCATCTTTTTCTGGTTTTGATGATGTTTACTCATGTGCTGATTGTACTAACACTAACCTTTGTGCTGTTTGTGCTGAGATTGATGTTGCCTTGCAGGGTGACAGTGTAAATGAAGATGTTTATGCAGCTGAAGTTCTTGACAGCACGGCTCCCCCAAACATACCATCTATTGAGCAGCCACCCTCCTTAGAGCTTAAGCCACTTCCTGAAAATCTAAAATATGCTTATTTAGAGAGGAATGAAAAACTTCCGGTTATAATTTCTTCTAACCTTGATTTTGACCAAGAAACTAAGCTCTTGCAGGTTTTGAAGAAGCATAAGAAGGCGATTGGGTGGACCTTGGCCGACATACCAAGTATTAGCCCATCCATGTGTATGCATATGATTCTGTTGGAGGACGGGGCTAAAGCAGTTAGGCAGCCCCAAAGGCGGCTTAACCCCTTGATTGTTGATGTTGTGAAGAAGGAGGTAACAAAACGCTTGCATGCAAGTATCATATATCCCATATCTGACAGTAATTGGGTGAGTCCAATGCAAGTTGTACCTAAGAAATCTGGACTCACAGTGGTAAAAAATGAAAACAATGAACTTGTTCCCACTAGAGTTCAGAATAGCTGGAGAGTTTGTATTGATTACAGGAGATTGAACCAGGCTACTAGAAAGGATCACTTCCCTTTGCCGTTCATCGATCAAATGCTTGAACGGCTAGCTGGTAAATCTCACTATTGTATTCTTGATGGTTGTTCAGGTTACTTTCAGATCCACATTGCACCAGAGGATCAAGAAAAGACAACTTTTACGTGCCCTTTCGGCACATTTGCTTACAGGAGGATGCCATTTGGTCTTTGCAGTGCTCCTGGCACATTCCAGAGATGCATGATTAGTATTTTTACTGAATATATTGAGAATTTCATGGAAGTGTTTATGGATGATTTTACTGTTTATGGTTCTTCATTTGATGCATGCTTGAATAGTTTGAATCTGGTTTTGGAGAGATGCATTGAAACTGACCTTGTTTTGAATTATGAAAAATGTCATTTTATGGTGGAACAGGGAATTGTTTTGGGGCATATTTCTGAAAAAGGTATTTCGGTAGATCCTGCTAAGATTGAGGTGATTTCTACACTGCCTTACCCATCTTGCGTTAGCGAGATTCGTTCTTTTCTTGGTCATGCAGGTTTTTACAGGCGCTTCATAAAGGATTTTAGCAAGATAGCTCTTCCTCTGTCAAACTTGTTTAAGAATGATGTCATTTTCAACTTTGATGACAACGGCAAAAAGGCATTTGATTTCTTGAAGAAAGCATTGACCTCTACTCCCATCATCCAGCCTCCTGACTGGACCCTCCCTTTTGAGATCATGTGTGATGCCTCTAACTATGTCGTGGGGGCAGTCCTTGCACAAAGGGTGGACAAGGCTGCCCATGTTATTTATTATGCTTCTAGAACTTTAGATTCTGCACAGGCTAATTACACTACTACTGAAAAGGAACTTCTAGCTATTGTTTTTACTCTTGATAAATTCAGATCATATTTGCTAGGTTCCAAGGTTGTTGTTTTCACTGACCATGCAGCTTTAAAGTACTTGTTGAATAAACCAGAAGCAAAACCGAGATTGATTCGGTGGATGTTGTTGCT
>CM061070.1:110096192-110202032 GCA_030762895.1 Sophora flavescens | reverse complement strand
CATTTTGAATTAAGATTTTACATCATACGAGCTCCATATGCCATGCGTCATCGATCTGAGTTTGACATAGACTTAGTAACCAAAGACTTGTGCATGCACGAAAGCACTCATTACTTCAGGATCAGCACTTCTCGTTTACTCTGTTGACTCCAGCACTTTTGTCACTTTTAGTGGTCGAGCACTTCTATCACTTCAGCGACGAGCGCTTCTGTCACTTTGCTGGACGAGCACTTCATATTTGCACTGGATGAGCTCCCTATTACTTGCGTTGACTCCAGCCGCTTCTATCACTTGTTTTGGACGAGTGCTTCATTAATTTATGTTGACTCCAGCGTTTCTTATGAAATCTTATTTCCAAAAAATCATTTTCATTTAATGAAAACTTATTCCTTTTAATGCAAAGTTATGAAAATTGATTTTCTTTCATGCATCTTTTCAAATGAGCTATTTTGTGAATAACATTTCATTTCTTACAAATCATCTAAGACTTAAATCTAAAATTCTCCTTTAAGCTCTACTGATGATCCTTTGATCTTTGTCTTTGCTCCGCGGATTCTTCCATGTAGCTTCTTTTGATTTCTTCAAGTTTTTTCCTTGAATATCTCTCCTTTAATTGCTCACTCGAACTTGTTGATCAATGCTGATACTCTGTCTTTGCAATTTGACACTAAAATACCTGGGTATACATTAAGTTGTATTTATTATAGATCAACGTTTAAGTCATTAAGTCTAGCACACACCATAAAACCATAAGAGACCCCTCCTTTCTAATGATGGGATGTCAAAATAGAAAATCTGACAGTGATATAACTTGGGGGACCATAACCTTTTTATAATGAGTCCATACTCCTTTTCTCATGAAGAGTTAACTTAACACATTTAAACATTGGCATTTGTAAATTCAAAATTCTTATAACAATCTCCCATTTTCGTTACATATGTATCTTACAAATGTGCTAGACTTTATGAGAGCTCAAAAATTGGCTAATATAAACCATGGACATATCTCTATTCTTGCCCATTAGTTATATCATTGGCAGGGGAACCAAAGCGTTTTCGTTTATATCAATCATAACTAAAACCCATCAATGATCACTAGTTATCAATACAATCATGTCATAGATTAATCGATGAATGTAGCATGAAAATCACATGAAGGTATCTACATGCCAATTTTCAACTGATCCTACTTTATTCTTTAATGAGATCAAAATAACTTGTGAGTGAAAAACAAACAAATTGTGACTGTAGAAATAATCATAAGTGCATCTTTCCTAGGGAAAAGCATCCAAATACAAAATCCCACTCGGACAAATGTATCATATAGTGATGTTAACACTCCATTCGGAGCAATATGCTCGTGAAAGACCTTGGGTGGTAAACCTTAGTAAGTGGATCCACAACCATGGAGTTTGTCCTAATATGCGATAGACATCTCACACTTTGAACACTTTCCACATCAATAAGGAACTTAATGCCTTATGTTATAAGAAGACTCACATAATTTGATGCTCAACCAAATATAAATATAACTTGATTTGGGATTCCCAACTCGTATTGGCTCCAACAAAATCAATCAATACTCAAGATCTCTACCGATTCGATTTTCCTTACGCTGGAGATACAATTCTTTGTTCTCTATTGGGGAACCATAACCGGTTTGTCCGCTTTCTAATCTGCTTATTCCCGGATTGCTTAAGTATCCGCTACCACTTCAACCATGTATGCTATGTCCGGATGCATATAGGATTCTGAGCATATATTATATTTTCCTACAACCGATGCATAAGAGGGCCGCATCTCCTAAATCTTAAGATTTTCTGGGACACCGATTGGGAGACTAAATTTGTCTTCCTTAGAAACTTGACATCACTCCGATCTGATACTTTTGTAATGTCAAACCTTTGAGTAATTTATTGATAGCTCAGACAATCCTAGAGCAGTACCTAAGACTGGTCTTAGTGGGTATCGATCCCTAAATCATTAGTCCCAAGTAAGATGTCATCAACATACAATAATTGAACTTGCTTTTGTACTCCTTTTCAATCACAGCTATCTTCATTTTCTCTTCACTATTTCACTAATCTTATCATCCAACAATTCTTCCACGATGCCCTCAAGATTTGGTGGCGTTAGATAATTGTCTTCAGCCTCAATAGTAGTCCGAGACGTTGTCTTGAGTCGCTTATGGATGAACCATAGTAAGAGCTAATGGTTGAGAAGATGTCTTAGCGCATTCAAAGACTCGCTTGAATCGCGACCATCGGGACAAATTTGTCGTGAGTCAACACAAAGGGGAAGAACAACAATGACATCGGGGGGCCAGTGGAGTTCAAGGCTCAAGCAGCCCAAAAGATTTAATATTCAATGCAAGCGCCTTCACAATTCAATTCTTCTATGTATGTTCAGAGGATGAGGTTAAAGCCGAGGCAAAGGCATATTGTAAGAATTGGTTCGCTGACATCCTTCGCTTCAAAGAATAGATTAGGAGGAATTTCACATCACTTACCGGTTAATGCGTGATCTCAAAGATCCTTAAAGATTAAATATCCGACACAAGAAAAGTCCACATCCGCTCAATTCTGGAGTATTCTTCTTCTTCGCAGTCGCTAAGGGAGGCTTCTCTGGTGCGTTGAATTGGCAGATTTCTAGAAAGCTCTTGCATAGTTAGCCTTAGTGACCATAGATTAATCTTGGCAAAGATTGAATGTAATCCATCCAGGAGCTGGTCAAAGCGGTTCGTGAAATGAGATCTAGCATAAGCAATGTCTTCAACTAATCGGCATCTTTCCTTTGTGCCTTAGATGCTTCCTACCCTGCCTTAGTTCGCATCTTTACTACGCCACAACCTGTGACAAATCTTTGCAAGGTCTGGACTCCACATTTGTGGAAGCTGAGTGTTTTAATTCAGTTGGAAGGGAAAACTGTACAGGCATCTGTCTGGCCTGGGCGGTCAATTTACTTAAATCTCATACATGCAGGTGCTTCCAGCAAACTGGTCAACAGAAGCTCCACATATACTTCGGTGTTCAAAGTCATCCATTTTGTAGTCTTATCCATGACAAAAGGAATTTGCCCAAGATCTCGGCTCTTTTTCTCGAGAACACTCCCAAGATCCTTGCTAGGACTGCATGCCAATTAGAGATATAACTCTTCACCCACTGCTGAATGGCTTGATGGGGCGGGAAGTTTTACTTGTATTTAGGTAGATTTTTCCACGTGGAATCTATGTTGGGGGACACAGCGAGGAGAGGTCCATGTCTAATTGAACATTTGGGAAGCGGAATGAGCTAGTTGGAGTGTGGGTCTATGGTTGACCCAAGATGGATGGGGATGTCAAGTGGTTCCATACTCATACTGCACTGTGAGGATACCACCAGTTAGAACGTAGTTCTGCTCTTGTGGGAATGGTGTGTAACAGTATTTTCCATTCTATGTGCTCTGGTCAGGCTGATTTCCACAAGATAGTAGGAGTGGGAGGAGGAATTATGGGTGAAACAAGGTTTTCAAAGGTTCGGGAAGGCTCAAAATGGTAACGCTAGTAGTCTATGCGTAAGTACAGAGTGGTATCAGGTAGAGTAGGACATAAACATCATTCACATCATGTGGAGCAAATAGATATTATCATCCTCTAGTTCCCAAATTAGACACTAGACTGATTACTTCTAACCTAACAGGGTCACCAACAGAGATTACATCATAAGCCAAGGCTTGCTCTAGCCCTCACAGTTGCCTCTTCTTCTGGCAATAGACCAAGAACAAAGAATATCTGCTTTTCTAGAATGGCAGCGATATATAGGTAGTTCATCATCATCTTTTTCTTCTCGCATATTTATTACTTCTTGTCCTTTGCGTGGAGGAAGAGAAAATGTAGATATTAAAGAGGACAGATCTCCAGCAGTCCCCAGAATGGGTTGCCTCACGTACCACGATCTTCCTCTTGGTTCCTTTCTTTAAACCAGTGATTGCAGATCGTTGGCATCAAGGATTCTTTTTAATCTTCATTTTCTTTAGGTGGCACTCCACCGCTTGTATGTGCTGGATTGCATGCCACCGAGATTAACTCACAAAATCAACCTTGCAAGCCTTTCTCACAAAGGAGTCTTTCTTGTACATCCTTAAGCTTAGCACTTAGAACATCGTACACGCCATCATTGTTTGAAAATTTTTGGATAGAAGATTATGAAAGTAATGTGAAGCAGCTACTCTATGGGTAATGGCATCTTTGAAGCGATGAAATAGGATCCAGTAGGTAAATTTTATTTCAAAAACAGATGGCAAAGATAGAACTTGTGAAGAGATGATAAGTTGTCCCTAGAGCCAATCTTATGCAGCATTACCTTGTTCAGGATTTGGTGAAGGATCTGATCTGATCTTTCATCTTAGAGGATTTTCAAGAATGAGTTCCTATTCGTATTGCCTCATTAGAGTAACAAATTGTCTCCAGACCACCTAGGTCTTCTTCCCGATTCTGTGCAGACTAATCCTTCTCGAGCACATGCAATCGTATCGAGAGATGGTTTTCTCGTATACTATCATTTTCCTTCCCAACCGAAACCCAACAACTTTTGTTTCAGACTTTGGTCTTCTCCGAATTCCTTATCAAATCTGGATACACTGAGACCTTTTACGGAAAGATTCTGTCCCATCCAAAGAATTAATGAACTTACTCACATCTAGATTATATTCTTGTAGAATCCAAAATGAAGTGATGTTCCACAGATATAGACATAATGTCGCTTGTAAACGGGCATAAAGAGCAGAGGTTGAAGCCATTATTGAGTAAAGATGAGTTTTGGAAGAACAAGGAGACGAGTTCGAAAGATTCGAGAGAGAGGTTGATAGGGATGAAGAGAGTTTAAAAATTTTTCAAAGGAAAGAGGTTACTTTTAAAGATTTCTGAAAAATAGCAGTTTCAAAAAAAATGACAAGACATGTCATTGTGTAAAACGGCGTTGGTAAATTGGGACCATAAAAAGTTACTGATGGGATTGATGAAGGTAGTTGACTTAGAAGGAAAAAGAAGCGTTTTATAAAAATGTGTTCAATGACAAATTAATATAAGCAAAATTGTGCATAGGCTAATCCACACAAGATTAAGAGTGGCACGTAGATTTCACGTGCTCTAAGTGGACGTGCAGAGAAAGCATGCAATAGACGACCAAATTAACAACAAATATACTCACTCAATCCACATACAACATATTTAAATGCTTTCTTATAAAGATAAATCTGTCCTCGGTAAGAGGTTTAGTGGAATATATCTGTCCATTGGTGGTAAGTATCTACAAATTGAACATCAAACACACCTTTTTGCACATAATCCCAATAAAATGATGTTTGAT
The DNA here is from genome assembly GCA_030762895.1 of Sophora flavescens. Taxonomy (NCBI): domain Eukaryota; kingdom Viridiplantae; phylum Streptophyta; class Magnoliopsida; order Fabales; family Fabaceae; genus Sophora; species Sophora flavescens. Next base: position 110,196,687 of record CM061070.1, on the reverse strand, counting down.
TTCTATATGCTTAGATCTAGAATGCAATATTGGATTCTTAGATAAATTGATTGCAGCAGTATTATCACAATGGGAATACTACTTACAAATACATGGTAGTCCTCCAATTGATGTTTGATCCATATAAGTTGTGAGCAGGAGCTTTAGCCGATATGTATTTCCGCTTGATGAAACAATGGTACTTTGCCTTTTGCTGACCATGATACTAGGTTAGCTCAATGAAGTGAGATCCTCCATTGGTGCTGTTTTAATTCTATCTCCAGCACAGTCAACATCACAAAAACCAACTAATTTATAATCATCATTTTTTTTAAAAGCACAAGACCGTTAGTAGTACCTTTAAATATCTAAATATTCTCTTAATCGCAGAGATGAGACTCTCTAGGATCCAGATTGAAAATGAGCACATAAGCAAACCATTGAACATTATATCGGGCTAGACGATGATATAAAGAGATCCTATCATACCTCTATATACCTTTTGACTACCTTTTCCCTTTATCATCTTTTTGTTCAATATTGAAGTGGGATGCATATGATATTCATTAGTTTGCAATCATCCATCTTAAACCTCTTTAGAAGTTCCTTTGTAACTTCATATTCAGTGTATGTACACCTCGTCCAAATGCTTAACTCGAAGTCAGAAAGAATTTGAGTTCGTCCATCGTGCTCATTTCAAATTCTTTCGCATTAACTTACAAAATTCCTTGCACAGAGATTCATTATAAAGACGAAAATGATATCATCAACATAAATATGTTATAATGAAACCTGACTTAATAGATTTTCTAAATAGAATTGTGTCTACTTTCTCTGTTAAAACCACTTTCCATTAGAAAGAACTTAACCTATCGTACCAAGCTCTAGGAGCTTGTTTGAGTCCATACAGTTGTTTTCTTAAGCTTATAAACATGTTTGGGGTGATTTGTATTTTCAAAGCCAGGGATTGCATGACATATACTTCTTTATTAATAAAGCCATTTAAAAAGGTACTTTTAACATCCATTTGAAAAAAGCATAAAGCTATGATGTGCATAGCTTGATATTAAGATTCTTATAGCTTCTAGTCTAGCGCAGGTGCAAAGTTTCGGTCATAGTCTATACCTTCTTCTTGAGAGTAGCCTTGAGCAACAAGTCTTGCCTTGTTTCTCTCAGCCTTACCATCTTCATCAAGCTTGTTATAGGCCCACTTTGTTCCAATGATTGACTTGTCTTGACCAGGAACTAGCGCCAAACTTCACTTCTCTCAAACCGATTAAGCTCTTCTTGCAAGCTAGAATCCATCCTTCATCCAGAATAGAGTTTCATCCACTATCTTCGGTTCACATTCGAGACAAGTAGAATCACTTGTTCTTACTCGAAAGTTGACCTAGTTCTTAGCTTGTCATTGGATCACTAATGATTTGATCTTGAGGATGAGTAGTTTCGAAATACCAAGATTTCTCGAAAGCATTTTTCTGTTGGAGGTAGATGTTTCATTGTTGCTGAGAAGTGTCGTCTATTTGGATATCAATCTTGATTTCGGTTTCTCTCTGAGATATTTAGATCAAGATCTCGTAAAATGCTTCATCTAGCTATGATAGTCTCTTATCGGTTGTTGTCATCAAATTTTACATGAATACATTCTTCTACAACTAAAATTCTAGAATTATAAACCTTAAAACCTTTTTGAAGTTTCAAAATCCTAGTAAATTCCATTATCTATCTAATATCAAATTTACCAAGTTGATCTTTTGTATTAAAAATGTAACATTTACATTGAAGGGGTGAAAGTATGAAATGTCGGGTTTTATACTTTTCCACAATTCATAAAGGAATTATTAAAATAGGTCATGAGCCTATTCCATTTCCGAATGTAGCGGCGGTGTTCACAATTTCGGCCAGTGCTTAGGGACATAATTGTCATTGAAGCATAGTCCTAGCCATCTCTTGAAGAGATGGTTTTTCTTCTCTACCACACCATTTTCTTTCGGTGGTGTTCTTATTAGTGAGGTTTATTAATTCACCTTCTTTCACAAAACTCATGGAATAGCTTATTGACAAATTCTCCCCTATGATCACTCTAATTGAAGCTATACACATGCATTTTTCATTCTACATGTTTGCGAGAATCACGAGAAAAAGACCTTTAATGACTCATCCTTGTGGAGCAAGGAACATAACCCATGTCCATCTAGTGTAGTCTCTTTTATGACAAGACCATATTTCTTACCATTGATGAGGCCACTCCTTGTTGGACAAAAAGATCAAGATGTAGCAACTCTAGTAGTCTATTGGTACTAACAACATTCTTAGATCAAAAGAACCTTTGACTTGTTTTCCTTATAACATGCATCACAGGGCATCGTATTTGAAACTAAGGTTTTGGTAGACCTCTTTACAAGGTTATGCTTTTTCGGTTTGAGATTAATCTCAAACTTGCATTGACCAGCACCTTTGTGCCAAATCCATCGTTCATCCCACTGGACACTTAGACATGAGATACTTTGATTTGAGAGATCCTCTAAGTCAATCTTATATAGATTGTTTTGCCTCCAGGCGATGAATAAGAGTGATCCATGACTTTTCTTGGACAAGACACATATTCTTATTAAATGAGACAGAAACCCACTATCACATAATTGACTAATGCTAAGCAGATTGTGTTTAAGACCATTTACTAACAGAACATTATCAATGGAGGGAAAAGGATGTTTACCAATTTTACCTATACCAATGATCTTTCCCTTTTTGGTTTCCTCCAAAAGTGACCCGACCACCATCTTTGGGTCTAAGGTCTTGGAACATATACCTTTCTCTGTCATGTCGTGAGTACCCACTGTCCAAGTACCGGGACTTCTGTTTCTTTCTGTTGTTATGCAGATCTGCAATAGGGATTATCTTATCTTTAGGTACCCAAATTGACTTGGGTCCTTTTTTGTTAGTGATCATATGTCGTGAATGCTTTGCATGCCTTGTTATGTATGCATTTAGATGACCACATGCCCATTTTTTTCCACATACTTTGCGTAATTATTGGAAGGGCTTGGTTTCACCTCGATTATGTTGTGGACGGACTTTAAAAGCCTTATATTGTGTATGAACTTTTGGTTTAGTTAGAGATGCATCTTGCTTCTCTTTATTATAACCGATGCTAGATTTTACACGTGTTTATCTAGAATATCTTAATATAAGGTTTAATTAATCTGAGCTACCAACCAGTTTTGATAGAGTCTATCAAGTATGTCACATCTTGTTTCAGTTGTTCAACTTCCAAAGCTATTAGGCTTACACTTCGTCTTGTCGACGGACTAACATTTTTGATTTTAATGTTTCATTCTCATCCTTAAGGTTTTCATTCACAGTCTGAGACCTTATCCTTAATCTCTAGAGAGTTTAATAAACTTCTTTTGAGACTCTTATACTCCTTAGACAATATGCATGATTCATGCAGCAATTCATCAAAAATAGATTGAAGAGTAGATGGATCAGAGTCCAGTACCTCAGCATCAGTGAATTCATTTTCTGATGTAGTGTTAGCCATGAAGCAAATGTTTGCTTCTTCTCCTGCTTCATCTTCTTCATCTGAAGAAGACAAGTCAAGATCCTCTCATGTAGCCATCAAGCCTCTTCTTTTTTGAAGAATTTCTTTTTCTCTTCGGCTCACGGGCGATCCGACTTTGAGTGTCTGGTTTTTTACATTCAAAGCACGGGGGTGGGCCTTTCTCCTTGGAATCTAACTTCTCCTTGGAGATTTTTTTATTGAACTGGCTCCCTACGAATCCGCCTTTCTTTCTCCACATGTGTTTGGATTTTTCTAGATGAAATATAGTTCTTCCTCATCTGAGTCGTCTTCATTATTTGACGAATCGGCTTCATCCGAGGACTCAACTACTTTAAGCAACTTTGATGTAGTAGCTTTCTTGGCCTTTAAGGCAATTGATTTTCCTTTTATGGAGTTTTCCTCTTCATTAAGTTCAAGTTCATGAACTTTTAATGACCCCTAAGACTCTTCCGGAGAGAGTATTCGATTCTTTGCTTCCTCGGATAGCGTTTACCTTAGGTCTCCACTACTTTGAGAGACTTCTCAAGATTTTTCTCACATGATCTCTATTCTCATAGACCTTTCCAAGAGACCTGAGACTGTTGGTGATTGTTTGGAATCTTCCAAACATCTGGTCTACAGTTTCATGATTAGCCATCTTGAATAGCTCATACTGGTGAACCAACATGCTTATCTTTGATTCCTTCACTTGTGAGGAACCTTCATGAGCTAGTGCAAGAGTATCCCGGATTTCTTTAGCTGTGTTTCAACTATGAACCTTGTCATGCTTAGATCTGGTGATAGCACACATGAGATAGTGCTTACCTTTCAATTTTAGTTGATGTTGGCTTTTTTGCTCTTGAGTCCATTCAGCTCTAGGCATCTGCAACTCCAGCTTCACTCCTTGGCTCCCATTTAGCCATTTTCTATCGATTCCCAGATGTCGGCGTGCATGCATCCAAGAATGCCGTCATCCTCTTTTTCCAATAATCATAATCCGTTCCATCAAAAAGAGAGGGTCTATTGATAGCTTGACCTTCTGCATCCATGATTGTAGGATCATTATGCCTTAGCACTTGTTAGATGCTCAACCCTGTCAATGCTGAGCTCTGATACCAACTGAAGTTGGCACATGCAAACACAAGAAGGGGGGTTGAATTGTGTTTGTTAATTATTTTCGCAAAAACCCTTTTTGAGAAACCTTTTCACTAGCAGAAGATAAAAAGTTTAAGCACACAAGAAATCCTTTTTAAAAGATTAACAAAACCAAAATCAAATCCCACAGTTAGTATAAATAAATAAAACTGTAAAAGATAAGGGATAGAAAATTCACTCAGGTATTTTATCCTGGTTCACTCTCTTCCAACCAAGAACTACGTCCAGTCCCTTCTACTTAAAGGATTTTCTCCACTATTTCCAAATAGTTTCAACGAGTATTCTTCACCTCTCCAGGCTACACGTATTACTTTCTTGCCAAGCCTCTTCAGGCTCTAACTCAATCACAAAGATTTTTCTAAGATCTTTCTAACTCACTATATGTGAGGGTATGAAGGTTTAAGATCTACTGAATATTTTTATAAATATTCAACCTCAAGAATTACAAACTTTTGCTTTACGACGAGAATATGAGCTTTGAATATCTTGTAATTGTTCAAAATGGCAAAAGTTTAGCTAGCAAGATTGTGCAAGAGTCTTTTTCTTGATGATTCGAGGTCTTCAATTTATAGTGACCTTTTTCTTCGCTTGTACTTCTTCAACGGTTACTTTGAATAGTCCCGTTATAGAGATAACATTAAATGCATGATATCCCGGTGAGACCGATAGCTTGATTTTCGCCGTGTTGAAAAGCATCCTTGGTTATCATAAAATCACAAAATGGAGGCCTCAGCGTTACGAGCAATTGTACCTTAAAAACTCTCTTTCCTCATTTGTGTATAACCTTGACTTTTGTCCAGTAATAAAGATGTCACAAAGACAAATTGTTTTGCAATTCCAATTATACTATTTACTTTTTGTATTTCCTTGATAGTGTTATGAATTTTCTCAAGGAAACAATACATTAGTCGGATAAAAACAAATGGGAAGAACAAATATTCATTTGGAATAAATATCAATCATTTGAAATAAATTCATCGTGGACCAGATTGCATTAAATCATATTCAAGGTAGAAAAGATATAGAAGATGTAGAACCGTCTCATCGGCACTTAGTTTTAGAACAGCGTCTACACAAGGTTTTATTTTGCTCGCTCCATTGATGTGGTAGAAGCGCTCGTCCACACAAGTCTTTGGACTTGCTAAGTCCTCAAAGAAACTTTGTTCAATGACGTGGCACTATGGACGTCTACTCAATTTTAGTTAGGCACTATGGATGTATACTTGAGTTTCAAGGAGAGCACTCGTCACTGATGTGGCTACTATGGACGTCTACTAATTTTTACTTAGCCATCTATTTAACGATTAAAATATAAACAGTTTAAATAACCTTGGGATGGGTAATTCTTTGCAAGAGTCCAAGCATTGTATACCTTATATTATTTTGGATAGTCCTGCATAAACTGAACTCACTTGTTAGATCTCAACTAACACTTTGCCAAGAAAATTTCATCCTTTTGTTAACATCAAAACCTAGAGATTATATAAACCAGAACCACTTTGGTTCCAACAAAAGTCTCTTTATAGTCAATCCCTTTATTTTGAGTATAGCCCTTGGCTACAAGACGGGGCCTTATACCTCTCCACATTACCTTTGGAATCTCTTTGGTCTTAAATATCCATTTGCAACCAATGAGTTTCACACCTTCTGGTAATAGGACAAGTTCCCAAACCTTATTTTATTGTATGAACTCATACTCCTCATTTGTTGTTTCAACCCACTTTTCTGAGTTGGAATCTTGCATGACTCGACGGAAATTGATTAGATCATTTTCCTCATGTTCCCGAAGAAATACTACATAGTCAACCGAAATGGCATTTCTCCTGTCTCTAGTGGATCGTCACAAAGGCACTGTTTCTTGAGGATCTTGAGTTTGTTCTTAGGGAACAACTAACTCATCTTGAACGGGAGTTTGAACAACAATGTCTTGAAGAGGTTATGGACTTGCTTCATCAGAAGCAACTATATGAATCGATTCTGGAATTGAAACCGATTCTCCCTCAAAAAACAAAGTATTTAACCTTATTTCTTCCCCCAAACTCAATATCCTCAAAGAACGTGACAATTCCCGTCTCAAAAATTGTCTTTAATTTGGGATCGTAAAACTTATATCCCTTGGATCGTTCAGAATAGCCAATAAAGTAGCTGCTCACTGTTTGGGGAATCCAATTTCATTTTATTTGGCCTGTAAGGCCTTGCCTCATCTGGACATCCCCTACATGAACGTGATTTAGACTAGACTTTTTTTGCCTGTCCAAAACTCGTAAGGTGTTTTAGCAGTTGTCTTAGTTGGAACTTCGTTCAGAATGTAAGCTGCAATCTTTAATTCCTCTCCCTAGAGTGACTCTGGTAAGGTAGAATGACATATCATACTTCTTACCATATCCTTAAGAGTCTGGTTTCGTCTTTCAGCTACACCATTCATACTAGGTGACTTCCGCATGGTGTATTGTGGGACGACCCCTCATTCCTCTTGGTATTTGGAAAATGGTCTCGGACTTTGTTCACCTTAATCATCATATCCACTGTAGTATTGACCACCACAGTCAGATTTGACAATCTTAACTCTCTTGTTGTGTTGAAACCCAACTTCAGCATGAAATGATTTGAACATGTCAAAAAATGACCCTAAGTTGACCTCAGAATAGACCAAACTAAGAAACATACCCTTATTTGCACGCCAAGCATGATATTTGGTACATTTCTTCTTAACATTCCTAGTCATACCCCAAAAGAAACAATTGTCACCTTAATTTTGTTTCTTTTGTGTGGAAAGTTTAGCAACTTCATTCTTGGTAACCTTAAATTTTCCTCTTTATACCCTTTTTCATTAGAGGTGTTTGCTAAGTGAGCACTTTCTGTCCTTTATTGCTTCATCCTCTCTTCCTTTGGCACACAATATGAAATGAGCTTGTTAAGAGACCATTTCTCTTTCTGACAATTGTAACTAATCTTAAATTAACTGAATTATGTAGGAGGAGAAACCAAAACCAAATGCACGAGCAAGTCCTCGTACACTCAAGCTTTATATCCTTAAGCTTGGAAGCAATATTAGACATTTCCATAATGCACTCCCTTATGTTTCCTTTGCCGTCATACTTCATAGAAATCAACCTTTGAAGGAGTGTGCTTGTTTTTGCTTTATCGCTTTTGGTAAATCATTTCACAATTTCGGCAAGGAATTCTTTGGCACTTGTTATCCCATCGAATATAGCAACCCTAAATGCCTCTGGAATGCCGCGCTTAATGATCAATAGACTCATGCGATTGGATCGGTCCCACTTCTCATAAATTTTCCTCTCTTCAGAGGCACTTGAGTTAGTAGGAGAAGCGAGTTGTTCTGTAACATCCCTGGCTGCTATATGGATTGACGACTATCCCCACAGACCAACACGGGTCTTTTCAGCGTGCTTTGCCCTCACTCACGCACTTCTTGGGAAAACTTCCCAGGAGGTCACCCATCCCAGAATTGCTCCAAGTCAAGCACGCTTAACTGTGGAGTTCTTAAGTGATGGGCTCCCGAAAAGAAGATGCATCTTGTTAGTATAGGTAGTACCAATCAATTCATATAAGCCTTCCTCAAATGTATAGTCTCATACCTAAACAGTTTCAGGATCCCTCTCATTCGGGTGTCTAATCGGTTCATTCATGTCTCCTTCCGCCTAAAAGCCTGCCAGAAGCCGCTCCTTGTCCGTGCCTTCTTGCACCGGCGACCAATCCCCGCCCATCGGCACCGGGTGTTACATGTTCCATCCTTAGTGCAAGGTCAAGATCCATGCAGATACCGTAGCAATCACTACAGCAGATTAGACTTTTAATAACGCACCTTTTATAGCATTTCCGTGGGGAAATGCTATTAAAAGTGATGGGGGGACTTTTAATAGCGTTTCCTTTAGGAAACGCTATCTTAGGTATCACCTAAGATAGCGTTTCCGTGTGGAACCGCTATTAAAAGTGTCACTGCAGGAAAAGATAGCGGTTCCACACGGAAACGCTATCTTAGGTGATATACCCGCGCGCGCGTATCCTTTCATTCTTCAATTCCCAGTTTCTTCGTACCATTGACCTCATCAGTTCAAGTCTAGGGTTGCCATCTCTCATGAGCTCGTCCCCTCTCACGCCTTCTCCCTCTCACTGTTGCTCTCATGCCTCAGACTCCCTCTCACGCCCCCATTGCTCCGCCACTCATCACCACACCACCTACGACCAAGGTATGCTCTCTATGTCCCTCTCCACTATTGCGAACGAAAATGAATGTAGTTCTTGGGTCTGAGAGTTCTTGGTCCGAGTTTGGTAACAATGAGAGGTAATGAGCAACTTGAAAATACCACCAACTTGCAAGTTTGGATTTTATGAGTTCTTCAAGAAGTATTACTCGGATCTTGCAGGACCAGAAAATGCAGTCAAGTACAAAACCTTCATATATCTAGTTGGTTCCACTTCAGCAGAGTCATTGTCGATATTGCCCTTTGCCCCTTGGTGGCAGTCAAAGTTCGTGTACAAACTCAGCCTGGCTTTGCTCGAGGTTTGTCGGATGGGTTCCCCAAGTTTGTGAAGGCTGAGGTTTTGGCGGGCGGTACGATTTTCAGTCCTAACTACCTATACTATTTTGCTTCTACTAATCATGTATCAGTAGTTTTAGATTTTGAATCTCCAAACTTCTTAGCACCATAGAAACTACTTGGATAACTTACTATTTGATGTTATCCTCAGATTTTGTTGTTTGCCAGCGTCGGTGGTGGCAATCACAGTGATTGTCTCTAGTGAAGAAACGGAGCTGGTGCTTTTCGGAGGACCATTCAGTTCAACTTTTCCAACAGAGACATCAACATGACCTAAAGGAAGTGGTTACTCCAAACGGTAATCATCTGTCTTTGTGTCCTGTCAGTTTTATGTTCATCATAATTGCTTCTCTTGTTTTGGGAACAAGAGTTGTGCTTTGTGAACTGCAACATGTGAGGTAAAGAGGCAATAGTAGTACATCAATGGAGGTTTAGTTTGGCAAGCACTAATTAAGCGAAATGAGATTTATATTGCGAGTGGTCTGTCTATACCGGTGTTGATTTCTGCAAGAAATTGTGTGGTGTTTCAATTGTTCGAAGGTGAGATTTCAACCAGGTATTAATTTTGGTAGGTCCACCCTAAATGACATGGTGCTACTAGAACTGCAGAAATAGAAGCAATAATCTCAGTTCCCTAGTTTGGTTTCTTTAGTTGTATTATGAACTGAGAAGTGAGAGGATTAGGATCCTCTCTTTTTGCTCTCTTCTTTTTCTCTCATATTATGAGCAAGAAAGACAAAAAGCAAGTTTTAGTGGATCCTATACACAAGGAAATTTGATTTTGTGTTTGTCTCTAACGTGAGAGGAAAAAGGAGAGAATCCAAATCCAAAGTGAGACAATAGAAGAGAGAGAGAGAGTTTTCTAGAACTGATATTGAATTGAATATTGTAAGTTGAAAAATGTGATACACTGGTGAAGTCATATTTCATACAGTGTCACTTCTAACAAACCCTTGACGGTTGCAGCAACCATCTTGCTTAGTCGACGAAGGATCTAAGTTACCTAACACGATGTGAGTGGCGTGCATAGTACACCATACTCTAACAAGTTGTCTCAAATTGTTAGTGTCAGTGTGTTTATCATCCACTGATCCTTTCCTTTACCCAACTGAATACCCCCCTATCTCCCATCTATCCCTTTTGATGCTTCCCCACTAATACACAGCCCCTGTCCACACTCAATTTGCCATGCGGAAAACCGGTAACAGTTTTCATTCCTTTCATTCCTTTAATCTGTATACATTGCATGTAGACATCAACCACTCCAAACTCATAGTAAATATGTTTAATAAATATTTTTGTAGATCGGGAAAGCATGGATCGGAAATGGATGTCTGCCAATCGTTTAACGAAGGAGTATGGGGATGGGGTGAAAGAGTTCATTAGGTTTGCAGTTCGGCATGTGGAAAACCCTAGTACAATCATATGTCCTTGTTTAGATTGTTGTTATGCAAGGCGAGTTAGTGCAGCCGATTTGGAAGAACATTTAGTGTGTAATGGAATCGATCAAAGTTATACATGTTGGACATAACATGGTGAGACAATAGCTGAGTCTAGTGAAATGAGGAATCGTGTGAGATATTCATCATACGATACCGACACAAATACTTATGAGGGCGATCGTTTTGAAGACATTGCAAATGCTGTTGTTGAAGAGGATCTTCTTGATTGTCCTCAAATGTTTGAGAGGTTGGTAAGTGATGCATAGCAACCATTGTATGATGCTTGTACTAAATTCACAAGATTGTCGGTGATGTTAAAGTTGTATAACTTGAAATCGGGCAACGGATGGACTGATAAGAGCTTTACGGACTTACTCACACTATTGAAAGACATGTTGCCGGAGGATAATGTGCTTCCTAGTCGGACATATGAGGCTAAACAAATGTTACAATCTATTGGCATGAGCTACGAGAGGATACATGCTTGTCCTAATGATTTCATTTTATTTCGGAATGAATATGCATCGTTAAAGATGTGTCCTAAATGTAATGCCTCACGATATAAGAAGAAAGAATCAGATCCAGAGAAGGTTGTGTGGTATTTTCCCATAATACCCATATTTAGGCGCATGTGTGGTAGTTCAGAAGATTCAAAGCACTTGACATGGCATGAGGATGAAAGGATCAAAGATGGCAAGCTGCGGCACCCGGCAGATTCTCCTCAATGGAAGAAATTTGATCATGATTATCCTGATTTTGGGCAAGAATCAAGAAACCTACGACTTGCATTGGCTACTGACGGATTTAACCCGCATGGTGTTCAAAGTAGCTCTCACAGTACATGGCCTGTGATTTTGGTGATTTATAACCTATCCCCATGGCTATGCATGAAGCGCAAATTTATTATGTTATCTATGTTAATTTCTGGGCCCAAACAACCAGAAAATGATATAGATGTCTATTTGACTCCTTTGATTGAAGACTTGAAACAACTGTAGGAGACAGGTGTGGAGGTGTATGATAAGTATAAGGAAGAAAGTTTCAATTTGAGAGCTATGTTGTTTGGCACAATTAATGATTTTCCAGCCTACGGTAATCTGTCAAGATATAGCATCAAGGGTCAGTGTGCATGCCCTATATGTGAAGAGGGTACGGATTGGATGCGGTTAGAACATTGTTAGAAGAATGTCTTTCTTAGGCATTGTAGATTTTTGCATCCAAGTCATCATTACCGGTGGTGGAGAGAGGCGTTCAATGGGAACTCGGAAGAAGGTAGAGCTCCTTCACCGTTGACGGGTGATCAACTTTTTGAAAAGGTAAAGGATTTGAATATCCAATTCGGTAAACCTTTTGCGAGAGATATTGTCATAAGAGGGTGGAAGAAAAGGTCGATTTTCTTTGAGTTGCCATATTGGAAATCATTATATGTAAGAGATTTCCTCGATGTGATGAACGTTGAAAAAAATATCTGTGATACTGTCATTGGTACGTTACTCAATGTGCCAGGGAAGACTAAAGATGGCATCAATGCAAGGTTGGACTTGGTTAGTATGGGAATAAGAAGAGAATTAGGACCGACGAAGAAGGGTAAAAGTACATATGTTCCTCCGGCTGCATACACTTTATCTAGAAAAGACAAAACTATTTTTTGTAAGTTTCTTGACGGAGTTAAGGTTCCGGAAGGGTACTCTTCAAACATTAGGAACCTCGTATCGATGAAAGATCTCAAGTTAAAAGGTCTAAAGTCCCACGATTGTCATGTTCTCATGGAGCAAGTGATACCCATTGGTATACAGTCTATTTTACCTAACAAAGTGCGGGGGGCCTTAACTAAACTCTGTTTCTTCTTCAAGGCAATTTGCAGCAAAGTGATTGACCCTGGGAAGTTGCCATCATTGCAAAGAGAAATTGTTGTGACTTTATGCGAGCTTGAGATGTACTTTCCACCTTCATTCTTTGACATAATGGTTCATCTAACCATTCACCTTGTTAGAGAGACACAACTGTGCGGGCCAGCTTATATGAGATGGATGTACCCGATTGAGCGTTATATGAAGATATTAAAAGGGTATGTGAAAAACCGATCACGATCAGAAGGTTGTATTGTTGAACGGTATATTGTCGAAGAAGTCTGTTGAATTCTTATCCGAATACCTATCCAATGCTGATTCTATAGGGCTGCCAAAGTCTCGTCACACATGGAGAATGATGGGGCAAGGAATTACTAGAACTGAAATAGTGACTATATCAAGGACAGAATGGGAGCAAGCACACTTATATGTTCTGCACAATGCCGATGAGGTTGAGCCATATGTTGAAAAACACAAGGACATGCTTAAGAGTTTGTATCCAAATAAGAATCAAAATTGGCTAATTAGAGAACACAATCGTTGTTTTATAACGTGACTAAGAGATCACATTTTTGCAGAGTTGACTGAAAAAGCTACTTCAGTTTCAAATAGATTGAGATGGTTAGCCAAAGGTCCAAGTTTGCATGTCTTCTCTTACCACGGTTATCAAATTAATGGGTACACATTCTATACAAAAGAACAAGATGGTCGGAGTACAATGCAAAACAGTGGTGTGACTCTTGTAGCTCAGTCGATGCATATCTCAAGTGCCAAAGACAGAAACCCGATAAATGCAAATATGTCATACTTCGGCGTCATTGAATTCATATGGGAGTTGGATTACACAAAGTTTAAGGTTGGTGTGTTTGGTTGTAAGTGGGTTGACAATAATAACGGTGTTCAGATTGATGAGTCAGGGTTCATGCAGGTGGATCTTAATAGGGTGGGGTATAAAGATGAGCCTTTTATATTAGCATCTCAAGCTCAACAAGTGTTCTATGTCACTGATCCAGCTGATATGAAAAGGTCCATTGTTATTTTAACTAACAAAATAATTACTAAGATTGATGATCAAGACCATGGAGATGTTGATATTGAAGATGATCCTTTCGTCGGGACATTACAATCACTTGAGATTGATCCAACTAGGGATGATGGTATGTATATGAGAGATGATCATGATGAGGGGCTTTTGGTCAATCCACCATTTCGTACTAATAAAGGACAAACAAATCTCAATCCAATGAAGAAAAGAAAAAGGTTGACTTAAACATGTATGTAGTGTTTGTGTTTAAATGAACTTTCTGATCCTTTTATATTATAGTTAGCATCTTCCGGTAATGCTAGTGTTGATTTTGTTATCAATTGTTGTTTTATATTTTGCATCAATTAATATTATATTAATGTCCATTGATGTTTTACTTGTGTCTAATATTTTTGTAGGTAAATGGCATTTTCAAGTAATTCTAGTGCTGCCAAAGTGACGAGACGTGGGTCAACTGTTATGAAGGCGGTCATCCGCGCTAGGAGTAAAGGACAAAAATTTGAGGTAATTTACTTACTAATCTAAGGATTTCATAATGTTGTTTGATATCTAGATTTAATTACTTTATTTATTTTTATTAGGTTGAATGGAATTATTTGGACCAACCAATTCGTGCTAATGGAAAAATATTGAAGAGTTACATTGGGGCCGTTGTTCAGCAAACGGTCCCAATTATTTGTTTTAATTCAAAGGATGAAGCTTTGGATGCTTTCAAAGAGAACATATGGGCTGATGTACAGGTAATTGTTAAAATTTATGAATTATATTGTAAACTATGTAAACATACTCACTTTGACACGTTGTTTATATTGTTTTGCAGATGTCTTTTAATGTTGATGAATCTCGGAAAAAATTTGTACTTCAGGAAGCTGGTAACCTACATAGGGCATTCAGAACTATATTGACAAAAACATTTCTAAGAGATGCTAATGGGAGTATCATAGAGGAACCTCCATCACAATATCCACACATATCAAGGGATGAGTTGATAGATTTTATAGCAATACGCACAGGAGATGCACGATTCCTGGTATGTTTAATATCACGTTAGTCCTTATAATTATATGTATATGTACATATGACATTAACCATGTATTAATATTACTTATATGTTTCTGAATAGAAATTAAGCAATGAAAATCGCAACAGAGCGTTAGATCCTGCATGCCCTTACAAAGCATCACGTAAGGGGTATGCTGATATTGAGGATGAAATGGTATGTATATATATATATTTAACTGCATGTGTGGTAAATATGACTTTTAAACTGTTTGGTTAATATATATTATCTCAACATACAGATACAGGAGGCGAGGCCAGAAGTTAAGAAAATTAAACGCCATATTGTGTGGAGGAAAGCCCGCGAGAACAAGGCGGGTGTAATTGACAACAAAAATACGCAGAATGTGTGGAATAAATGTGTTAGTAGACTAACGTTTACATTTTCATTTGTTATTTTCTTATGACAATATATAATAATTTTAACATTTTCATTTCACCAATAACTATGTGTCAGGAGGAACTGTCACAGTCTGCAATAGAGGGAGAGATACAAGATTTTGGTCGCCAGGATATTCTTGCTAAAGCCCTAGGTGTGCCAGAGAACCCTGGTCGTGTTAGGGGTGTGGGTTTTGGCGTCTCTCAAAAAGACTACTTCCCACCTGAAGGTCGTGCAAAACATAACTCTAAAACGAAAAGGTGGGAGACATTGGTGTCTCAGCTCTCAGAAAGATTGAACATTTTGGAAGATAAGCTGAAAAAAAAGGAGGATGAGGAGCGGCAGGCTAATTTCACAGCCCCAGCAAGCGTCAAATATAGTTGCACTCTACCATCTGCCATCAAGCTTCCAGAGGTAATGCATGCCTTTTTTTTACTAGTATTGCATTCGTAGTTAAATACATTCAATTGGATGCCTTAATTCACAGCTTATTCATCTATCATTGGATTAGGGCGTCAACTCATGTCAGCTATATTTATCAACCCCAAACTATCGTATGGTTGGTATGGGTAAAGTATACAATGAGCCGGGTGGTACACTGCACACTGGACCAGGACCCCTTAACCATGTGAAAGTTGGAGTTGATGTTGCAACTGAGGGGGATGCGCCATTGCCGGTACCTATCGATGGTGCAGATGTAATGACAGTAAGAGATGCAATAGGTACTTATGTGGCATGGCCAATTGATCTCGTGGTTGTAATTAATACGGTATGTAATTGCATTTTTCCACCATTTCATATACGGCATATATTTATTACATTAGTTGATCACTAACTGGCATATTGAAATGCAAAATTTCCAGGCACCTGCAAAATCTAAAGGCAAGGGCAGAGTGTCTGAATATACAAAGGAGTCAATTACAACCCCAGAAAATAAAGGAGGCAACTCTGAGGCCAACCCTCCTACAACTGGTTCAACTAACATTTCTGTGGAATATTTGAATTTTCTTAAAATACATGAACGAAAGAATATGAAAAATGATGACCAATTGGACATAGAGATAGAACAAAATATTTTTGGTCAGCATATCATTGATATGATTGTCGCGACCGTCCCGTCCGGGAGCCGCGAAAAGGGATAAAAGACAGAGGAGTCGCCACTAAGATTTTCATTGGGAAAATCTTAGAAAACCCAATTATTTAAAGATGAAATGGTCTTCAAAAAAGATAGAGATTTGGATTCGGGAGTCGGTTACGAGTAGGGAAGGTGTTAGCACCCCACATCGCTCGTTTAAAAACGGTACCTCAAGTTAATTGTACAAAAACATTTTAATAACCTTTTAAATATTTATTTTACCCCAAAATTATTTACAAGAAAGAATTAATTTTTAACTTGTAATATTTTAAATTTTTATTAATTTTTTCATTTTTTAAATTTATTATTTATAAAAACTAAATGAGGTTGAACATGGCACATGAGTCCACAGGGCAACCTCAAATCTAAGGGACTGAACATGGCACCGTGTCCATAGAGCATCCCTAAAAACAGACAAGTTTAATTTTAACATAAAAAGAGACATAAAAAAAGGAAAATTTAGTTTTGGCCCGACAAGATGATTTATCTTGCTCCTACGTATTCCCGGGTGCGATAGGAAACTCAAAGCCACGTAGTTCTTTTGAAAATTTTTGATTGGTTGGTTGATGTTAAATTTTGATAAAGATTTGATTTTGTTTTTATTTTTATTTTAAAAAGATTTTATTTCAAAATAAATTCACTTTTGCATAGAGTCCAAGATAGCAGTGCTATACGAGAAACCCTTACAATTTATACAACACTTGAGGATGAAAAATCATACATCAACGTCATAGATTGTTGCATGAACTCAAATAAATTTTTATTTTACAATATTGGATAAAATTTGTTAAAAAGAGTAAATTAAAAACATTTATTATTTCTTAAAAAGGTAATTCACTTTTGCACAGGGTTAAAGATAGCGGAGTTATACGATGAACCCTTACAATTCATATGACACTTGAGGATGAAGAATCATACATAAACGTCATAGATTGTTGCGTGAATTAATAAAGTTTTTTTTTAAAAGGACCTTTATTTTTATTTTTTGGATTTTTGGAAAGAAAGTGACAAGAGGACTGTTTAGGTTAGCTACTCCTTAAACCCAATCTAAAAACAAATTTGGCCCAAATCAGTTAACCTAATTAAAAATAATTTGAAAATAAGAGACCTCAAAAACATTATTTTTAGACAAAAAACTTCATCCCCTTTCTTTTAAAAAAATAAATAATAAAAATAAAATAAAAATGATCCAGCCCACTCACCTGTCCTAAAACCCAGCCCATGATAGCAATAAAATATCAAAAAGGAAAAGGGAAATAACATGTTAGCAAAGAAGGGAGATAAAAAACAAAAAAGTTCTGTTCAAAAGATAGGGTTTCCATCTCCCTCATTCACCACCTACGTACAGAGGAGAGCAAGCAGGTGGTCCGCAGCTTCGAGGTGGTGCGGAAAGGACCGGTGGTTCACGGCAGTTGCGTGCTGGGCGGTGACGAAGGCCGGCGACGGCGTAGATGCCGGCGAGTCGTGGGGATCTGCGTCTGGATGCTGTGACGAACGTCCCGGTGATGCACGACGGAGACGAAGCGAACCAGGGGCGGCGCACGACGTTAAGGTGGTATGCGGCGGAGGAAGAAAACAGATCTGGAGGAGCAGCGACGGCGGAGGACGATGCTGGGAAGAGGCATGGCTGCTCTACGACTGTCTTGCCCGGCGGTGGAGCGGAAGCAGTGGATCTGGGTGGAGACGGCAGAGAGGGACCAGAACGCGTGGTCTCTTCTCCTGTGTTGAGCGGCGTACGGAGGGAGGGCTCCCTTGGTGGTGGCCCGGCTGAGCTTGAGAGGAAGGAGAGGAAGGGAAGTGTAGAGAGAAGAAGATGAGTGTCCTCTCCTTTTCTCTGTTTTCTTTCTGTGTTTTTTTTGTTTCCTTTCTTTTCTAGGCTGAAATCGAAAATAGAGAGGAAACAGGGAACCCAAATTTTTTCGTGCCTCCCCTCTTCCTTTCTTCAGTGCCCTTTATATACTTTCTACTGTTGCAAGACTCCAAAACAGGACCCAATGTCCTCTGCTATGGTTGCAATGCAAGGTCCTTTTCAACATTTCAAATTTCACTGATTCTTTGTTTGTTGAGTTTTTTCTTGATGCTGCAAATTTCCTTGTTCATGTTGAGTACTTTTCTCTTTGGTTCAGGTTTGACTCTCTCAAAGGTAGCAGAGCATTCCTTCTTCCCATTTTTACCTTATTGATACTTGAATTTTGAAATCATTTTTGTTGAAAATGCCTAACACTGTCTCATTACATTTAAGCTTCTGAAATGTATTAAGGAATTTGGCCTGTTCCTCTTGGTTCTGTACACTTGTTTTGTCCCTTTCCTATTTTTACTTTATTTTTATTTTTATTTTATATATTTTTAAAAAAAGGTCAACCCTTTTTGTCTGAGATGGGATGATGTAAGTGGATTGGGCTAAAAGAGATGGGCCAAATAATGGATATATTTTTTTTCAGTTTTCTCTGCAGATTTTTATTTATTATTTTTTCTTTTTCCTTTTTTTTTAAATAAAATAATAATAATAATAATAAGAGGAGAAAATACCCCGACAGAATTAGGTGTTCACAGCTGCCCCTATTTACTTGTTTCTTATTAGATAGTAGGTGTAACCGCAGTTAACCTATTATCGTTATAAGAAACGGGTAAAGACATGAACTCCAATTTTGGCCGGAGTTCACTGACAAGTAAAGAGATGCATAATTAAAAGCTTACGGGACGGACCGCCTGCAGAAGCTCGAGCAGAAAGATAAAAGCTTGCGGAGTCGTTTGTTCGCTGAAGCTTTAACAAGCAGAGCTTACGGGGTACGGTACCCGTCGAAGCTTGACAAAAAGTTTAAAAGCTTGCGGAGTTGGTTATCCGCTGAAACTTGAAAGTAAAATGAGACAAGCTTGCGGAGTCGGGTATCCGCTGAAGCTTGAAAACAAAATGATTAAAAGCTTGCGGAGTTGGTTATCCACTGAAGCTTGAGAAGAAAAGTTGAAAGCTTGCGGAGTCGGTTGTCCGCTGAAGCTTGACAGAAAAGGTATAAAGCTCGTGGAGTCGGTTATCCACTGAATCTTGAAAGCAAATTGCGAAAAACTTGCGGAGTCGAGTATCTGCCGAAGCTTGGAAAGAAATGTTGAAAGCTTACGGAGTCGGTTGTCCGCTGAAGCTTGAAAGCAAAAGAATTAAAAGCTTGCGGAGTCTGTTATCCACTGAAGCTTGGAAAGAAATGTTGAAAGCTTACGGAGTCGGTTGTCCGCTGAAGCTTGAAAGCAAAAGAATTAAAATCTTGCGGAGTCGGTTATCCACTGAAGCTTGGAAAGAAATGTTGAAAGCTTACAGAATCGGTTGTCCACTGAAGCTTGAAAGCAAAAGAATTAAAAGCTTGTGGAGTCGGTTATCCATTGAAGCTTGGAAAGAAATGTTGAAAGCTTACGGAGTCGGTTGTCCACTAAAGCTTGAAAGCAAAAGAATTAAAAGCTTGCGGAGTCGGTTATCCACTGAAGCTTGAAAACAAAATGATTAAAAGCTTGCGGAGTCGGTTATCCACTGAAGCTTGATAAGAAAAGATGAAAGCTTGTGGAGTCGGTTGTCCGCTGAAGCTTGTCAGAAAAGGTAAAAAGCTTGTGGAGTCGGTTATCCACTGAAGCTTGAAAGCAAAAATGCGAAAAACTTGCGGATTCGAGTATCCGCCGAAGGTTGGAAAGAAATGTTGAAAGCTTACGGAGTCGGTTGTCCGCTGATGCTTGAAAGCAAAAGAATTAAAAGCTTGCGGAGTTGGTTATCCACTGAAGCTAGGAAAGAAAAGAATTAAAAGCTTGCGGAGTCGGTTATCCACTGAAGCTTGAAAACAAAATGATTAAAAGCTCGCGGAGTCGGTTATCCACTGAAGCTTGAGAAGAAAAGATGAAAGCTTGCGGAGTCGGTTGTCCACTGAAGCTTGACAGAAAAGGTAAAAAGCTTGTGGAGTCGGTTATCCACTGAAGCATGAAAGCAAAAATGCGAAAAACTTGCGGAGTCGAGTATCCGCCGAAGCTTGGAAAGAAATGTTGAAAGCTTACGGAGTCGGTTGTCCGCTGAAGCTTGAAAATAAAAGGTAAAAGGCATGCGGAGTCGGGTATCCGCCGAAGCTTGAAAACAAGCAGAGCTTACGGGGTATGGTACCCATCGAAGCTTGACAAAAAGGTTAAAATCTTGCGGAGTTGTACAATTTACTGGGTTTTGTACCCACAGGAGATAAACCATTGCAATGCATGATGCCAGAAATGTCCTATATGCATGATGGAAACCTCAAATGATTTCAATGCAACACAAGGAAAGCCTGTAACACGTTGCTATTTTTTTATTTATTTTTTTTAATTTTTTTTATCGCTTAGGTGTTTCTTATTATCACCCTTGACCCCTTGAAGTATTGATCACGGACAAGCCCTGGAGGTGAACTAAAATGTGCCCCTGTCTTCGTGGAGAATAAAGGCTAAGCGCTTTTGGAAGGGTACGCTTTCTCTCGTAGTGATTGTCCCTATGCTTCCTGCGCCGTAGACTACGGTGCCCTTTGTCGGGAGGTCATCTTGTTCTTTACTGAACCTTGGAGATTTTCAAAGAAGTTCTAAATGCTCTTGAAGACACCAAATACATGTTTCACATCTCAGTATATACTTATCATGATGAATGCACACACACAATTGACAAAAGTTAAGAGAAAGAGATAAGGGTAAAAAAGAATTGAGAGTCAATGTCATTATATTTGGACTAAGAAGGTATACAAAGCAGATATTACAATGGAGTATGGAATTGCGGAAAGGTCGTGGAGTGGAAACACATCTCCTCAAATGACATCTCTTTCCATGACTAGTGTTAATATCCCTCATACTATCTCGACTGCTTACTAATCAACATCTGAGAATGCTATCTGCCCCGATCTTCATGCATCTAGCCCCATCGATTGCCCCAGTTCATCGGATTGACGAAACTTCCCTTGTTTATTTTATTTTTTGAACCCTAACTTTTGCCTAGACCGCCTTTTCAGGTTTTCAGTCTAGCGGGTTGCTCTAACTTTTGCCTAGACTGTCTTTTCAGATTTTCAGCCTAGCGAGCTTTTCTTTTTTCATTTTCACCTTTTTTTCTTGGGAAGTGCGTTCAAGCATAATACCTTTTGACTGCATCTGAGTTTACAGGGAGTGGAAGATCTTCCCCATCCATCCTTGTGAGAATTAAAGCTCCTCCCGAGAAAGCCTTTTTCACAACGTAAGGTCCTTCGTAGTTCGGGGTCCACTTTCCCCGATGATCCTTTTGGATCGGTAGGATCTTTTTTGAGCACTAGATCACCCTCCCGAAACTGCCGCAGGCGTACCTTCTTCTCGTAAGCTCTCATCAACCTTTTCTGGTACAATTGACCATGACACAATGCCCCTAATCTTTTTTCTTCAATGAGATTCAATTGGTCGAGTCGGTCCTGAACCCACTCAGCTTCTTCCAGTTCTGCTTCTCTCAGTACCCTTAATGAGGGGATCTCTACTTCAATCGGGAGTACTGCTTCCATCCCATAAACTAAAGAATACGGAGTTGACCCTGTCGAGGTGCGAATGGAGGTACGGTAGCCGTGCAAAGCAAAAGGTAACATCTCGTGCCAATCCTTATATGTCACCACCATCTTCTGGACAATCTTCTTGATATTTTTGTTGGCGGCCTCAACTGCCCCATTCATCTTTGGGCGATACGGGGAGGAATTGTGATGTTTTATCTTGAAGTTTTCGCACATCTCTTTCATCATCTTGTTGTTCAAGTTAGTCGCATTATCGGTGATGATCTCGCTTGGCAACCCATAACGACAAATTAATTCCTTTTTTACGAATTTTATCACGACATTCCTGGTCACATTGGCATACGATGCAACCTCAACCCATTTTGTGAAATAATCAATGACAACAAGAATGAAGCGATGCCCATTTGAGGCTTTTGGTTCGATTGGCCCGATCACATCCATTCCCCACATTGAGAATGGCCATGGTGCCGTCATGACATTCAAGGAAGCTGGCGGCGCATGAACCCTATCAGCATATATTTGACACTTATGGCACTTTTTGGCGTAATTAAAGCAATCTATCTCCATTGTCAACCAGTATTGACCAGCCCTCAAGATTTTTCTTGCCATTGCATGGCCGCTCGCATGTGTTCCGAAAGATCCTTCATGTACCTCCTCGATTATCAGTTTAGCTTCGTTTGCGTCAACGCACCTCAATAGCACCATGTCATGGTTTCTTTTGTAAAGAATACCTCCATATAAATAGAAACCCATTGCAAGTCTTCTTAGAGTTCTTTTATCATTTTCTGAAGCACCCGGAGGGTACTCCCTTCTTTGGATGAAGCATTTGATATCGTGGTACCACGGTTTTTGATCAGACTCCTCCTCTATCACTTGACAATACGCAGGATGATCACGACTTTCCATTTTAATGAGTGGTAAGTTCCTCTCGTCATTTACTTTGAACATCGAGGACAAGGTAGACAGCGCGTCAGCTAATTGGTTATCTTCTCGGGGAATATGATGAAATGTGACTTCATCAAGCTGCTCAACCAAACCTTTGATGTAATCATGGTACGGGATTAACTTGGCATCTCGGGTTTCCCATTTCCCTCTTAGCTGGTGGATGACTAATGCAGAGTCCCCATATACCTCCAATATCCTTGCCTTTGATTCTATCGCTGCCAGGATCCCAAGCGCACAAGCTTCATATTCGGCTATATTGTTTGTACAATCAAAGCAAAGCCTTGCAAAGGATGGGGAAATAATCACTTTCCGGTGAGATTAGTATTGCCCCGATTCCATGCCCCAATGCATTAGAAGCTCCATCAAATAACAAAGTCCACTTTTCTTTTTCTAGTGATTGCTCGCGATCAAACAAAGCCATTATATCTTCATCTGGGAAATCACGTTGCATCGATCCATAATCTTCCACTGGCTGATTGACTAGATATTCTGCGAGAGCACTGCCTTTTACTGCTTTTCGGGTGACATAGACAATGTCGTATTCCGATAGGAGGACTTGCTAGCGAGCAATTCTTCCAGTCAGAGCAGGCTTATCAAAGATGTACTTGATCGGATCCATTTTGGACACCAACCAGGTAGTGTAACACAACATGTAATGCCTCAAACGGCGGGATGCCCAAGCTAAAGCACAGCAAGTGCGTTCCAGCAATGAGTAGTTGGCTTCACAACTGGTGAACTTCTTGCTTAGATAATAGATGGCATGTTCCTTCCTTCCTGACTCATCGTGTTGCCCCAGTACACAACCCATTTATTCATCTAGCACAGTCAAATACATGATAAGAGGTCTTCCCAAAGAAGAACCGGGGAACCAAGACTGGAGGCTCCTGTAGGTATTGTTTGATCTTCTCGAAGGCTTTTTGACAATCTTCATTCCATGTTACTGCCTGATTTTTGCGTAGCAATTTAAAGATTGGTCCACGCGTCATGGTCAGTTGGGAGATGAACCGGGCAATGTAGTTCAATCTTCCTAAAAACCCACGAACTTCTTTCTCTGTTCGAGGTGCTGGCATATCGATGATTGCTCGCACTTTTTCAGGATCAACGTCTATTCCTCTTTGACTAAAAATGAACCCCAGAAGCTTGCCTGATTTCACTCCAAAAGTGCATTTGGCTGGATTCAGTCGGAGCTTAAACTTTCTTAAACGCTCAAAAAGTTTCTGCAGATTATCAACATGGTCATCTTCGGATCTGGACTTGGCGATCATGTCATCTACGTAAACTTCTATCTCCTTATGTATCATGTCATGGAATAAAGCCACCATAGCCCGCTGATATGTTGCCCCGGCATTTTTCAAGCCAAAGGGCATAACCTTGTAGCAAAAGGTTCCCCATAAAGTAACAAATGTAGTTTTCTCCATATCTTCAGGTGCCATCTTGATCTGATTATACCCGGAGAATCCATCCATGAAAGAGAATAATGCATGTTGGGCAGTATTGTCTACAAGAACATCAATGTGAGGCAGAGGAAAGTCATCTTTTGGGCTAGCTCTGTTCAGATCTCGATAGTCAACACACATTCGAACCTTTCCATCTTTCTTGGGAACAGGAACGATGTTAGCAACCCATTGAGGGTACTTCACAACTTCTAGGAAACCTGCATCCAGTTGTTTCTTGACCTCCTCCTTGATCTTTAGAGACATTTCTGCTTTCATCCTTTGTAGCTTCGCGCATCGGAGGACACTCCGCTTTAATGGCAGTTTGTGTTCTGCTACACTAGGGTCTAACCCTGGCATGTCTTGGTAGGACCATGCGAAAACATCTTTATAATCCATCAACAACTTGATCAATCTACTTCGCTCATTTTCTTTCAGGGAAAGGCCGATCTTGACCTCTTTTTTATCATCTTCGGTTCCAAAATCGATTGGTTCACTCGGCTCTTCATGGGGTCGAATTTCCCTAGCTTCTTGCTCTACCAACCTCAATAATTCAGGAGGGACTTCCCCATCATCATCAACAACCTCATCAGCATGATCAATAGGATAGTCAAAATTGTATGTTGAGTTATTAACACTGTCATTTTCAAGAGAGTCACTTTTAGATCTGCATTTTGGTAGTTATCAGGGAAAGATAAATGAATAACGGATAAAGATGAGAAACTGTATTTATTGGTGAGGAGCGATGAATAAAAGCGAAAGTAAAAAAGATAAGAACACAAAGATATCGAATGCATGCATTTATTGATAAGTCATACTAAAACGAAAACAAGTAAGCCCATTACACAAAAATCCTAAAGCCTTGGGCAGAGCTAGAGGATAAGCATTACAGAATTACTTTGAAATAAACTCTACGATCCTGGGGAACTCAATGTCCTCCCAATTGTTGAGCTCTGTATCCGGAGGGCATGGATACACCAGATTGACACCATGATCGCCGAGATAATCATCTTCAACAGCCGCTGCTTGGTCCAGGAATGCGAATCCTACACTTCGGAAGCTTTGTCGAATGTCACAGATGGGAACCCTTTCAGCCTCGTATTCACGATTTTCCAGCCGAGCCAACCTCTTTCTTTTCTTCTCTTCTATAACCCTCATCCTGTCAGCCTTGGTGGGTTTATATCCCAACCCAAACCTAACCTTGTTCTCGATGAGCATGAGGACGTCAGTGACACCTTGGTTATTCTTCCCCAAACCGCTTCCAGGTCGGTATCCTCCTTCGAGCATAACCCTAGCCATCATAACAGACGCTTTAGATGACTGAGGTTTCAAGAGTGGAGCACCGTCCCCGACATAAGTGGCATTAGCAATTTCAAGCGATTGGAAAGCGATCTCAAGAGCTTCTTCGGCAGCTTCAATGTAAGGGGTTGTTGATGGCTTACTCACTAACATATCCTCCTCTCCAGAAACAATTATCAACTTGCTATCAACAATGAACTTCACTTTCTGGTGCAGTGTGGAAGGTACGGCTCCAGACGAATGGATCCATGGTCGTCCCAAGAGACAACTGTAAGTTGGCGTAATGTCCATTACTTGGAAGAGTATTTCAAAGGTGCAAGGGCCAATCTGAATGGGCAATTCGATTTCTCCCATAACTTCACTTCGGGTGCCATCGAAAGCTCTTACAATCATTGTGCTTGGCTTCATATGAGTTCCATCGAAAGGCAACTTTGCCAGTGTTGACTTTGGCATTACATTCAAAGAAGAACCATTATCAATGAGTACCCTAGCCATGACATGATCTCGACACTTCACCGAGATGTGTAACGCCTTGTTGTGCCCCATTCCTTCAGCTGGAATTTCGTCATTAGTGAAAGTGATATAATTGTCAGCAATGATGTTACCCACGATGTTATCAAGCTTATCAATTGTGATATCATGAGAGACATGAGCTTGATTCAACACCTTCATCAGCACTCTCCTATGTGGCTCAGAATTCATCAACAAAGACAAGAGGGATATCCGAGCTGGAGTTTGATTCAATTGATCCATCACCCTGTATTCGCTTTGCTTGATGAACTTCAAGAATTTGCCAACTTCTTCATCAGATACCTCCTTTTTATTATCACCCCCTTTGGTATCTTCTTCGGCCGGTGTTCCTTCCACCTTCTCTTTCCCCTTGCGATCTTTTTCTTCCTTTTCTGTTCCCTCCCTTCGCAATACCTCTGGAGTATAAATGCGACCACTCCTAGTCATTCCACCAATTCCCGAAATGTTGGTAACCACAGTGGTCCCGTTGGGAGGACTTTGTTGAACCTGCCCATTATATTTCCATGGTACCGCTTTGGTCCTTGTAAGGGAAAGGACCTGGGATTCGGATGACAACTGGTGTTGGTCCACTCGAAACCGGCATAGGTTCCTTTTCAGTGTAGTGTATCACCACTGGCTTCGGAGCGACTTGCTCAGGAACCGGTTGAGGATTAATCACAACGGTATAAGGAGTTATCTTAACTGGAGTTGGGGAAATTGTAGATTCAGCAACCATGTTAATGCCATGCTCATTCAGTTCACAACCAATTAGGATAATCTTCATGTCCATCAACTGTTGAACAACCTGTCGAAATTCTGCACAGTCTTCAATTGAATGCCCCATATTCCCGCCGAAGTCGCACCTTATCTCTTTATCAAGAGTCTTCTCTTCAACCATTGAGGTTTGCACCAATCCATGTTTTTGCATCTCCCTTAAAATAACTCTCATGGGAGTTCTGACACCAGCCACTTGGCTCTTAAAGGTAGGTTCCATAAGGCTATCAATGGCGTTGACTCCCGAACCCCCATGATTTGGCATAGGACCTTGTCCCCCATTCGGAGTATCCTTTTGAAAGCTCAACCACTTAGCATCAATAAGGTCTTGTACCTTAAATTTGAAAGCCCTGCAGTTCTCGGTGGAATGACCTATTGCCCCCGTATGGTACTCACATTTAGAATTTGGATCAAACCACTTCGGATAAGGAGGCCCCAATGGTTTCATCGGGATTGGAGTCAACACAGATTTGCTTATAAGCTGATGCAGTAGCTCGGTGTAGGTCGTGGGTATCGGGTCGAAATGTACTGGCTTTCTTTCTGATTTGTATGGTGGTCTTGTTTGGCTAGTGTTCGGGTTTGGACCAAGGGGCTGGAAAATTTGAGGTGGCATGGCAAGGTGTGTTTGAGGCTGAGAAGGGTATGATGGTCGGTAAGGAGCCATCTGTTGAGGATTTGGAAATTGTGAGGTGGCAGCGATGTATGGCTGGTTGGCTTGGTGGTATGGAGGTGGTTGGTAATATGGGGCGTATTGGGCTTGGAAGGCGGTTGTTTGGTTCGGTCTCCATTGGTTCGGTTTCTTCTGTTCAAAGGTTACTGCATGTGCTTCTCCCTCCTTTTTTCTCACAAACAGGGATTTCTTTGGGCCGTTCCCTACTGAAGTCTCGGCGATCTTGCCATTCCTCATTCCACTTTCAATTCTCTCGCCGACGATGACCATATCAGAAAATTTTGATGACACACTCCCAATCATTCTATCATAGAAGGGCGACTGGAGTGTATCAATAAACATTGGTACGATTTCTTTCTTGGCTAAGGGGGGCTCCACCTGAGCAGCCAGTTCCCTCCATCGTTGTGCATACTCTTTGAAAGTCTCTACGTCCCTTTTTGACATATTTTGGAGTTGCATCCTATCGGGAGCCATGTCAATATTGTACTTGTGCTGCTTCAGGAATGCATCTGCTAGATCTTTGAAGGATCGAATGTGTGCCCGCTCGAGATGCGTATACCAATTTGAAGCTGCCCCTGTCAAACTGTCTTGGAAGAAGTGAATCAAGAGTTTATCATCTTGGGCATGTGACGCCATCTTCCTAACATACATGGTCAAATGGTTCTTGGGACAAGTGGTTCCCCGATATTTGTTAAAATCGGGCACCTTAAATTTCGACGGAATTACAACATTTGGCATCAGACAGAGTTCCGAGGCATCCCGAAGACCATAACTATTTACCCCTTCAATGGCCCGCAATCTTTCCTCTAGTACTTCCAGCTTTTCTTTAGATTGGGAATCCCCTCCCGACTGATTCACCGGAGTTTCTCCGTACATATTATGGGGAAATGAATATGGCATGGAGGAGGAACCAAAGTTTGGCATCATGTGAGCCCCCTGGGGTCCATAATGTAGGGTGTATTGTGGGGGCCTTGGATTGGCAGAAGGTGTCATTATCGGGGTGTTACCATCTGTAGGGTTGACATTTTGTGCTTGTGGTATTTCGACAGCATTGGTGGGGATTTGTGTTTGAGTGATGTGCTCGAAGTTCTGAATTCCATCTTGTTGACTGGGGACTGTTGGTGGTACAAATCCACGAGGCAAACCGTATGGGGGATTGTTCGGGTCAAATGAAAAATGGGTTTGGCTGCTTGGATAAATAGGGAGAGGCATCATGGCCCCTGGTTGGTTGAAGCCCTGAACAGGAATCTGAGCAAAACCCGGGGGAATGAGAGGTGTGGCCGGATGTCCTTCGTTCGAGGCTGGAGGGTTCTCCTCTGTGTTCTTTTCTTTCTGCATTGCCTGCAGGATCTCCATCATCTTAGCCATCTGATCCTTGATTTGACTGACCTCATCCCTGATCTCTTGGGCTTCTTCTAGTTCATCTGCCATGGCTCTTGTCTATGACCGAGTGCGATAAGGGTGTCTTCGAGCAATTGTTCAGAAAAGCCACACACTGTTTTAAAACCACAAGAGAAATGAGAACAAAATGTTTGAAAAAACGAAAAACTTTTAAGAAAATCATCTTTGGAGTTTATTATTATTATTTTTATTATTATTATTATTATTATATATATATATATATATATATATATATATATATATATATTTTGAGTTAACACCTTATAACAGACAAGAAATGGTCCCTCCATCCCGTACAGAGAGCATTTTGCTCATAAGATGGAATGGAGTTGACAACAAATCTAGGGGAGAAACAACTCTCCACAATAGATGTTGTCTCAAACACACTAGAAATTTCTGAATTGAGGCACCTCGTCCTACCCTTTGCGCAGAAGGAAGAGTCCTATAAGGCAAAGATGTAGTTGACAACATACTAAAGGAAGACCATGCTCCACGATAGGTGTCGTCACAAATCAAGTGCAAGAGTTGGAGTGCGAAGGAATCATAGAAGCAAGAACTGATTTCATTAAAAACTCCTCAAAGCCAATACATAGATTGGGATTACATCACAATTCTCAACATTGTTTCAACATTTTCATCCTAAAGTCAATAGCTTAGGTCTCTTCCTTTTTAGCCCTCGAGCAAATCCTCCACACATTTGCATGAAATCATCCAACTCAGCCGGGAGACGAAGCATAGGGTCTGCACGAATTTGTTCCTCTGCCCTCTCAAAGCTTTGGACAAAATTCGGAATACAATGGCTTAGCTCCAAATTCATGCTCATATATCTTTTTTTCCATATGTCAATATCTATCCCTCGCTCTCGGGCCTCTTCTCTCCACCACTTCACGGTGTTCATTACTTGAACCCTTTGATCATGATAGTGTTTCGCTGAGGTCCACCCTAGATCGGACTGCTTCTTGATTTCGACTAGTAGGATATTCAGCTCTTGGACCTTTTGTACCAACTCATCAATCATCTTGTCTTGTGCACAAATTTGTTTTTGTAAGTTGGCATTGACTCCCCTTTGCCGATTGACTTCCACTTCCAATGACTTTCTCACATCTCCTTGCTGAATGACTTCTTCTTCTAACTGGCGCTTTTCTTTTCTTAGTTGATGCCTCTCTGTTGTCAAGGACAATACTTTGCTTTCAAGATTCTGGATCCTAGTCATGACGCTCGACGGGACCTTATCTGTATTCTTCGGGACTTTTGAGGTTGCGGAGATGCCTGCACACAAATCTTTTAAATGTTCATTTTCTTTTGTTAACCTCTCACAAAGCTTCTGACCAACGGCTATTTTCAGCTCGGCATCTTGCTTTTGTTGCTCCATTTCCTTCATTTGTGCCTCCAGGATTTTTAGTTGTTCTGCCATTTGAGTTACCGAAGGGGAGTAATCTTCAGCTTTCATGTTTTCTGCAGGAATGTTGACAAGACCTTTCCTTGATTTTCTCCATGCTTCATACTCTGAGACAATGATTAGGATCGGTCGGCCCAATTGTGATCTCCCCGCCATCCTCACATTTTTCCATGCATCTCTAACTTCTTTTGCCACCAACTTGGTATTCTCACCATCCTCGTATCGAAAACAGCATCCACCGAGTTGTTCTTCTCGTGGCACGGTTTGCGACCAACAAAGTTGTCGTAAGGCTATGGCGGGTGTGTAGGATATGCAACCTCTTGGGCCCATCAAAGGAACATTTGGATAATCACCATAACTGTAAATGATATCTTGACCCTGTTGACTTTCGTACCATGGGCATACCCACGTAAAAGAGTCTCTTTCTACCTTGTCAGACTCGCTCTTCCATTCCTCTTCATTAAGCTGTCTTGTAGGGATATTATGGAAGCCTATTAGTGGATCTGAATGGCGGTTGATATAGCCTTTTGCGTACATGTGAGTCATGACCCATACATAGAGCAACTGTGCACAACATCTGAGCTTCCCCTTTGGATGCCACTGGCAAAATTCTAGAGTTAAAAGTGTTTCAGTCAATACTGCCGGCACGGGGTTTTTCTTTCTCTCAACTGTGAAGAACACGTCCATTGCTGCTTGATCTATCATGTCTAGCGCCGATGGAAATAGAACCAACCCATATATTGCTAGTGCCAATACCCTTTCAAAGGTTTCCCAGTCTTGTCGATCCATTAGTTTCCTCAAATGATTTTCAAGGAACTTTCGGGTTAACCCTCGCGAGTTTGAGTGCCCGGTCAAGTTTACTTCAATTGCAGGAAGCCCTAGTAGCCCTGCTATGCTTGCGGTGGTCAAGTACTGCCCCAAGTGAAAGTACACGATGGGGTTCTTCTGTATTGGCAACCTTAACAAGCAAGCATATTCTTCAATGGTGGGAGTAATGTCCATGTTCGGCAATTCAAAACATCTGAGGTGGGGGTTCCAATACCGACACAAAGCACTCAAAGCGGCAGTCTCAACCGGTATGAAAGTTAGGTCCAAGATCCCTCCATACTTCTTGGCGAAGCTTCTTCGACGTTCTTGTGGCAAAGATTGGCTTAACTCTTTCAGATTTTCTAATGAGTTCACTATCACCCTGGAGCTCTTGGTGGTGGGAACATTGCTAGTGTGTCCGAATTTTTCCATCTCTTGTAATCAAAGGTGTTATCTCAAACCAAATTATCTGTGGAGGAAATTTTAATTTGTTCATAACATTTGGAAGGCAAATTTACTTATGCGTGAGAGTGTAACAAAATGCATGAATGACATATTAACAATGCATGACTTAAAGTACTATATGCACGCATGCAATGAACCATAATGAGTGTAACAGGATGCATGAATGAATGGCATATTGAGGCATTTGTGGAATGCATGCAGAAAATCATTATGATGCATGACATATACATGTGATTATTCATGTAGTAGAAAAATGTGGAATGCGCTCCCTTTTGTCCTACACGGGTCATATCCTAAAGTTTGAACTTCTGAGGTCAAGACCCTAGTTTGGTAGGCTACTAATGGCATTTTATGTGCATGACTTATGGGACAGATCTAGACCCCTAAACACGTGGTCCCCGGATTACCCTCATCTAATAATGAGGACCCGAATCCATGAAACTCACCACAGGGACCAATAAGTCACAGTATGGCAGTCCATGCTCCGGTAGCAATCCGAGCGGGAGAATCAATGTCTGTCAGGGACGCAAAAGCATCACAATAACATCACTGAACCCCCTTCTAATCTTATGGCGTTCCAAGACTCGGGTATAGAGCCCAAAAGTGTGTGAATATGTGATGGTAATGTGTGTGCCAGGAGCAAGCAAACCTGCACAAAACCAAAAAAAATACTAACCCCAAACCTGCAAAAGAACAAACAACACCAATACAAAAATTCTCTACCCTAAGGTTGCAAGAATATACAAAAGCAGTTATGAAAGCATTAAAAAAAGAAATAAAACAAAAAGGGTAAAACAAATATTTTCAAAGTTGTTTTTAAAAAAAATTGCACAACCAACTACGATAGGCCTGACTCTCTAAAGTCCCCAGTGGAGTCGCCAGCTGTCGCGACCGTCCCGTCCGGGAGCCGCAAAAAGGGATAAAAGACAGAGGAGTCGCCACTAAGATTTTCATTGGGAAAATCTTAGAAAACCATATTATTTAAAGATGAATTGGTCTTAAAAAAAGATAGAGATTTGGATTCGGGAGTCGGTTACGAGTAGGGAAGGTGTTAGCACCCCACATCGCCCGTTTAAAAACGGTACCTCAAGTTAATTGTGCAAAAACATTTTAATAAACTTTTAAATATTTATTTTACCCCAAAATTATTTACAAGAAAGAATTATTTTTTAACTTGTAATATTTTAAATTTTTATTAATTTTTTCATTTTTTAAATTTATTATTTATAAAAACTAAATGAGGTTGAACATGGCACATGAGTCCACAGGGCAACCTCAAATCTAAGGGACTGAACATGGCACCGTGTCCATAGAGCATCCCTAAAAACAGACAAGTTTAATTTTAACATAAAAAGAGACATAAAAAAAGGAAAATTTAGTTTTGGCCCGACAAGATGATTTATCTTGATCCTACGTATTCCCGGGTGCGATGGGAAACTCAAAGCCACATAGTTCTTTTGAAATTTTTTGATTGGTTGGTTGATGTTAATTTTTGATAAAGATGTGATTTTGTTTTGATTTTTATTTTGAAAAGATTTTATTTCAAAATAAATTCACTTTTGCATAGAGTCCAAGATAGCAGTGCTATACGAGAAACCCTTACAATTTATACAACACTTGAGGATGAAAAATCATATATCAACGTCATAGATTGTTGCATGAACTCAAATAAATTTTTATTTTACAATATTGGATAAAATTTGTTAAAAAGAGTAAATTAAAAACATTTATTATTTCTTAAAAAGGTAATTCACTTTTGCACAGGGTTAAAGATAACGGAGTTATACGATGAACCCTTACAATTCATATGACACTTGAGGATGAAGAATCATACATCAACGTCATAGATTGTTGGGTGAATTAATAGAGGTTTTTTTTAAAAGGACCTTTATTTTTATTTTTTGGATTTTTGGAAAGAAAGTGACAAGAGGACTGTTTAGGTTAGCTACTCCTTAAACCCAATCTAAAAACAAATTTGGCCCAAATCAGTTAACCTAATTAAAAATAATTTGAAAATAAGAGACCTCAACAACATTATTTTTAGACAAAAAAACTTCATCCCCTTTCTTTTAAAAAAATAAATAATAAAAATAAAATAAAAATGATCCAGCCCACTCACCTGTCCTAAAACCCAGCCCATGATAGCAATAAAATATCAGAAAGGAAAAGGGAAATAACATGTTAGCAAAGAAGGGAGATAAAAAACAAAAAAGTTCAGTTCAAAAGAAAGGGTTTCCATCTCCCTCATTCACCACCTACGTACAGAGGAGAGCAAGCAGGTGGTCCGCGGCTTCGAGGTGGTGCGGAAAGGACCGGTGGTTCACGGCAGTTGCGTGCTGGGCGGTGACGAAGGCCGGCGACGGCATAGATGCCGACGAGCCGTGGGGATCTGCGTCTGGATGCTGTCACGAACGTCCCGGTGATGCACGACGGAGACGAAGCGAACCAGGGGCGGCGCACGACGTTAAGGTGGTATGCGGCGGAGGAAGAAAATAGATCTGGAGGAGCAGCGACGAGGAGGGAGGCGCAGCGACGTCTTGCCGGCGGGGAGGAGCAGGGATCGGGTGGAGGCAGAGAGGCGTGTGGCTCGGAGGGCTCCTTGTGGTGGCCTTGAGCTGAGGAAGGAGAGGAAGGGAAGTGTAGAGAGAAGAAGATGAGTGTCCTCTCCTTTTCTGTGTTTTCTTTCTGTGTTTTTTTTTGTTTCCTTTCTTTTCTAGGCTGAAATCGAAAATAGAGAGGAAACAGGGAACCCAAATTTTTTCGTGCCTCCCCTCTTCCTTTCTTCAGTGCCCTTTATATACTTTCTACTGTTGCAAGACTCCAAAACAGGACCCAATGTCCTCTGCTATGGTTGCAATGCAAGGTCCTTTTCAACATTTCAAATTTCACTGATTCTTTGTTTGTTGAGTTTTTTCTTGATGCTGCAAATTTCCTTGTTCATGTTGAGTACTTTTCTCTTTGGTTCAGGTTTGACTCTCTCAAAGGTAGCAGAGCATTCCTTCTTCCCATTTTTACCTTATTGATACTTGAATTTTGAAATCATTTTTGTTGAAAATGCCTAACACTGTCTCATTACATTTAAGCTTCTGAAATGTATTAAGGAATTTGGCCTGTTCCTCTTGGTTCTGTACACTTGTTTTGTCCCTTTCCTATTTTTACTTTATTTTTTTTTATTTTTATTTTATATATTTTTAAAAAAAAGGTCAACCCTTTTTGTCTGAGATGGGATGATGTAAGTGGATTGGGCTAAAAGAGATGGGCCAAATAATGGATATATTTTTTTCAGTTTTCTCTGCAGATTTTTATTTATTATTTTTTCTTTTTCCTTTTTTTTAAAATAAAAAAAAAATAATAATAATAAGAGGAGAAAATACCCGGACAGAATTAGGTGTTCACAATGATCAATACTGAAAATATCAGAGAAATTGTAAATCATGAATGGGTATCTGCCTCTGTTATTTCCGTATATATCAGGTACTAAATCAGGCTTAAAGTGTACAATATTTTTTTAGTCTT
This sequence comes from Sophora flavescens, assembly GCA_030762895.1. Classification (NCBI taxonomy): domain Eukaryota; kingdom Viridiplantae; phylum Streptophyta; class Magnoliopsida; order Fabales; family Fabaceae; genus Sophora; species Sophora flavescens. The sequence goes on along the minus strand of CM061070.1, from coordinate 110,161,808 downwards.
TCCATTTAAATATTGATGTCATTGGTGTAATCCATTTTTATATTTTAATTGAAGGTATTTGTATGAAGAATTGTTGCTTCCAAAGGAAGGAACGAGGAGGTTTCTGTTCTTGTCCCCACACCAAACAAATACATACGGCTACTTCGGGAGGGATTCACAGACAACGTATATAGCTGACCGGTTTGCAACTACAGAAAGAGAATATCAGCCCTTCTTTTTAGCACCGTGCAATGTTGGGTAAGTCACTTATCCTATAGGACTTAATTCACAATAATGAATTATATAAAAGTTGAGGTGCTTAGGATTTGTTATCTCAACATTTTTGTAGGAATCATTGGGTACTGTGCGTGATAAATATTGTTGAAGAGATTATTTACTATCTGGATCCCTTGAATGTTGATCCTAAATATCGCCCAGAATTAAAGAATCTGTTCGATAAGTAAGCATGCTTTTATATTTCTGATTTTCTATGATTCTGTCGAATGGCTTCCATGGAAGATACATGTTGCAAGTTGTCATGGTCCTAATGTGCTTTTGATTTTTGACATTAGAATAACTGTGTTGAATTGACATATACTGAGTTGTGGCTGTTGTGGTTAAAAAAAAAAAAAAGCATGCGTGTGTTTGTGATGATTGAAAATATGTTTCTTAATGAAGTCTGTTTGATTTTGTGATTAGTGCTTTGCAAGTTTATCGCGCAAATATCGGAGCTAAGGTGCCGCGTTTAAAGGCAACCAACATTAAATGGATTCAGATAGAGGTATATTTGCAAAAACTTAATGCACAATTAGATAAAAAAAACTATATTGATTTACTATTTTATTTTTTATAGTGCCCAAGACAACCCAACAAAGATGATTGTGGGTACTATGTCATGCGTTTCATGAAGGAAACTATCTTGCAGAACCAAGTTAAAATACCAATGGCGGTATGTTGTTTACTTAGCTTTTAACTGTGACTGTTCAAATGTTTTAGCAATTGTAACTTACTTTATTTAATTTTTATGTCGCAGTACTTCCCTGACTTCAAATGCTCCACATACTCCACTGCTCAACTATCTGAAGTCAAGGAAGATTGGTGTCGCTATATTGTTGAAAAGTTTATTTGATTATGTCAAATTGATCACAGTAGTTGCAGCAATACTCATTGGTATGTGAATTATGCTTTAGATTTCTAACTAGAGATCCACATCAACATTTTGCCTATGTTATATAGTGCTTCACCATCTTTTAATGTTATGTCTATGTGTGTAGGAGAGGAAAGGGAGATAGGAGGCAGAGTAAGAAAGGGAAAGGAAGGACTAGGAGAGATTCTTTTTACCCTTTGTTGATTGTTTGTGGCATTTCCTTTCTATTTAGAAGCAACTGAACTACCTGTTGCTAGTATGATAGTTTCTTCTTCCTATAGTTGTTGGTGTCCCATCATGTTTGTTTTATAGTTAAGTAGTAGTGCTTGGAAGCACCTTTTAGTCCATATATTGATTAGTACGTTCTGCATAATTTCAGTGTATGTTTTGTACTTGTAATCCAGTTTATGTTTAGTTGTACCTACATTGATATCAAGTTAAGGAATTCTGAAACGTGTTGACGTTGGTTGTATTTGAAGTCTGCAATGCATTGTATTCATTTATTGCTATCATTTTACAATAATCTAAAAATGTTAGGGTATTAGGATTCTTATTGTTTTAGAAGTCTTATTATTATGTTAACGGAGTTATTAACTGCTCGAGCCGGTTCCATGGTTATATTTCACGAAATATAAACTCTATTTTGGCCTATATCTTTGATCCTCCTTCTTTACTTCTTCTCTATTTGTTACATTTTTTTTTCATTTGCCAATGCAGGTATATGATGTGACACAATATTTGGATGATAATCCTGGTGGAGATGATGTACTCATTGCTGCAACTGGTACTTCCCTATGCTTTCCTGAAAACATAGGCAACTGTACTGCCTTCCAGGTCCTGTATGTAATCCAACCGAATGTTGGACTTTCTATACCTTGTCTTGTATCATTTGTAACCTCTTTAATGTCCTCCCTTGATTTCAGGGATTTATCCTACAACCAGCTAACTGGAGTGATACCATACAATATTGGATTTTTGCAAGTAGCAACCTTGTATATGTTGCATGATCCTTTATAACCTATTTCAATTTTTAATAAGAAGGATATTTGGTCTTCCACTTCCCTTCTATGGGAATTTCTTGATGGATTTGTCTGATTTTTGTAGGTCATTGCAAGGCAATAAACTCTCTGGGCATATTCCGTCTGTGATCGGTCTCATGCAAGCACTTGCTGTCTTGTAAGCATTGTTAGTTAGCAGTTTCTGAAACAAATTTAATGAAGTTTCATTGTTGACTTGAGGTTTTGGATGATGTTGAAACTGGGAAGCTTTAATATTATGAATCAGTTGCTTCTATAATCTGTATATGATCAGTGTGGCTGAAATATATGAAGTTTGCGGATTCCCTTATATACTTGGCTCCTTATTTTTTTCTCCCTAATTTTATGCATCTTTTTGCATACATATTTACTTCAGAAGTATAGTGGAAGCAAGGGAACATTTGTATTGACTGCAACAATTGTGGTTTTTTTGGTGATGTAGTTCAATATGCAGGAATGGAGGTAAAAGTTAAGAAATATGTAAAAAAAAAAAAAAGGGGGAATAGATAGCGTTTGTATTAACAAACGCTATCTAAAGTCCGACTTTAGATAGCGTTTGTTAATACAAACGCTATCTAAAGTCTGCCTTTAGATAGCGTTTGTTTTAACAAACGCTATCTAAAGGCAGACTTTAGATAGCGTTTCCGTGTACAAACGCTATCTAAAGTCACCTATTAATAGCACTTCCTAAATTCTATCTTTGCTAACGAGTTTTAATAGCGGTGGCATAGATAGCGGTTACAAACGCTATTAAAAGGCAACCGGAAACGCTATCTAAAGTCATTTCTGTTGTAGTGAATAATAGTTGAAGTGAGAACAAAATAAATAACATAAATATGCTCACATCATAACCAAAAATTCAATCATCAACAAATTCAAATAATGGCATACCCTATCTCAAGATACCTAGAGCAACATTAATATCAAGTGTTTGTACAGTAATATTAATTGCTAGTGGTACTCTTGTTGTAATGATCAAACATTAACAATAATGCATGTCAAATAATAAATGCTTCTTTGGACTGGTTTATCATTTACATGTACAACCTTATAATCATCACATGTTTACCATCACAAGTGTGCATGTAATCCGGCCAAATATTAACCTTCCTTTGGGCCGATTAATACCCGCATGGATACACATACACGACAACATTCAACATTTCTCATGATCGATCTACACAAGAGAGGTCACTTTGGCGACTTCTTGCTTTAATTGGTTCACTTAAAATGTCAAACAATTTTGCAATCCAAAATATAACCAATTATTTGAATTTTGATTGAAAACTTAAGCCAAAATAAACTCCATTTATTTCTGAAAAAGGACTATATCCAAACTGTGTGCATAATTTGTTTCTCTCCATATTGAAACAAAATGTGCCTCTTTAACAAAATTATTTTTACTTTAAATAAAATTGTTTGGAGAACATGTAACAACACTAGTGGTAGCTTAAACTCCTCCCGAACAAAGTTTTTACATTTTCTCTAAAATGGTTAATAAAATAAAACTTCCCAAATGGGTGTAAGAATCGAACACAAGAGCTGCCGAAACATCACAACTACGGAAACCACTAGGCTAGCACGAATTGCTGCTCCAACCAGAGAACTTTAATATATATACTCAAAAGGTATTTGAAACGCTATTTTTGTTAAAAAAATGTTCCGTTTGCAGTGTCCTTATATGAAGTCGAACCGGTTTACAATCGGTGCAAAACATTAGGGGTGAGCATCGGGATGTTTCGGGCGGTTTCAGGTTGGGATTGGTGGGTTCGGTCGGATTTGATGCAAGAAAAATGAAATCCATTTCCACCCACCTATACATCGGATTGGTCGGGTGGCGGTTTGCAACGGGTGGTTTACGGCCGATTTTGAATTTTTTAATTTTTTTATTTCAGAAAAAAAAACAATGAAAACAGCCCAGCCCAATTTCTGAGTGGAAGCTTAAGCCCAGCCCAATCTCTCTGAGTGGAAGCTTAAAAAAAAAGGAAAAGAGTAGAGCTTTTAACACTGAACTCTGAGCCCTGGGACCAGTCGACCAGATTTGAGGGTGAGGGAGACCCGCCGCCGCACATCGCTCATCAGACCGCCCAAGCTCCGTGGTTCGCCGCTCACTCCGCTTCGCCGCTCGACGACCTCCTTGGCTTCAGATCTGCACCGTTCGAACGTGAACATGGTCCTCCGCCGCACGAGCGCCGCCTATGGGTTCAGCCGTGCCTTCCTCCTCCTCCTCCACGTTCAGCCACTCTATCTGACTTTGTTTTATCTAGCTCTGACAACTCGCTTCTGCTCATGGTAGATCTGGCTTAGACCGTGGAGGAGAAGACCACGATCTCAGATCTGGTTTTGGGGGGAAGGAGAAGGACATGGTGAAGGCGATCTGAGGGAGAACGAGACGGACATGGAGAAGGAGAAGCATCACAATGGAAGGGAGGAAGTGAGGGAGCCAATATGAAGATGGTGAAGGCGAGAGAGACGAGCTAGACAGACTGTGCACATCATTCTTTGATTCTTTCATGGGTTTTTTGGTAAAGTTCGAATTGGAGGTCGATGCAGAGGCGATATTTCATCTACCAGGAAAGTGAACAATTTTTTTTAACAATGGTCGGTCGGGTTCGATTATCAATGGATTAAATTTTCTGGAACCGAACCCGCCCGACTAAACCCACAGCAAACCAATTTTTTCATCCGCCTAACCCACTAACACGCCCGAAACCACCCGTTTTACCAAATTATGATTCGGTTTGTTCGGGTTCGGGCGGGTCTCGGGTTGATGATTAGCCCTACAAAACCTGACGCGGTAACCGTTAAACCACCGAACCAATTCACCGAATGAAAATCACATTGAAGTATTTGAAAATACAAACAACAGTTTCATGATCAAAACCATATCCTTCATCATTACTCAACCTAGAAAACCAAATCCATACAATAACACTGATATTTTAAACCAATGTTCATGATTTGATATCATAAATCCAAAAATCAATCCATGAATTCGTAATAATTTAGTGTGGATAAGACATGAATTTAATATTCAATCATATCAATCTTCAATAAAATTGTATCTATCTTTGTTCTTAAATTTGATATTTTCACAATTTAAATCATCAAATTAAGAACACTCAATCATTCATAACAAAATTTTCTCAATGATTCAACATAAACTTGTGGCTCTGATACCACTTGTTGGAAAACTTTATGGGAGATACTTAAAGATGAAAACCATCATCAAATCAAGACAAGTCATGTTCAATCATCAAGAATAGAGAATGAAAGACAATAGCGGAAGCGTACCCGAATCCATTTAGAATATGATGAAGAAACTTCTGGTCCTTGGTCTTCCAAGTCAAGCATGCACAATTCCTCTTAAACCATAAGAGACCCTCCTTTCTAATGATGGGATGTCGGAAAAGAAAACTGATTACATATGACTTGGAGACCATAACCTTTTATAATAAGTCCATACCCTTTCATGAAGAGTCATGACTCTTAGACTTTTCCTATTTCTATTTTAGCCCATCATAAAAATAGAAATAAGACTTTAGGTATATACACAATATTTTCATGACAATTATGTCCTTAGCCATAAACCTTACTTGAATTAGATCACTTTAATTTGGCTAATTAAAATAATGGCGCTAACACATTTAAATATTATATGGGTGACCCAAAATTTTCTAACAATTATAACATTCCACTAATTTAACAAAGTTCAATGACCCAGTATTCCTCCCCAGAAGGTAAGTTTGTATAGGATATGATTGAAACTTTCATCACATATCCAGCAAAATGTCTAGAAACTAAGCCACCGAAACAAGGAAAAAAACCACGGAAGCAGGACAACATTCTAATGAGCCATGTTAAAACAAGACCAAACAGTTCTGTAGTTAGAGACAATGAGTCGTTTTGCCCATCATGTCTATCGTTATATAATTAAATCAAGCACAATACAAAATCAATTTGAAAACCACTTAAGTTGTAAAGTTTGACTTGAACTTTGACTCACCAAGGAAGTAGAATTTGAATTGTATAAGTAAGCTTTTAGCGTTTGAATTGAATTTGAAGTCTTTTGCTTAAGGATTAAGAAAAGTATATATTGTTTTATTGTATGAGTTTGCCTATAAATAGGCATTATTAGTATCTTGTAAAATTCAATCAAGGTATAAGAGAATACAAAACTGTTCTGACCTAGTGATCAATACTAGGGAATAATAGTTTGTCTGTATATGAGTCAGAATAGAATACCTGTCATTTGTCCTTTCCCTTTCTTATATAGGCGTTTTCTTTATAGTTAAGTCGATTCAACTCCGATGTAACCACCGCCGCTTGTGCAATAAATGGTCGTTTATCCATCAAGCCCGAGTGTGGTTTTCTGACTTGTACGTTACATTTGGCCCAATCCGGATTTACCTTGATTAGTGACAAGCTTTGGGCCTTCTATATCTAAGTCTCGGATTGGGGCCGACCGACGACTATCCAGATTTATTCAGTAACAAAAGTCCCCCAAGCTCCGAGCTATAAAATGACAAAAGAGCATTAACAATAATCGGGTCCAATTCGTAAGTTTTGGGCTTTCCCACACACAAATTTCTAGTTGCTTTTTTATTTGGGCCATAATGACCTTGCCCCCTTCACATGGCATCCACCTACTTTTTGGGCCTATTTCTTTTACTACAATTCGCAAATATGGACTTCTCTAGTTTCAGAGTTTTACTTTTCATTAGTTGTGGGTTTTATCCAAACGAGGTGAGATTATTTTTCCCTCCCAAACTGCATGACGTTTCCTTTCCTTCTCAAATACGCATGCTCTCAAGTCCCAATGCACTGTGTATTAATTTCTCTTTGTTGCTAATAATTTCCAGTTTATAATCAATTTACTTCAATAAATGTAACTCTCCCACTTCTCTCCAAGGTGTTTCGTTTTCTGCCCCTCCTTCATCTCCTCTGGTTCTTCCCTCATCAGATTTTCTTTCTTCTACAAAGGTACGCTTCCCTTACGTTTCCCCTCTTGTATTTTTTGGTTGTCTTAGTTTCCTTGACTCATTGCCTCAATTCCAATACTTCTAATTTCTCCTCAAAATGTCTGAACCAAAAATCCCTCTTGAGCAAATCGCTACTTCATCTCGGAAATTAATCCCACAAGATGTTTCAATTGATGTCCCCACCCTCGTAGATGAAACAGTGTTGAATGACAAAGAGGGTTTTATTATAAAAGTTACAAAAACCCTCTTCGAAACCCTAACTCAAATGATTCCACGCCTTATTCTTGGGTCAAATCTGAAGCTTTGAAGGTTATCTCCATCCTTCAAACAGAAACATCTCTTTTTCATGTATCGATTTTTTGTGGAAGAGGTTAAAATACATATTCCTTTTTCTGATTTCCAATGCTCTGTGTTGCGTTCCCAATTGCGTCCTAACGGTTGGGCCTTCGAGATCTTTTGTGTTTATTTACAAAAAATTTTCTGTTTCTTTCGAGCCGGTCATAAAGGTAAAATCGACAATGATGAGCGCCCTGGAGAACCCCAATGAAAATTTGGTAGTAGCTGTTTTTATTTCTATCGTTTAATTATCTTGTTTTATCTGGACACCTGTTAAATTTCTTTTGCTAGTTGTTTTATTGCAAAGACATTTGTTTGTGAGAATATGTGAAGAAAATTGCCATAATTTAAGGCAACAGATGCTCCGATACTCTCCATTGCATAATTATATCGTTATTTGAAATTGAATTGGCATGTGCATGATTTTTAAAAGCCAAACATAAAGATGAAATAAGGGTAGTTGCCGCACATGGAGGCAAATCAAAATTAAAAAGTGTTTACGTCTGCTTGGTTTTGGGCCTGTGTATTTCCAGCCCACGAACACAAAGATAGGATAATATTTACTTGTGGCTGTGACTGCTGAATTGCATTAAAAGTAGAAAGAAACAAAAATTCAAGAAAAAGAGTAACCCAAGAGTTGGTGCTGGTGTAACATGATCAAATGATGATTTGGTGATTGACTAGGAATGTTTCCTATTCTTTCGTAGACTGTGTTCTCATTCTATGCGTATTGAGCAGAAATTGCCAATCCAAAACATGCATGATAATTGCTAGTTATCACTCTTTCAATATTAACATAAAACCAAAATATAGAACACTGATAACATAAATTTCATACATTACAAACTAAAAGAATGGTTTCCTCCCCTCTTTTTAACAAACCTCTCCGATTGTAACAGAATTAAGATTTAATGAACCACTCCGATTCTAACAAGAGTGGCAAAGAAATGACTTATTAAAATATAATCTATAGGAGGTCGCTTCACTAACTAACTGTTTCTAGGAGGAGCTTCTAGCGATGGAAATATAGGTGGTCTCTCTTCCCGTGACATCCAAGAAGCAACCAAAGTTCATGTAATCGCTCGAGCTTTATCATGACTTGGTTACTGTATTACGAGCCTTATCATAACTTGATGAATAATCGATCATCACGACAAAGACTTTAATTCCTCTCATTCTGTGAACCTCCCATTTTGCCATATGAGATTTGAGACCATACATTGCTGTTTCTGCCATATTGTACGTTGTCTCAAAATACCTATTTATAAGGTAAGCCGAGTAACTGTTAAAATAAATATGCGAATGTTTAGCTGGAAAAAACGCAATGTATAATTACTCCTTTAATAGCAAGAGCCGTTTATGGGAGTATATTTGATTTGATAAGATCCAAAAATTGATAACAGTACATATAATTACTCCCTTAATAGCGAGAGCCCGTTTATGGGAGTATATTTGATTTGATAGGATTCAAAAATTGATTTTTAGGTCGTTCATATTGCTAATACGTCAGTCAACAGATCTAGACTTCAGGTGGGATTATAACCATGCTTGGATATGAGGGACGGTTTTTCTTCAGTTGTAGCAAAGAAATATACTGAGTTATTGGAGCTGACTTAAATTGCACAAGTACGAAAATAGGAATCATATATTTTGTTATCATATGATCATAAAACGTTTCTCCTTCTATTTTATTATGAATCTAATTTTAATTTAATTTTTGGACTGATATGATACTCTCCTAATGTCATCCATGATCATTGTGATTGGTTACACAATTCTTTTCAACTATGATATTGACAAGTATCTAATTAGATTGGAATGTCATTTTGATATTAAGGCCGTGTTCTAGTCTTTGGTGAAGCCCCATAATTATTTCGTGAAATATTTACCAAGTTAATCGGTTGATGTCTTTATAATCGGACTCATATTAATGGTCAATTACCGAGTAAACCGGAAAATCTAGGTTGTCTTTATAATCGGACTCACGTAAATGGTCAATTCTTGAGTAAACCGGAAAATATAGGTTACTATGCCGATGTATAATATCGGGCTTTAGAGAGTGTCTACTGTTACCCCGGGTGACCAAGGAATATAGGCGACTATGCCGATGTATAATGTCGGGCTTTAGAGAGTGTCTACCGTCACCCGGGTGGCCGAGGAATATAGGCGATCGTGCCAATGTATAATATCGGGCTTTAGATTATCGACATCCTAAGTCGGTCTTGCAGTCATCGACATCATAAGTCAGTCTTGGAATCATCGACATCATAAGTCGGTCTTGGGGTCGTAGACATCATACGTCGGACTTGGATTAAATCACTGTTTTGTAAAGCGTCAAGAGGTCGACACTATAAATCGGTATATAATAGAGTCAAGAATAGCAATAAAACAAGATATACAATGAATAAAATGTTTCTTTATTTATTGAAGACAGGCCTCATTAAAACCTTCTTGACAAAAAACCCTCCTTAGGGAAAAAACGTCAAGGTAGGAAAAAGAGTACTTGTGTTATTACACCATTGTGCCAACCAAGTATAATAGAACTTCAAGTGCGAAACGTTCCACGATCTTGAGACCTCCTCCCCCGTTAACCTCTCCAACTTGTAAGCTCCTTTTCCAATAGCAGTAGTAATCCTGATTGGTCCTTCCCACTTCTCCGCCAACTTCCCTTCCATTACAAAAAAACAACTGTTTAGCGACCGGCATATTCGGTCGCTAAACTTTCTAATTCGGTCGCTATTTAATGTAGCGGCCGAATTAGATACCGATTAATGGTGGTGGCTGATAACCTGGTCGCTAAGCTTTTAGAGACCGAAATAATAATTCGGTCGCTAAATGGAGACCGTAATTTCGGTCGCTAAATAATAAAAAACGGTCGCTACACGGTTGGTCGCATTGTTTGGGTAACCATTTTTAGCGACCGATAATCGGTTGCTAGTTCGGTCGCCAATGTTGGTTACTGTTAACCTATATTAGCGACAGATTTTCGGTCGCTAGACCACAATCTGTTAATGTTAACTAAAGTTTAGCGACCGAATTATTGGTTTCTATTTCGGTCGCTAAACTGGTTTTTATTAAATTTTTTTTTAAAATTTTTTTTTAAAATAATAAATGTTTTCTGTTTTTCTTTAAAGTTTAGCAAAATTACTAATAAAACACACCAAATTACTAATGAAATATACAATCATAAGAAATAATGAATATATATAAAAAATAATCCAAAGTGTCGTACAAGAATCGTTTAAAGTCAAAAATGTGGAAAAAAAAACAGTCATGATGAGGGGGAGGTGGAGGAATTCAATCATCCTCAGCGTCCGTACCACCGACATCTGCTATCTGATCATCCTCTGCAGTAGCAGCATCAGTAGCCAGCGGCGGAACTGGAGGAGCGGCAGCAGGCCACACAACCTTCAGAGCATCACCCTGAGCAACTGGAGTATGGATCCTCTTCTGCTCCAACACCAGCCGCAGTGTCTGGCCCTGCTCGATGCTCCTCGCATCGATTCTTGGTGTGCCCGAGTCAATCTGTGCAAACTGGTTCGCCATCTGTTGCTCTCTCTCGCTCTTTCTCCCGAAGCTCCGCGTTGGTGTGTGATGGTGTTCTCGCATTTGGTTGAACTGCTCCCGAGGGACGGTATCGGCGTAGGAAGGAGCAGGCGTGCCGGATGATGAAGCGATAAACTCTCCTCCCAGGTGTCTGAGGCCATACACGTGCCCCTTCTTGTTCCTGCCCCCGACAACCTCCAAATAAATGGCATTATCGTCGACGGAGATAGGAGAGCTGGGCCCATCACCAGTCAAGGCCTCATCTTGTGACTGTGAGGCACGTGATATGTCATCGTCCTTCTTCTCGTTGAAGCCCACCTACAAAGTATAGTTGAAGAGATTTAGTTAAAATTATAATCAATATTAACAAATCATTTATAATAAATTACAAGTAAACACTAAATTGTTTTTTTGCTTACAGCATAGTTACGGGCCTTGTCGTTGACCCATGTCCCCGACTTCAACTTCTTCATCCTCTCCACCAACTCCATAGCAGTGGGCCCCATTGTTTTTCGTGCTTTCTGCACAGAAAAATATAATCTTAAATTCATAAGAATAATTACAAATGAAAACTAATTAAATAGTATAATAAGTCAAAAGTTTAATGTATTACCAGCTCGTCGTAGTGGGCGGCGACTGATTTAGACCCGCCGGTCCAAGCACATGCGCCACCATGAGAAGCTCGATTACGCCGAGCTGTGGCCTGGATCTCCTGGAACTTCTCAGTAGCCCAGTACTGGTCCAACTGCCTCTTGATCTCAGGATCCACCCACTTCCCCTTATTCTTACCCTTCCTCAGCTTGTTCGTCAGATTCTTCATGACCAGTGAGCCTTTATGCTCAAATATGTCCCTGGCGAGACCCTCTAAAGCTACGTCCCACCTATACTCTTTCTACAACTTACAATTGTTAGAAAATTCGTGTGTGTGTATATATATATATATATATAATGTAAATTTAATTTAAATAACTTAATAAATTGTTACCTTAAACTCTTGAAACAACTGATCCCTATGGCCCCCTGGGATGGCCTTCCATGTAGGCCATGAACCATCAAACTTGCGTCGCAGGATCTTCGATATCGAATTAGAAGGGCCCTTCGCAGGCAGAAAGCTGCAGCAAAATTAGAGCATTAATAAATGTTATAAATAAATGAAAAAACAAGTAAATAGAAATTAACGATACTTTATATATATTAAAAAATTAAATTAGCTTATTCGTTATCCCCCTTGGGGATAAGAAGAATCCTCCCGTCGGATGGACCACGACTCTCCTGTCCCGATGATGATGATGGTCCTGTCATAGGTGTGGATGATGAGGGTGCAACCAGTGTCCCGACCACATGAGGCTGGGTAGGGGGTGCAACTTGATCCGCTGTCGCACACGGGTTAAAAACGAGTAATTAGAAAAAAAAAACTGTAGTTAGGGAACGACAACTCGAGTATCGTATCTCAAGGACTCTTGGATTATTATTAACCTACAAATCAATTTTTTTTGGGGGGGGGGGGGGGGGTTTGGGTTTAAGATTCGATTAAGAAAACAGTGCAAATAAGTGATTGTCAATAAGCTAGAACGATTAATCTACTGTTTCGGTTTCCCAACTACCATTGATTCATATAATTCCCATGCCCTAAGCGGATTCTAATCCCTTTTCGAATATAGCAGCAATTAAACAAGCGCAATTGACACTACGAGATATATATTCCTAATTTCCGAATTAAGCAGACGGATTAAAGCTATCGTGAATTAAGCAAACACGATCAAACACACGCGGATTAAGCAAACGCGATCAAGGTAAAGGAACATATAATCATAAAAATTAATCAATACTTATTCTATATAACTTGAATAAAGAAAACAAGACATATAGCATAATATTGAAAGGGATAAGCAATTTGATTGAGAATTATAGAACCTCAAGTGTCGGCGGAAACCGATTACAGCAGATTAATCCCTGGTGATTAGTTCTCCATTACAAACGTACAAAAACTTTTGAAATATTTCATGAATAGTGAATGCCCTCAGTAGCAGCGGCTGAGTTAGGTTAAAATAACATGGAATTGGGTTCTAATCCAAACCGGGTCGGAAAACATAAAAACCGGCCCACTAACTGATTATTTCTTAAGTCTGTAACTAAACTGATTTATTCGACCATTTTTCACTCCGAACCAGCTTTTGAATTAAACACGAAACTTGTAGCTCTTTCTCTTAGCTTTCCAACTCATATTAGAACGCCTCAATCCGATTCCCGTAGCTCAAGTTATGGTCTGCACAGTGAAAAGGTATCAAATATCTGCTAATGCTGAAAATAAAATACGAAAATAAAATAAAGGCAAAAATAAACATAAATCTAAAAACACAATAAAATAGTAAAATTAAAAAAACAAAGTAGAGAAATGCCTAAGTACAATAGTAGAAGAATGCGCATCCGAATGCACTTATCAAATTCCCCCACACTTGAACTTTTGCACTCCGAGCAAAATTATAAATTCAAAACAGAAACTTCAAAACAAAAGAAAAAAACAAAACAGAGCATGCACCTCCAAAGGTTCTCAGGATACAAAGTGCAAGAAAAATTTCAAGTCTAAGCTTCAAGAATATGGCGTTAATGAGCAACTCTTTTGTGACATTCAAAGCAAATAGGAAAAACAGATTACCAAAGAGTACATCATAAACAGCAAGATCCTCACAAGATAAAATTCACTCAACCCTCAAGTGTTTAGGTAGACTGTTTACACTCAAAGAACATCGTGAAAGAGAGTACTACCATAAGCTTGAAAAGACTCTAACATCCACAAATGATATACATACACACAAAGATCAAAAGGACTTTTATTTGGGTTGTAACTTGGCCAAGGTAAGGGTGCGATAAATCCTAAGGGGTACTAGGCTAAAAATCAAAGGGTCAAAAGAAAATCGAAAGAGCTGCGGGAGTTGAACTGCATCCAATTTCATTCACCTTCAAACAATCAACATTACAACTATTTCACTTCTCCTTTCTCTTTTTATTCCTTTTTTTTTCATTTTTTTTCTTTTTGTATATTTCTTTTTTTTTTCTTTTCAAAAGGAACAGTAATGTGAATTTTGTTCCTCCTTTTATTTTTCACTTTTTCGCCTCTTTTTTTTTCTTCTTTTTATGCCAACCTTTGAAACATCACAACTATGTTATTCAATCCCACACAACTCCAAACAAGACTCTTTCAACCCTTTGAATAGGGTGATAATATTGTTTTTCGTTTATCGACTTGTAATGAGTTTAAAACAAAAAAGGGATAAACGGGCTCAAAGTGGTTTCCAAACAAGGGATAATATTTGCAGGGTTGGCTTTTTGGCTAACTGGCTAAAAATAAAACAAAACAACATGCCTTTATCATATCAGTGTGCACACATAAACAAACAGCTTCAACAAGAGTTAATTCAAGTTCTAGAGACTATTCAAACATGAGTGAAATCACACAAGAAAGAAAGAGATGGATTTTTTTTTTATGTATTATCCATTATAAGGCTCAAAATCTCACAGGGGCTAATGATTTACCACAAATGATGTACAATTTAGTGTTTAGTCATACCTATAAACTAAGAATGCACAAAAAAAATCAATCATATCACACCACAAATATTTAATCAATAGAACATAGAAATTACTCACAATTATAAACTAAAAACCAAAGGAAAAAAACATGCATTTTTTTTTATTTTTGAAAACAAACAAAGCAACACAAACAAGGAAAACAAAACAAAAATAAAGCAATAGGTTCCCTCCCCCACACTAAAGACATACATTGTCCTCAATGAAAGAACATAAATATAAAATAAGAGTGAGAGAAAGGAGAAGGTGCTCCCTGATCAAGTTGTAGTGTAGGTGGGCTCTTCCAAGGAAAGCTCTTCTACGATTGCATCTTCAGGCACCGAGCTCTCATGGAATAGCTTCAAGTGCTGCCCATTAACTTTAAAAACCTTGTTGGTACCTGCACTTTTTATTTCTACCTCACCATGAGGGAAAACATCAGTAACAATAAATGGGCCAATCCACTTGGATCAAAGTTTCCCAGCCATCACTTTTAGGCGGGAGTCAAACAATAAAACCTGTTGGCCCACAGAGAATTCCTTCCTAGAAATCATTTTATCACGGAAGTGCTTAGTTTTCTCTTTATAAATTCGAGAGCTTTCATAGGCTTCTAACCTAAGCTCTTCAAGCTGCTGTAATTGGAGTTTTCTTTCAATGCCTGCTTTTTGCATTTCCAAATTACAACTTTTGACCGCCCAATAAGCACGGTTCTCAATTTCTACAGGAAGATGACATGCCTTACCGAACACAAGTCTATAGGGAGACATCCCTATTGGTGTCTTGGAAGCTGTTCTTTGAGCCCAAAGTGCGTCTTCTAGACGGCGGCTCCAGTCCTTCCTATTTGACTGCACCACTTTCTCCAAGATATGTTTGATTTCTCTGTTTGAGATCTCAGCCTTCCCATTAGTTTGGGGATGATATGCAGTAGAGACCCTGTGCACAACTCCATACTTTCGGAGTAAAGCATCCATGGTGCCGTTACAGAAATGAGTGCCTTGGTCACTTATGATAGCACGAGGTATTCCGAACCTGCAAAAAATATTGGACCTGACAAAATCTGCAACAACTCTAGAATCATTAGTCCTAGTGGGGATAGCTTCCACCCACTTTGAAACATAATCAACAGCAAGTAAAATATAGAGAAAACCAAAAGATGCAGGAAAAGGACCTATAAAGTCAATTCCCCACACATTAAACACCTCACAGAAAAGCATAGATTGCCGAGGCATTTCACTCTTACGAGTGATGACTGTACCTTCTATCTGACACTCTTTACAAGTGCGGTAAATCTCATAAGCATCTTTAAAACTAGTGGGCCAATAAAAACCTGAATCTAGGATTTTTCTTGCAGTCCTTTGTGGCCCAAAATGTCCCCCCTACTTGAGAAGCATGAGAAAGATGCAAAATAGATTCAATCTCATAGTCAGGGACACATCTCCTAATTGCCTGATCACTACCAAATTTCCAAAGATATGGATCATCCAAAACATAATATTTGGCATCACTCTTGAGTTTGTGAATTTGTGTCCTAGTTGCACCTGTCGGAAAAACACCAGCAACAAGATAATAAACAATATCAGCAAACCAAGGAGTTACCCCATGTAACTGTAAAAGCTGCTCATCAGGAAAGTCATCTTGAATGGGAGAAGGATCTCCATCCCTCTCTATTCTGCTCAAGTGACCAGCCACTAAATTCTCAACTCCACTTTTATCTTTAATCTCCACACTAAACTCTTGGAGCAACAACATCCACCGAATCAATCTCGGTTTTGCTTCTGGTTTATTCAACAAGTACTTTAAAGATGCATGGTCAGTGAAAACAACAACCTTGGAACCTAGCAAATATGATCTGAATTTATCAAGAGTAAAAACAATAGCTAGAAGTTCCTTTTCAGTAGTAGTGTAATTAGCCTGTGCAGAATCTAAAGTTCTAGAAGCATAATAAATAACATGGGCAGCCTTGTCCACCCTTTGTGCAAGGACTGCCCCCACAGCATAGTTAGAGGCATCACACATGATCTCAAAAGGGAGGGTCCAATCAAGAGGCTGGATGATGGGAGTAGAGGTCAATGCTTTCTTCAAGAAATCAAACGCCTTTTTGCCGTTGTCATCAAAGTTGAAAATGACATCATTCTTCAACAAGTTTGACAGAGGAAGAGCTATCTTGCTAAAATCCTTTATGAAGCGCCTGTAAAAGCCTGCATGACCAAGAAAAGAACGAATCTTGCGAACGCAAGATGGGTAAGGCAGTGTAGAAATCACCTCAATCTTAGCAGGATCTACCGAAATACCTTTTTCAGAAATATGCCCCAAAACAATTCCCTGTTCCACCATAAAATGGCATTTTTCATAATTCAAAACAAGGTCAGTTTCAATGCATCTCTCCAAAACCAGATTCAAACTATTCAAGCATGCATCAAATGAAGAACCATAAACAGTAAAATTATCCATAAACACTTCCATGAAATTCTCAATATATTCAGTAAAAATACTAATCATGCATCTCTGGAATGTGCCAGGAGCATTGCAAATACCAAATGGCAACCTCCTGTAAGCAAATGTGCCGAAAGGGCACGTAAAAGTTGTCTTTTCTTGATTCTCTGGTGCAATGTGGATCTGAAAGTAACCTGAACAACCATCAAGAATACAATAGTGAGATTTACCAGCTAGCCGTTCAAGCATTTGATCGATGAACGGCAAAGGGAAGTGATCCTTTCTAGTAGCCTGGTTCAATCTCCTGTAATCAATACAAACTCTCCAGCTATTCTGAACTCTAGTGGGAACAAGTTCATTGTTTTCATTTTTTACCACTGTGAGTCCAGATTTCTTATGTACAACTTGCACTGGACTCACCCAATTACTGTCAGAGATGGGATATATGATACTTGCATGCAAGCGTTTTGTTACCTCCTTCTTCACAACATCAAGAATCAAGGGGTTAAGCCGCCTTTGGGGCTGCCTAACTGCTTTAGCCCCGTCCTCCAACAGAATCATATGCATACACATGGATGGGCTAATACCTGGTATGTCGGCCAAGGTCCACCCAATCGCCTTCTTATGCTTCTTCAAAACCTGCAAGAGCTTAGTTTCTTGGTCAAAATCAAGGTTAGAAGAAATTATAACCGGAAGTTTTTCATTCCTCTCTAAATAAGCATATTTTAGATTTTCAGGAAGTGGCTTAAGCTCTAAGGAGGGTGGCTGCTCAATAGATGGTATGTTTGGGGCAGCCGTGCTGTCAAGAACTTCAGCTGCATAAACATCTTCATTTACACTGTCACCCTGCAAGGCAACATCAATCTCAGCACAAACAGCACAAAGGTTAGTGTTAGTACAATCAGCACATGAGTAAACATCATCAAAACCAGAAAAAGATGGAAAATCAACAGCTGCAACCAAATCATAATAAGTGTCATCAACAATTTCAGAAAGCAACTCTATTTGAAAAACAGAATGCTCTTCCAAGGGATGTTTTATAGCATCGAAAATGTTGAATTTTGCAACAATGTCACCAAATTCCATGGACATGGTTCCATCGTCAACATCAATTTTTGTTTTCGCCATTTTCATGAACGGTCTGCCCTGAATGATTGGTGATCTGCTTGAATTCGTTTCTCCTGCCATGTCCAAAATGTAAAAATCAGCAGGGAAAATCAAGTCATTAACTTGAACAAGCACATCTTCTACTACTCCAATGGGGCGAGCATTGGTCCTGTTTGCCAACTGAATAGTAAGACCTGTATGCTGCAAAGGACCAAGATCAAGATTGTTAAAAATAGAAGTAGGCATAACATTAATAGAAGCTCCTAAATCTAACATGCAATTATCGAATCCACTATCCCCAATGGTACATGGAATTGCAAAAGTTCTCGGATCCTTGCATTTCTGTGGCATTGCCTGATTGAGGGCTGAAACGGTAACCTTTTTAGGTGAAGGTTTAGGTTGAATGAGGGCTGAAACATTTCGTCCCAAATTGACTCTCATTTCCCTTCAACCTCCTCTTGTGTGTGCACAAATCTTTCAGAAACTTCGCGTATTTCGGAACCTGCTTAATCACATCAAGAAGCGGAATGTTTACCGCCACTTTTCTGAATACATCCAGAATCTCTCTCTCTTTGTCTTCCTCATCAATCTTTTTATTTTTAAGTACTCTTTGTGGGAAAGGAATTGGTGGCACATACTCTTTTTAAGCCTCAATAACAACAGAAGGTTCAGGTGTTACCTCAACAATTTTTTAATTTTTTTCAGGGGCTGGTTCTGCAACCTTCCCGGATCTCCAAGAAATTGCACTCACATTAGGATTAGGGATGACACGCTGTCGCACACGGGTCAAAAAGCGAGTGGTTTGTAAAAATATGTAGCTAGGAAGCGACAACTCGAGTATCGTCTCACAACAAGGACTCTTGGATTGTTATTAACTTCAAAAATCAGTTTTGGTGGGGGGGGGGGGGGGGGGGTTCAGATTTAAATTTTCAATTAAAAGAAACAATGCAATTAAGAAATAAGTGATTATCGATGATTAAAACGATTAATCTACTGTTCTCGGTTTCCCACTATCATCGGTTCATATAAATTCCAAGCCCTAAGCGGGTTCTAATCCATTTTCGATTGTAGCAACAATTAACAAGCGAAATTGGCCCTACGAGATATATGTTCCTATTCCGAATTAAGCAAACGGATTAAGCACTTCGTGGATTAAGCAAACACGATTGAACACACGCGAATTAAGCAAACACGATTAAAGTAAGGAACATATGATCATCGAAATAAATCAAGACTCATCCTATATAACTTGAATTAAGCAAACAAGACATATAGGAAAAATATTGAAAGGGAAAAGCAAATTAAATTGGGAATTAATAGAACCTCAAGTGCAACGGAAACCAATCACAGCAGATCAATCAATGGAATTAGTTCTCCATGGAAAACGCAATACAACCTAGAAAAATTCGTAAACAGTGGATAATGATAAGTCCCTCTAATCTGCCCTGAAACAGCATTTATAACTTTCAGAAACTGCGCACGCTCGCAAGGCGAGTAGCCTCTCGCACATGAATATTAAAAATGGCGCCATTTTGAATTTGGATTCTCGCGAGGCGAATAGTGGCTCGCGAGGCGAGATAGAAAGGTCCTTCTCATTATGCCCGTGATGAGTATCAGGGCCTGGGCGTGGTGGCTTCTGGTCCTCAGGATCGCGAGGCGAGACATGGTTCGCGTGGCGAGACATAAATGGTTGCATTCTCTGGCACAGTCAGACTTCATGCTCGCGAGGCGAGGTGGTGATTCGCGAAGTGAGACAGAAAGGATGACTTTCTGCTGTTCAGGCTGGTCTTCAGTCTCGCGAGGCGAGTAGCCTCTCGCGGGGCGAACAATTCCAGAATTGCATTCTCCACTGTTTCTTCATTCCCTTGGCTCCAAGTGCTTCACCTTTAACCTGAAAAACATGAAATAGCAGTGAATGCTTTATTTGACTCAAACAGTAACTAAAATGTCCTAAACTACTTAATAAACTCAAAATGTTGCTTGAGGACAACTAAATCCAAATTTGGGTGAAAAACGAGATTGAAATCGAATAATTGGCACAAAAGACATGGTCTTACTAGTTATAAAACTAGATAACCAGAGGCTTATCAAGGGACATTAGGATTCACTACTGTTTGGGCAGGTAGTTGGTTCGATCCTTGATCTTGCTGCATGGCATTCATCGAAGTGGCAAGCTGTCCAATCTGTGTCTGCAAAGTATGAATACTAGAATCCGTTCGTTGCTGAAACTGGAGATTGTTTACAACCATTTACTTGACAAGGTCCTCTAGTGAAGGTCCGGAAGGTGCAGAGGTGGTTACTTGGGGAGAGTTCTGTGGTGGTGTCAGCGGTAACATCAGTTGTTGTTGTTGTGTGGATGAGTGTCCATACCGAAGGTTTGGATGGTTTCTCCAGCTGGGGTGGTACTTATTAGTGGAAAGGTTAGGAATGTTGTATCTGTTCTGATTGTTGCCTTGATTGTAAAGATTGGCTGCATATGCTTGAGGCAACTCAGTGACCGACTCATCTTTCAGAATGGGATATGTATCGGTCAGGTGCTCAGGAGAAGTAAAAATACCACACAACCTTGCTGTTGGAGCTTTATCCACTGCCAACTGTTTCACTAAAGAAGTAAGCTCATCAAGTCTGGTTTCAAGGGCTTTGTTGGAAGAAGAAACATGGATCTCATTCACACCTTTTGTTTCGACAGAATTGTTTCTAGTTGTGAACTGTTGGGAGTTGAGTGACATGTTCTCAATCAATGACTTGGCAGCAGTTGGAGTCTTATCAACAAGTGCTCCCCCGCTAGCAGCATCTAAAATGTTTCTATCCATTGGTAGCAATCCCTCATAAAAGTACTGAATAAGCAGTTGCTCAGTAATCTGGTGCTGAGGACAACTGGACACTAACTTCTTAAATCTCTCCCAGTACTCAGCTAATGATTCATTGCCTTGTCTAATACCACATATCTCTTTTCTGATTGATGCAGATCTGGAGGCAGGAAAGTATCTCTCTATGAAGACTTTCTTCAAATCATTCCAGATTGAAACAGAATTCGGCTCAAGATAATACAACCAATCCTTTGCAGCACCTTGAAGTGAGAAAGGGAAGGCTCTCAGCTTGATATGGTCTTCTGTTATTCCTTCAGGTGTCAAAGGTGTAGAACAAACAACCTGGAATTCATTCAGATGCTTATGCGGATCCTCACCTGCAAGACCACTAAACCTTGGCAACAAGTGTATTAAACCAGATTTCAATTCAAAAGGAACAACGACATCAACATATTCAATACATAAACCATTGTAATTAACATTAGGAGCAGCAAGCTGTCTTAGTGTTATTTGATCAACCATGTTATCAAAGGTAAGTTCAGAATCAGAATCACTAATGGTTGGTGAACTAGTGCTAGCCTGAATTGCTCTACGACGTGTGTGCAAGGTTCTCTCAACTTCAGGGTCAAAATCAAACAAGTCAGAACAACCAGACCTAGTAGCCAGAACTAATTCAGCAATGCACCAACAAATGCGAAAATGCCAACAATGTCCCTAAACAGCAAATTAGATGGAAACACAGAAAACGATTAAAATAACATTAAAAAAAATACAAAAACACGAAATTTGATCTAATTAAGTCAAATAAGAATTTTGAGATTTTTTTTGGAATTTTCTGAAACTACAAAAACAGTAAAAAAATTCATAAAAAATAGAAAAATGATGAATTTGGGAAATTGAGGGTGGAATCCCGTAACTCTTTCCAAGGGTAGGAGACTTTTGATCGCAAGAATTTTCTGCTAAGATGGAACGAAAGGGATTTCGATTCCGGCACAATTTTCCTGAAAACCGGGTTTTTACCGATTTTGACGTCCGGTCGCTAATTCGCAAGAACGAAGGGGCCATCGACCAAGAACGCAACACCTAATACTATAAAATCTGTTAATAACTGTTGACGATTCTGGGCAAGTATACCCAGTCGTGCAAGTAATACGGTGGTGAGATCGGTTATTGTATCCACGGGGATTGGATGTCAATTACCAATTCACAAACACAGCAACTATCCAGACTATGAAGAGAAATCAAAACAAACAAAACAAAGGAATAAATCTTTTTGTCTTTTTGGGGACTTTTAACAAACACTTGGAGTGCAGAAAGGATATGTTGGGACTAGACTTCACCAAACCTCTAACTCATGTACTATCAGGACTAGATACCTCCCATTCATGCTTCAGATATTAAAATCAATCCACTAAATTACTCAAGCCCCGATGTCTCGGATGACAAGAGCCTAAATCCACTAATAGACCCTAATTCCTTAGGTGGCCTAGATTAATGAATTTGCATTAGGGATAGGGATTACGCGATTACTAGTAAACCAAACTCCATTTCTAGACGTAAAGGTTACTAGGTGATTAAATTCAATTCCGGTTCTAATACGAATCTTTCAATTGCATATCAAAACACAAATCGAGTCATGGGGGTGCTAGCCACAACAAGCATTAAGCATGGAAAATTAATCACTAATACGAAGGCATGAACACAGAATAATCAGTCAAGATAAATACATAATAATCAGTTTGGTTACATCTAATCCCAACAAACTGGGATTAACTACTCATAAAAGAGAAAGCCAAACCAGAAAAGCAGTAGAGAAAGGAAGAAAGGGACAACTCCATTGAAGCTTCCCACTGTCGTCACAGCAACCCCCTAACTCAGCTCCCTTTGAGGGTTGGAACCCTAGCCCAGCCGCAGCCTCCAAGTGCTCTCCTCAAGAACTCTAAAAACTTCCCCAGAACTCCTCAATTCTGCCCTAAAACAGCACTTTATACCAATCAGACTCTGCGCGCACTCGCGAGGCGAATGGCCTCTCGCGACGCGAATACTAAATGGTTCCAAGTTTGAATTTCAATTCTCGCGACGCGAATGGTGATTCACGAGGTGAGACAGAAAGAGTCTTCTCATTACGCCCGTGATGAGCATCAGGGCCTGGGCGTGATGGCTTTTGTTCCTCAGGCTCGCGAGGTGATACATGGTTCGCGAGGCGAGACCGAAATGGTTGCATTTTCTGGCACAGTCAGTCTTCAGTCTCGCGAGGCGAGTAGTCTCTCGCGGGGCGAAGCTTCAGAATTCTGCTTGGCTCAATTTCTTCTCTTTTCAAGCTCTAAATTCATCCAAGCTTCATTATGGCCAAATCTGCACAGTTTTCCTTAAGTTCCTGCAAAACAACACCAAGAAACCGCTTCACCCGTTCCAAGGGTAAAACTAACTAAAATCAAATAAAGAATGCCTAATCTATATGAAAAATACATGCAAAAGTGTACAGAAAATATGATGTAAAATCACACTATC
Source organism: Sophora flavescens (assembly GCA_030762895.1). Classification (NCBI taxonomy): domain Eukaryota; kingdom Viridiplantae; phylum Streptophyta; class Magnoliopsida; order Fabales; family Fabaceae; genus Sophora; species Sophora flavescens. The sequence goes on along the minus strand of CM061070.1, from coordinate 110,138,353 downwards.
AAATCACCCCAAGCTTATTCAATTGCTTGTCCTCAAGCAATCACTAAGGCCAGAAGATATAAATAATCAGAATGTGGATAGTGAACCAAGAACCCGAATAAATGACTAATCCAAGTAACAGGCATTTCAAACAATTCAGCAAGAGACAATCAATTCAAGTCCAATTAGAAGCTTAGGTTCCTTAGACTCATATTCTCACTGATTTGGGCACTCTTTCTCACCTGAAGCTCACCCCAAGATTGTTCATTTGCTTGGCTCTCTTTCTCGCCTCACTCAAGTGTTCAAGTATATATGACAATTCGCTCCATTTTCCTCAAGGAATGATTCCTACCATAGGCTTGACTATCAACCAAATCTCTACTTTATTAATGAAAACAATTAAGAATCAAGAGGTCTTTTGCTATGGTTGTAACGGGGCCGTGGGATTTATCGTTAGGTGGGGAAATCAAGAAAAGGACATTTCAAAAGGCTACACAAAATATCAATCATTTCAAATCATGACACCTTCTAAAATACCTTTGTGGGTTTTGATTCACTTTTCCACCTTTCTTTCCTTTCTTTTCATTATATTTCTCATTTCTTTTTGTCATCCCCTTCTCTACTTTATTTTTTCTTTTTCTCTTTTTCTTTTTCTTTTATTTGGAGAAGGGGAGATTTTCAATCCAAGAGAAATATTTTTCTGATTCTTTCATCCCAAACTTCCAACTACCTTTTTTACCCTTTTGTAATACTTTAGAAGGTCCCTTATCAAGCATCATTCAACAATATATTTCAAGGTACGTAGCAAGGAAAGTATTTTATTCTTTCAGGCTCAAAATTGGGCAACTAAGGGGTAGCATTTAATCATTCAAAGCTCAGAAGGCCAGAAAAATACCTAGTGCCTCAATCATTTTCAAAAAATGTTTTCAAAAATTTTTAAGTTTCAAAACGGTTTCAAGTCAAGTTCTATAGAAATACAATCCAAGAGGAATAACACCCTAACACAAAGAATGGGGTATATTTAGTGCGTACCCCTTTATGGCTCAAAATCTCGCATTTTGTAGTTCAAAAATCAATGAGAAACACAAATCTACGGAACCATATGCTAATTATCAACTATCAATGATCATCTCAAGCATTTTTATTTGCAACCATATCACAAGAATGAAAAAATTGGGTTCAAAATTTCACTATCACAATTTAATTGGCACTCAGTTCTCACAATTGGATGCAAAATCTAAACAAGGGCAATCTAATTGTCTGATCATGCAAAACTATCATGCAAAGCTATATGAATGCAACATGAAAAATGCAAATGCAAAATACCCCTACCCCAAGCTTAAAAATTTACATTGTCCCCAATGTAAACAATCAAGTTGGAGAGAGGAGAAAAATGGAACGACTTACCGAGGCGGTAGCCGGTGTTGGCTCTCATTCCAGTCAGAAACTTGTTGGGAAATGCGTCACGGTCGTGAGCGTGATGGGTGCTGACTTTTCTTTTTCTTGTCTTCTTGCTCTTCCCTCCTTCCTTCTTACCCTGGAATCACTTGGCAATTTTATTAGTAAAAGAAAACTCTTGATCTTCTCAAATTATTCAAGAGTTAAAAATCAAAAACAAAATCTAACTAAAGAGAAGGATTAAGAAAAGTTGGGTTGCCTCCCAATAAGCGCTTCTTTAACGTCACTAGCTTGACGTCCTAGGATCCTCCTCCCGGATTAAATGGTAATTGGAGTGGAGATTGCAGAAGTAATATGACTTTATCCTCAACTCCACCCAGCCAGTGTGTGAAAACTCCATTGACCTTTGCAATTATGAACTCACTTCCTCTCGGGTCAAGTGGAATTTTCAAGAGGAAGTTTGCCAGACAAGTGGAAGGGGCTAACTTACCAGTGTCCACACATGCATGCAAGCCAACATATTTGTCTAATGCAGTAAATTCAGCAAGCATGGTGGAGGGAATGCTTTCCAAATGCCCTGCCTTCTCACTTGTTCCTCCCCAAGGGTGCGTGAAAGGTAATTCCTCTTCTTGTGATTCGCTTACCACCACCACTTCATCTTCATTGTGATCCATTCCCACAACCATATTCTGCTCAATTTCTGCTTCATGTGGCTCTATGGGAATCATACATGGTGGTGGAGGTGGTAAATATGAACAGAGGGTTTCCCATTCCTCCTTGGAGAACTTATATACAAGACTGCCCGTCACAGAATCAATTTGTGCTGGGATATCAAAAATTGTCAATTCTGAGCAATCTTTCCAACACCAGTTGTCCTCCCCAGTGTGACTTGGGGCTTCCTCATCAGGTGGATAATAATAATCGTCCATGAATTTCGTCCACCTGGCACAACCAAAACTCAAAACAAAAAGATCAAATATATACAGAAATTAAAAAAAAATGTCTAAATTAGTTGCCTCCTTTGTTACTAATGATATTGGCAAAACCAATCCCCGGCAACAGCGCCAAAAACTTGTTGGACGATTCTGGGCAAGTATACCCAGTCGTGCAAGTAATACGGTGGTGAGACCGGTTATCGTATCCACGGGGATTGGATGTCAATTACCAATTCACAAACTCAGCAACTATCTAGACTATGAAGAGAAATCAAAACAAACAAAACAAAGGAATAAAATCTTTTTGTCTTTTTGGGGACTTTTAACAAACACTTGGAGTGCAGAAAGGATATGTTGGGACTAGACTTCACCAAACCTCTAACTCATGTACTATCAGGACTAGATACCTCCCATTCATGCTTCAGATATTAAAATCAATCCACTAAATTACTCAAGCCCCGATGTCTCGGATGATAAGAGCCTAAATCCACTAATAGACCCTAATTCCTTAGGTGGCCTAGATTAATGAATTTGCATTAGGGATAGGGATTACGCGATTACTAGTAAACCAAACTCCATTTCTAGACGTAAGGGTTACTAGGTGATTAAATTCAATTCCGGTTGTAATACAAATCTTTCAATTGCATATCAAAACACAAATCGAGTCATGGGGGTGCTAGCCATAACAAGCATTAAGCATGGAAAATTAATCACTAATACGAAGGCATGAACACAGAATAATCAGTCAAGATAAATACATAATAATCAGTTTGGTTACATCTAATCCCAACAAACTGGGATTAGCTACTCATAAAAGAGAAAGCCAAACCAGAAAAGCAGTAGAGAAAGGAAGAAAGGGAGAACTCCATTGAAGCTTCCCACTGTCGTCATAACAACCCCCTAACTCAGCTCCCTTTTAGGGTTGGAACCCTAGCCCAGCCGCAGCCTCCAAGTGCTCCCCTCAAGAACTCTAAAAACTTCCCCAGAACTCCTCAATTCTGCCCTAAAACAGCACTTTATACCAATCAGACTCTGCGCGCACTCGCAAGGCAAATTGCCTCTCGCGACGCGAATACTAAATGGTTCCCAGTTTGAATTTCAATTCTAGCGACGCGAATGGTGATTCGCGAGGCGAGACAGAAAGAGTTCTCATTACGCCCGTGATGAGCATCAGGGCCTGGGCGTGATGGCTTTTGTTCCTCAGGCTCGCGAGGCGAGACATGGTTCGTGAGGCGAGACATGGTTCGCGAGGCGAGACCGAAATGGTTGCATTTTCTGGCATAGTCAGTCTTCAGTCTCGCGAGGCGAGTAGTCTCTCGTGGGGCGAAGCTTCAGAATTCTGCTTGTCTCAATTTCTTCTCTTTTCAAGCTCTAAATTCATCCAAGCTTCATTATGGATAAATCTGCACAGTTTTCCTTAAGTTCCTGCAAAACAACACCAAGAAACCGCTTCATCCATTCCAAGGGAAAAACTAACTAAAATCAAATAAAGAATGCCTAATCTATATGAAAAATGCATGCAAAAGTGTACATAAAATATGATGTAAAATCACACTATCAATAACAACAAGAGTCCCCGGCAACGGCACCAATTTGATCCGCTGTCGTACACGGGTCAAAAACGAGTAATTAGAAAAAAAAACTGTAGTTAGGGAACGACAACTCGAGTATCGTATCTCAAGGACTCTTGGATTATTATTAACCTACAAATCAATTTTTTTTTTTGGGATGGGGGGTTAGGTTTAAGATTCGATTAAGAAAACAGTGCAAGTAAGTGATTGTCAATAAGCTAGAACGATTAATCTACTGTTTCGGTTTCCCAACTATCATTGATTCATTTTATTCCCATGCCTTAAGAGGATTCTAATCCCTTTTCGAATATAGCAGCAATTAAACAAGCGCAATTGACACTACGAGATATATATTCATAATTTCCGAATTAAGCAGACGGATTAAAGCTATCGTGAATTAAGCAAACACGATCAAACACACGCGGATTAAGCAAACGCGATCAAGGTAAAGGAACATATAATCATCAAAATTAACCAATAATTATTCTATATAACTTGAATAAAGTAAACAAGACATATAGCATAATATTGAAAGGGATAAGCAATTTGATTGAGAATTATAGAACCTCAAGTGTCGGCGGAAACCGATTACAGCAGATTAATCCCTGGTGATTAGTTCTCCATTACAAACGTACAAAAACTTTTGAAATATTTCATTAATAGTGAATGTCCTCAGTAGCAGCGGCTGAGTTAGGTTAAAATAACATTGAATTGGGTTCTAATCCAAACCGGATCGGAAAACATAAAACCCGGCCCACTAACTAATTATTTCTTAAGTCTGGAACTAAACTGATTTATTCGACCCTTTTTCACTCCGAACCAGCTTTTGACTTCAACACGAAACTTGTAGCTCTTTCTCGTAGCTTTCCAACGCATATTAGAACACGTCAATCCGATTCCCGTAGATCAAGTTATGGTCTGTACAGTGAAAAGATATCAAATATCTGCTAATGCTGAAAATAAAATACGAAAATAAAATAAAGGCAAAAATAAACTTAAATCTAAAAACACAATAAAATAGTCAAATTAATAAAACAAAGTAGAGAAATGCCTAAGTACAATAGTAGAAGAATGCGCATCCGAATGCACTGATCACAACTCCATCACCCTAAGGTGTCCCGTCCACAGAGGTGCCGGTAGGGTGGTCTCGATCTGAAGGCTATGGGTCGGCCGGCGAAGGGACTCTCGCTGCACGACCTCTCCCACGACCACCACGACGACCCCTACCTCTAGAGGAATCTGCCATCTGTGTAAAAAAATGAAAAGATGATTACACAACAGTGTAAATAATACAAAAATAAATTACCTAAGTAGAACGACACTTACACAATGAATTATGACATAAATAAATTACCTAAGTAGAATCTCCGTCACTAAATTCACCCTCACTCTCATCAGTCTCACTTGATCGGAATGTGCCTTCGCTAGATGCGTCCAACTCGGATTGATCCATTAACTCTCTTTCAACTTCTTCCCAATTTATGGAAATGTCCGCCAGAGAATTAACAATAATGTCCGGTGTAATTTGCAACGGTACGTGGGGTCTTGAAAACTCATCATCTTGGTACGGAGCATCTTTTTCAGGCTGGTTGATTACATTATCAGTAATTATACTGCGAGCCTTTATCTTAATAACACCCAACCGGCCTTGATGTCCTTCGGGATATGGCAAGTAATAAACCTGATCTGCCTGTTGTGAAAAAAATGAATGGGTCGTACGCCTTATTATACCTACGAGACAGACTAACTTGAACAATACCATATTTTTTATCGATTTTTGTCCCAACGTCAAGAGTAGGATCAAACCAATCACACTTGAAGATAACCAACTTCATCATTGGGAAACCAGTATAATCGAGTTCAAGGATGTTAGTTAGAACCCCATAGAAATCATCCTCTACATTGCCATCAGTGGCTCGCACACAAACACCATAGTTACACGACTGAATTCCTTCATTCCATGTTTTTGTGTTAAATTTATATCCATTTACAATGTAAGTATTCCATGATGTAACCCATCTGTTAGGTGTTGAGTCACCGGCAAGTGTACCGGGTCGTCGTAAGTAATAAAACACGGTAAGTAATTACCGAGGTCGGGCACAGGGATTGGGCTACCAATTCTACCAATTTGCGAGGAGTTCGATACGTTTGACCAAGAAAAAGCAAATGGTTGTGGAGAGAGAGAAAATAGGATTGTAATTCAAATCGACAAATCAAATAAAGATATAGTATTAAAATCTGGAATTAAACATCTAAGGTCACAAATCCACCTACCCAATCATGCATAGTACCCAAGTGATGATGATTCCCTCCCTAAGTTCAATTACACTGTCAACCAGGACCCCCAAATTCTCCTAATGACACTGTCGTGCTCAATAGGACGTATTCAACGATTGAATTAATTACTTATTAGGTCTCATAACCTAATCATCAAACTCTATTAAATCTTGTTCCCTATAAGGTTGCACTGATCTCCTACTCACTCTCGTGCAATATTCAATCAATGATCCCAATTCAAGTTCTAAACGCGAATTTCCTATCAAGCCTCATCACGTTAACTAGTCAATCACGCATGCTTATGATCAACGCAATAAATTCAGAATTGGAAAACATGCATTGAGGTAAAGGAGAGAGACATACATCACATTGAACGCTACACCGTCATGGGTGGTTTCATTGATCCCTTAGACAAGGGGATTAGTTCCTCATGCTTGTAACAACGCACAAACAATTGGAGTTCATCATGATTGTAAAACAAGAAAAGAAAATAGAGAGACGCAGCTCCAGAGAACAAGGATTCGTCTCACAAAACCGATCTAAAAACAAGTGGTGAACCAAAAGTTCCCAGTCTGACCTAAAACAACCTATAAATAGGGGTTCTGGTTCGCGCCCGCTCGCGGGGCGAGAAAGCTCTCGCGAGGCAAAATTCAATTTTGGCTCCATCCTGATTTGAATGCTCGCGAGGCGAGATGGTGATTCGCGAGGCGAGACAGAGAGGGTGACATTTCTGGCATAGTTAGGACTTCAGGATTCGCGAGGCGAGACAGAGAGGGTGACTGTTGCTGTTCAGGCTGGTCTTTAGTCTCGCGAGGCGAAACTTCCAGAATTGCTTTTCCACTGTTTTCTTCATTTTCCTTGACTCTAAGAGCTTCACTTTTAACCTGAAACAACAAAAGGAAAGGAAAAGCGTAATTCTACTCAAAATAAACTAAAAACTACTAAAAATGCATTAAATGAATCAAATTCTAACTTAGGAACAAAACTAGGCCAATTTGGGAGATTAGCGAGGTTGACTCGCCCAATTAGGCACAAAATCCACCCATTCTCTAGCTGGAAACTAGATGAGCCAGAGGCTTATCAAAACACCCCAAACTTAAACCTTGCTTGTCCCCAAGCAAGCTGAAACTCAAAAAGACTCAAAACTTGGCAAGCTTAAAGGATTCAATCAATTTTTGCACAAATTTCATGCAATTTAACACAACAAATTTTCTTCAATGTTTCCCCCCCTTGAAACAATGTAATCCCCACATTCATTTACTTTAAACAATTGAGAATTTCCATCATTCATGCAATCAGTAATCTAAGTTGAGGATCCAAGTGGCACACAAAAGGGAGATCACCAAACTCAAACAATTGCCTTCCTCACAAGGGCATTTAATATTTCACTCATTCGCTCAATTTGTCTAAGCTACCAACTTTTCACTCATTCTCACATTTCAAGAACACTTCCCATGAATTTGATTCTCATCTCAACAAAGTTCCCACAAAAATATGTATGCATCATCAAAACGTCTTTCATAGGTTGTAATGAGGCCTGTCTCAAGGTAAGATATTCAAAGGATAGAGGCTTAGTCCCTAGGATCAATGAGAGCATGAAACTAGCATTACAACAATTGAATTTACTCTCATATTATTCTATTCCTTGCATTGGGTGGCTACAAACCTCTTCCTTTTTATACTTTTTCACTTTGCCCTTTTTGGCATATATTCAATACTTTTCATCACACTTTTTTTTTCTTTTTTTCTCAAGCCTTCGGCCTTTAATTTTGTTTTTCTTTTTCTCAACTATGATTCATGAACTTGTAGCCACCCAAAACTTAGTTCCACAACAACACTCACAAAGCTAAAATTCCATGCTCTCCTAAATCCTAGGATAGAGGAAAATCATGGTTTTTCTGAGTTAATGTCTTGTAATGTAAGGTTATCAAGAACAATAGGCTTTAAGGCTCAATGTGGCTAACTAGGGATCATTCATCAAGGTTGGTTCAATTTATGGCCAAGTAGTTATTTCAAAGAAAAATTGCCTAGATCATTTGATGCAACATATAAATATGCAAACCATGCACAGATTCAAGCAAATCCGAGAAAATGCAGCTTAAAAGTGATTCACACAATTAAGAACATGTTGGAGGCTCAAATTCTCACCTGAACATTTTTGCAAATTGTTTGACCGAGATACAATTCCTAGTGTGTGCACCCCCTCACCCCAAACTTGTCATAAATCAAGCAATCACAATAAAATTTCTCAAAGTTCAATTTTCAATTTTTCACATGGGGATCAAATTTTTGATTTTTCAGAACCTAGGGGAAATCATCAATGGTCAACATAATTCATGCAGTCAATCTATGCTAAATTTAATTAAAATCCACCAAGCTTGCCGACACAACACTCACACACATACTCTTGATCTTCTCAAATAATTCAAGAGCGAAATTCAAAAAACAAATGGAAAAAGGGAAAGAAAACAAAAACAAAGCAATGCAATTGGTTCCCTCCCCCACACTTAAAGCATACATTGTCCTCAATGAAAGAACATAAATATAAAATCAGAGTGAGGGAAAGGAGAAGGAATAGAAAATCCCAATTACAGATTCGCGAGGCAAAACATCACTCGCGAGGCGAATCTGGAAAAAATTGTTCCTCACACTTTCCAGAACCGCGAGGCCAGTAATAGCTCGCGAGGCGAATTTGGAATTCCAACAGCTGATGATGCCCAGATTCGCGAGGCAAAAGTGGCTCTCGCGACGCTAGACAAAAGCCTGAGCAAGCCTCTGAGATTCAGGGCTTCTGTCTCACGAGGCCACTGTGGATTCACGGGGCGAATCTCAGTTTTTTTTGACAGAAACTTAAAAAAAATAAAAATAAAGGATACCTAGCTTGGGTTGCCTCCCAAGTAGCGCTTGTTTAAAGTCCCGAGCCTGACTCAAGTCATCCCTTCGTTGTTGAGCTTTTCCTTTGCACATTCATCTTTTGGGAGACTCGGTAAGGCTTCCATGGTTTTTAAGCACTCAATATGGTCCTCATCCTCCGAGGGGTCTTCTTTCTCACTATCATCATCATGGGATTCAACCAACACTTGTGCAAGTGAAGAACCATGGGCTTCTCTAGTGGCCTTTGCCTTGACAATTGAGTCCACCATATCCACTCGATACACATCTGCCCTCTCAGCGGGGTGCTTCATTGCTTCAAAGACATTGAAAACTACATTCTCATCTTGCACCCGGAGGGTGAGTTTCCCTTGTTGCACATCTATCAAAGAACGCCCAGTGGCCAAGAAGGGCCTACCCAATATGAGAGGGATCTCGGTGTCTTCATCCATATCAAGCACCACAAAATCCACCGGAAATATGAACTTGTCCACCTTCACTAACAAATCTTCGACCACCCCATAAGGATATTTTATAGAACGACCGGCTAGTTGGAGTGACATCCGTGTATCTTTGGCTTCTTTGATCCCCAACTTCTTCATCATAGAGAGGGGCATCAAGTTGATGCTTGCCCCTAGATCACACAACGCATTTCCTAGAGTCATCTCCCCAATGGTGCATGGTATAGAAAAAGAACCGGGATCCTTCAACTTTGGAGGTAGTTTTCCTTGAAGAATGGCACTACACTCCTCGGTCAAAGAAACCGTTTCCTCATCCACTATTTTCCGCTTCTTGGAGAGAAGCTCCTTCATAAACCGGGCATAAGATGGCATTTGCTCCAAGGATTCCGCAAATGGAATGTTAATTTGAGGTTTGCGGAATACATCAAGGAATTTACTGAACTGTTTATCTTGTAGAGGCTTCTTCAATCTTTCAAGATATGGTACCTTCATGTAGGGCGGGAGGTCTTTGGGTTCAACCCACTTCTTTCTTCGGAACTCTTCATCTACAAGTTTTAACCTTCCCCCTTGCTCCGGTGCCTTGTCACTTGCCAACTCCTCTTTCTCAGGATGCTTTTCCTCAACATGTGGTTGTTCTGAGGCCTTGTCTTCCTGAGAACTAGTTGCACCCCTGTTAGATCCCAACACCCTACCGCTTCTAGTTGCTACGACATTGCATTGGTTCTTAGGGTTGTTCTCGGTATCACCTGGGAAAGTGCCTGGGAGACGCTCATTTAGTTGCTTTGCGAGCTGAGCTATCTGCATCTCTAGATTATGAATTGCCGACCCTGTAGGAGTTGCCAACTTGTCAATGACTGTGCTTGTATTGATTGACAACTTCTCAATTGCCGCATTCGTCCTTTCTAATGCCAACTCCCAAGGTTGCCTTCCACCATCTGTTGTTTGCAATTGATTAGGCCCTGGAAGAGCCTGCTGAGTATTGCGTTGATGGATTCCATAGTTTGGCGCTGATTCTGCTGAGGTTGTTGTTGCCCGACTAGACCACCACTAGCATTACTCCAAGCTAAACCCGGATGGTCTCTCCTCATATAACCCCTATTTTGATTCTGACTGTAATCATTCTGTCTGTTCCTCTGATAGTTGTTCTGGGAAACGCTGTCATAGAAATTGTGGCATGAGTCCACATGTTCTTGAGAGAAGTTGAACGGACAACTCTGAATGTCATGATCTCCATTACAATTTTCACAACCCGGAGGCATTCCTTCATGTATCACATTAACCTTTTTGTTCCCAGACAATGCAGCATTTTGCATCTTCAACGGTTTATTTTGCTCTAGAATGGCTTCTATTGTTGCAGCACTGACTCCACTTGAGGTTTCCCTACCACGGTTGTAATCATTGTTCGACATCTTCTCCAATAATGCCCATCCATCCTCAGCTGACAAATAAGAAAAAGAACCACCCGCTGTGGCATCACAATTCATCTGGTAGCGCCCCCTTAACCCGTTAAAGAAATGTTGAACCTTGGAGACCGGGTTAAAGAAAGCAGAAGGACATCTTCTCAAGAGCACATTGTACCTCTCCCAAGCTTCATTATAAGATTCATCTTCTGTCTGCCTGAAAGATGTGACGGCTACTCTTGCTTGTGCCGCTCTCTGAGGAGGAAAATATTTAATGAGGAACTTTTGGGCCATTTGCTCCCATGTTGTGATACTGTTGCGATCCAAGCTAATCGCGAGCGACATCCCTAAGAGAGAGGGGGAATAACCGCAAGCGAAACTCATCTTGAGAGACTCCTCTTGTCTTCTGCAAGTCACAAGCTTCAAGGAAGTGAGTGATGTGTCTATGAGGGTCTTGTTTGCCACTCCCATCAAATTGATTCTCACGGATATGGGCTGTGACACATCCTTCCACTTTCAAGGAGTCTGTGTTGGGGTTGCCCCTCACGATAGAAGAAGAACAATCATCCAAATTGGGTAGATTGTACTAAAAGAGAGGCTTGTAAGGAGGAGGGTTTACTTCGGTCATCCCCTCAAAATTAATTGCTTCAAGCCTCTTTCGTTCTCTGGCTTCTTTCCTTAATCGCTTCTCGGTCTTGGTGATCTCCGAATCAAATAGCAAGTCCTCTTGTGAAAGGGTACCTCGCATACAAAAACTAGGCAAGACCAAGTGGAATCAAAGAAGTAGAGAGGAATAATAGTAGATAAATAACAGAAAATAAAAATAAAAATAGCTTAACCAAATAATCAAACTTCCCAAAAATTAGGAAAATTCGTTGTGCCAATCCCCGACAACGGCGCCAAAAACTTGTTGAGTCACCGGCAAGTCTGCCAGGTCGTCGTAAGTAATAAAACACGGTAAGTAATTACTGAGGTCGGACACAGGGATTGGGCTACCAATTCTACCAATTTGCAAGGAGCTCGATACGTTTGACCAAGTAAAAGCCAGTGGTTGTGGAGAGAGAGAAAATAGGATCGCAATTCAAATCGACAAATCAAATAAAGATATAGTATTAAAATATGGAATTAAACATATAAGGTCACAAATCCACCAACCCAATCATGCATGGTACCCAAGTGATGATGATTCCCTCCCTAAGTTCAATTACACTGTCAACCAGGACCCCCAAATTCTCCTAATGACACTGTCGTGCTCAATAGGACGTATTCAACGATTGAATTAATTACTTATTAGGTCTCATAACCCAATCATCAAACTCTATTAAATCTTGTTCCCTATAAGGTTGCACTGATCTCCTACTCACTCTCGTGCAATATTCAATCAATGATCCCAATTCAAGTTCTAAACGCGAATTGCCTATCAAGCCTCATCACGTTAACTAGTCAATCACGCATGCTTATGATCAACGCAATAAATTCAGAATTGGAAAACATGCATTGAGGTAAAGGAGAGAGACATACATCACATTGAATGCTACACCGTCATGGGTGGTTTCATTGATCCCTTAAACAAGGGGATTAGTTCCTCATGCTTGTAACAACGCACAAACAATTGGAGTTCATCATGATTGTAAAACAAGAAAAGAAAATAGGGAGACGTAGCTCCAGAGAACAAGAATTCGTCTCACAAAACCGATCTAAAAACAAGTGGTGAACCAAAAGTTCCCAGTCTGACCTAAAACAACTTATAAATAGGGGTTCTGGTTCGCGCCCGCTCGCGGGGCGAGCAAGCTCTCGCGAGGCGAAATTCAATTTTGACTCCATCCTGATTTGAATGCTCGCGAGGCGAGACAGAGAGGGTGACATTTCTGGCATAGTCAGGACTTCAGGATTCGCGAGGCGAGATGGGATTCGTGAGGCGAGACAGAGAGGGTGACTGTTGCTGTTCAGGCTAGTCTTCAGTCTCGCGAGGCGAGATCCTGTTTCGCGAGGCGAAACTTCCAGAATTGCTTTTCCACTGTTTTCTTCATTTTCCTTGACTCTAAGAGCTTCACTTTTAACCTGAAACAACAAAAGGAAACGAAAAGCGTAATTCTACTCAAAATAAACTAAAAACTACTAAAAATGCATTAAACGAATCAAATTCTAACTTAGGAACAAAACAAGACCAATTTGGGAGATTAGCAAGGTTGACTCACCCAATTAGGCACAAAATCCACCCCTTTTCTAGCTGGAAACTAGATGAGCCAGAGGCTTATCATTAGGCCCCCATGCCAATTTTGTCAACAATGGATTTTGAACATTGTTTTCTGGAGTACCAAAAAAATCAAATATTATATTATTCTTATAAATGCTATATATTTAAGGAGATAAAATGTATTGCAACAAATGAAGATGCTTAACCTACATATTTACTGAACCACGTAGCAAAGTGAGAAGTAATTTCTCGATCATCCTGATCGTTTGAAATGTCAGGTTGGAGATCCCTTAGAAAATTGCCGTACATCCTACATATGGGAGATTAACAGCAGGACGATTAATAATCATAAATGTCAATTGAACTTATAAAAGACATTGTAGAAACTTACTCTAAATATGGCGCCACCTCTTCACAATTTTGAAGGATATACAGATGAGTAGCATTAATGTCACGCTGCTCCAAGAAATATCCTTTTGATTTGCCACTAAATCTGCCTGGATAGTTGAAGATTGATATAGGAGGACTAGTTGAACTTCCTTCGCCCGAATCAACGTTTCTAGGCATCCTTGTCCTTCTCGCGTTAACTTCGTCCGGATAATAATAAGAGGCAAAAGTGGAAGTCTCCTCTACTAAGTATGCTTCACAAATGGAACCCTCCACTCGTGCCTTGTTCTTGACTTTGTGTTTAAGGGAGTGCAGGAACCTATTAAAGAGGGATACAAACAAATAATTACTAGTTTTAGGGAAAGCTAAACTACGATTTCGTGTTCGTGAATTTCATATGTATTAAGTAAAATAGTTGATGTTGTTTACCTCTCAAATGGATACATCCAGCGGTATTGGACTGGGCCACCAACTCTTGCTTGGTAAGGTAGATGAACTGGCAGGTGTTCCATGGAATCAAAGAAACTCGGCGGGAAGATTTGCTCTAGCTTACATAACAAAACGGGTATCTTGACTTCCATATCCTTTAATTGATTCACATTTAGTGTTGTCGATGTAAGCTCCTTGAAAAAGTGATCAAGCTCAACAAGTGGGTTCCAAATTTGCTTCGGTAATGCGTCGAACGCAATTGGAAGCAACCATTGCATGAACATGTGGCAATCATGACTCTTTATTCCATGTAACTTTGCTTCCTTAATGTCAAAGCATCTACCCAGATTGGAAGCATACCCATCTGGTAACTTTAGTTCTTTAACCCACTTATAGATTGCCACTTTCTGTGTTTTGCTTAGTGTATAACTTGCCTTCAGTTTGATAAGTTGATAAGCCTCTGGCTTATCTAGTTTTAAGACTAGATAAACTAGGGTTTATGTGCCAATTTATTCGAGTTTACTCTCGTTTTCGCCCAAATTTGCCTTGTTTTGTTCCTAAGTTGGACTTTGACTCGTTTTGCGTCTTTTGTGTAGTTTTTAGGTTATTTTGGAGAGAATTACGCTTGTGGTTGCTTGTGTTGTTTTCAGGTCCATAAGTGAGGCTCTAAGAATTAAGGAAAGTCAACAAATAGTGGAGATTGCCATTCTGGGGATTCTCGCCCCGCGAGAGGAGGCTCGCCCCGCGATCGTTTGAAGATCTGGGAAGACAGAGACCATCACGGCCTAGCCGTGATTGACATCACGGGCCGTGACAGGAAGGTTCGCGTCGCGAGACGTCCTTCGCGTCGCGAGTGTGTGAACTCCAGAAAAGTACCAGAATCAGAGACCATCACGGCCTAGCCGTGATGTATATCACGGCCGTGACCTAAAAGCCATACAAGTCAGAGACCATCACGGCCTAGCCGTGATGTATATCACGACCGTGACCTAAAATCCACACAAGGCAGAGAACATCACGGCCTGGCCGTGATTTACATCACGGGCCGTGACAAGAAGACTCGCGTCGCGAGACATCCTTCGCGTCGCGAATGTTCAAATCCCAGAAGTGCGCCAGAAGCAGAAGCCGTCACGGCCTGGCCGTGATGGCCATCACGGCCGTGACGCGTGGCCTCCTTATAAATAGAGCAGATCAGAACAGAATAGAGAACCTTTTGGATCAGAATTTGCAGAGATCTTTTGTAACCCTTATTCTGGGATTTCTTTTTCTCTTCTTTTCTCTTAATTCATAGGCTTAGGATGAATTCCGATTGTACGTGCGTTGTTGTTACGGACATGAGGAACTAATCCTCTTGTCTAGGGGATCGATGAAGCCACCCATGGCGGCATAGTGTTAATGTAATGTAACTCTCTCTCCTTTAATTCAATTATGATTTTCCAATTCTGTTTTCATTGTGTCGATTATATGCTAGCGTGATCGACTAGTTAAGCGTGTTGAGGCCTAGCGGCGATTCGCGTTTTAGAACTTGAATTGGGAACATCGGTCGAGTATTGCACGAGAGTGAGTAGGAGATCGATGCAACCTATAGGGAACAAGAATTAATAGAATTCGAGATTAGGGTTAAGAGACCTAGCAAGTAATTAATCCTAATCATTGAATACGTCCTATTGAGCACGACCGTGAATTTAGGAGAATTTAGGGGTCCCGGTTGACATTAAAATTGAACTTAGGGAGGAGAATATCATCACTTGGGTACTTTGCATGATTGGGTAGGTGGATTCGAAACCTTAGATGCTTTTATTTCTGAATTTAATCACCGTAGCGTTATTTGAATCGATTCTTGAATTTGCAATCTCAATCTCTTTCTCTCAACTACCTTCTATTGCTTAACCAACGTATCGGATTTCTTGACAATTTAGTCGAATTGGTAACCCAATCCTTGTGTTCGACCTCGGTAGAATCTTACCGTGTTTTTATTACTTGCGACGACTCGGTACACTTGCCGGAGTCACAACATAAGTCTGCCACGACCACCGTCCTGCAACTCAAGCTCCTTCCGATTACAAATTTTAGCCAGATCCAACCGGGCTTTATTTGTATCCTTTGTCCTCCCCTTGATGTCCATCACAGTGTCAAACACATTCAAAAACACATTCCTCTCAGTATGCATGGCATCAATGTTGTGACGGAGTAGCTGCATCTTCCAATACGGCAACCTCCAAAATATAATTTGTTTTTTCCAATGATGGTTGATGCCATAATCAGGAATATGTTCTCCTTGGGATTCATGGACAAGCGGTAAGTACTGTACTCTCCACCATACATTAGGACCAGTCAAACATGGTGGAGGCGGTGTTGTCTCCGCACAATGCTTCTTGAATGCATTCTTGTTCCGCCTATAAGGATGATCTTCTGGAAGGAATTGATGATGACAATCAAAATATGAGATCTTTCGACTGTTTTTAAGCGTGAATGCGTTCGATCGCTTCATACATATTGGGAATCCAAGCTTCCCCGCGATCATCCAACCAGACATCATCCCATAGGCGGGAAAGTCGTTGATCGTCCATGTTGGACGGATCCGGGCAAGTATACCCAGTCGTGCAAGTAATACGGTGGTAAGACCGGTTATCGTATCCACGGGGATTGGATGTCAACTACCAATTCGCAAACTCAGCAACTATCTAGACTAAACAGAGAGTTCAAAACAAGCAAAAGAAAAGAAATAAAATCTTTTTGTCTTTTTGGGGACTTTTGATAAACACTTGGAGTGCAGAAAGATATGTTGGGACTAGACTTCACCAAACCTCTAACTCATGTACTATCAGGACTAGATACCTCCCATTCATGCTTCAAATATCAAAATCAATCTGAGACACCCCGATGTGCCCCTTTGTGACATTTAGTTTAAAACCTCATTATTTAATTACTTAATCGCACGCTTAACGTGAAAATTACGTAAAAATTGAAACTTAATTTATTAAGCAAATAGATTCATATAGAACAGAATATGCAAACATAAATATATTACATATACTTAAAGCATCAGAGTTTTCCAAACACTGTTTTCAGGGCATCCCATCAATAGGATCCCGAACTGGTGCATAGTTATACAAAACATAAGCGGAAAGATAAAGCTTCACGACATAGACGCACTGGCCATAACTAACTAGACCCTAATCACCATGGGTCACAACTCGTCCTCCGGCATCCGGTTCGTAGGGAGTTCCATCCAACTCCTCCTGGTTATGTTCATCCACAGGGTCTTCTCGTATGGTTCCACAAGGAGACAAAATACAACATACAGAAATATACAGGGGATAAGAAACAGTTCTATCATCAAAAGCGGAAAAGAGTCATAGTAAACTATACAATAATTATCACAGACACAACATCAATCAATCATCCATCTTCCATAAAATTCTTATATTCATCCTACCCTTACTCCTACAACTAAAACTCGATACTGAACATGGCTATGGTTTCCTCATCATAGTTATGGTTATCGGTCAATAGTCCAAGCGACACGTCCCATTCCCGGTGCACATCCTTAGTCATGGTGAGAATGCTCATGCAAAGCAATGATACTATAGCTGCACAATAAACCCGGTGCACACCCCGGATCGTGGGTGCTCATGCAAAGCAATGACACTATAGCTGCACGATTATCCCGGTGCACACCTTCAACATGGTAAGAACGCTCACGCAAAGCGTGACACTACAGCTGCACGATGATCCCGATGCACACCTCATCCACTCACAGAGGTGCTCATGCAAAGCAATGACACTCGTAGCTGCACAAGTTAAGTTTACCCTTTGGACGGTCCCACAAGGACTTCGGGTCTTGTATGTGTCCCACATACGGTTATAGAAACAACACAACTTATGAACCTCGCAGACTCCTATGGTCATAACCTAGTGCCTTAACCTCTCATCAAGACCTAAACACATGCTCGATGTCACAACACCTCTTTAACATATTTCATGTAGGTTAGGCACCTCTGGTAATCATCATGATCCTCACGCCCAAAACAACTCATCTCTTAGACCACATATATATCTTCGCTTAATCCACTAAGCATAAGGTAAATACCACACAGATCATGCATAACATCAAGTCAATCAAAGATATTTCAAAACATCAACATAGCACTAAATCAGTTCAACAAAGGTAATAAAACTCAAATCAACCATCAACAGTATAAACATCAACCTAATATCGATCAACCTACAATCCCCGAATCACCATGGATGTTTTATAAAAGCAATTTAAAGCGATTCTGGTCTTATTGATTATTCGACTTCTAGTAGGGTTTAGGTCGCCCTACATAATTACTACATAATTTACTACTTATCGATTCCGACGATAGGTTGATTCTTTCCCCCACCCGGGTTATCACCGAACTCTCGAACTCGAAGCTCCTCGTTTCCTCCGAGATGGAAGTCTAAGGTTACAAAACATGAAATCATGAGTTAAAACTCAATCAAAGAACACTAACCACAAGGTACAGGTTCAGTTCATACAATAAACTAGGATTAGGATTAGGGGTTTCGGAAATTTATGCGACTCTTGGATTTATGATCCTTAAGTGCTAGGAGTTTAAAACATGATTACTTTAAACAAAGTTTGAACAAAAATCCCACCAAGTTACACTTGATGGAGATTCGGCCTTGACCAATAAGATAGGCTAGGAACATTTAAACTTTCCAATCTCTTTGGTTTAGCATCCATTAATAGTAAGGAGCTCAAAACCATGATCACTTTGGAAAAATGAAAAACGAAACACCCTAGGTCCATAACCTTTAAGATTCGGTCATCCTTGGGTTTCTATGATAAAAATCTTTAAATTCTTCCAATCTCTTAGACCTTTTAGCATCCAATAACTTATGGAGCTCAAGTCTATGATCATCTTGAAAGCAATATAGGACTTTAAATAACAAAGCTCATAAGCACATAAGGTAAGAACAACATAGGTTTATAAGTAATTAAGGTATAATGACATAAGTAAATGAATCATAAATGACATAAAGTAAATGACATAATGTAAATGACATAAAGTAAATGACATAAATATAAATGGCATAAAAGTAAATGACATAATGTAAATGACATAAATATAAATGGCATAAAAGTAAATGACATAATGTAAATGATATAAAGTAAATGACATAAATATAAATGGCATAAAAGTAAATGACATAATGTAAATGACATAAAGTAAATGACATAAATATAAATGGCATAAAAGTAAATGACATAAAAGTAGAGTAAAAATCTTTAAACTTTCCAATCACTTTAGACATAGCATCCTTTAACATAAAGGAGCCTTGGTCCATGATCATTTTGGGAAACAAATCTTTAAACTTTCCAATCACTTTAGACATAGCATCCTTTAACATAAAGGAGCCTTGGTCCATGATCATTTTGGAAAACAAATCTTTAAATACAAACTCATACTTGTCAAAGTTGAAACAAGATCCATCTAAACCATATGCATGGTTTCGGCCTCATTAGAAAGTAGAGGTTAGGAAACTTTGTTTTACACAACCTTTTAGTATGTTAAACTACAAGTAAATACAAGACCATAGAAATTGGTTTCAACTCAAAAGGAGTTTTCTACCATTTTTGAGAGATTTTTGAAGATAAAAGCTCATATATGACATAAAGAAGAAACTTTAGAAAAAGATGAAGTTTTTAAAGAAAAGAATACATGAGAGTATTACCCTAAGCAAGAGGAACAACTTTTATGAAGAACACTTAGTGAAAAGAAGAAGAAAAACTAAAGCTTTGGAAGCTTGAAGTTAAGAAAATATGAAAGCTTAAGAGTTTTAATGGAGTAGGAGAAAGGAAAGTGATGAAGTGAAGATGAAGAGTGGTATTTATAGAGGAAAGGGGGAGGGTGCACGGTTTTGAGAAGAGGAAGCAAGGCTTGGAGAGGAAGTTTTGGTTTAAGGCATTGTTTGGATCATTTAAGGAAGGTTTAATGGGTTTTTGGAATAAAATAGATTATAATTTGAAAAGGGTAATCATGATTACTTTAAAGTGTGTCATAAGCATTTAAAGTATGTCATAATCATTTAATTTGGCATCCCATCAATCCTTCCCTCATCCTTTAGGGTTCCTTTAACTGTTTAAATACATAACCGGTTGCACATCCGATCGTATTTTCTGAAGGTTTCACCCGAATAAAATATTTTATTTTATTTTATTTTTGAACGAAAATTTTCAAAGTAACCAAAGTTGAAGGAAACATGATAAAAACATTAACCGTCTCGTTCACGGGTCAAAATTAGGTTTTCTGCTCAGTAAACTTATACTGGCAGTGAAAACGCAGACCGACTTTCATCTGAATTTTCAATCGAAAATTTTACTGTGACTTCATATGATAATGTGGATTAGGAATATGATTTTATTTTATTAAACAAAATATTTTCTACTTTCATATTAAAATATAATTACTTATATTTTAATTGATTTAACAGTATAATAAAAATCAGGCTGTTACACAATCCACTAAATTACTCAAACCCCGATTCCTCGGATGGCAAGAGCCTAAATCCACTAATAGACCCTAATTCCTTAGGTGGCCTAGATTAATGAATTTGCATTAAGATTAGGGATTACGCGATTACTAATAAACCTAGTTCCATCCCTAGATACAAGGCTTACTAGGTGATTAAATTCAATTCCGGTTATGATACGAACGTTCCCATTGCATACCAAAACACAAATCAAGTCATGGGAGTGCTAGCCACAACAAGCATTAAGCACAGAAAAATAACCACTAATACGAAGACATGAACATAGATTAATCAGTCAAGATAAATACATAATTATCAATTTGGTTACATCTAATCCCAACAACAGGGATTTAACTACTCATAAACAGAGAATACAAAGAGAAAGAGAGAAGGGATGAAGCAAACTCCATAGGAGGATCCTCCAATCTCCTTTCAGTCCCAGAGCAAGGAAAACATCCCCTTCAGGGCTTGAACCCTCTTCCAGCCGCAGCCTCCAAGTCTGCCTTCAATCCTCCAAGAGCTCTCCAATTCTGCCCTAAAACAGCAACTTATACCAATCAGTTCTGCGCTCGCTCGCGAGGCGAATGGCTTCTCGAGAGGTGAATATTAAAATCTGCTGTTGCTGAGAAATGGGCTCTCGCGAGGCTAGAGTAGCTTCGCGTCGCGAGCCAGTAAAATGGTTCTCCAATATGCCCGTGAGGAGCATCATGGCCTGGGCGTGATGGCTTCTGGTTTCCAGACTCGCGAGGCGAGACAAGGTTCGCAAGGCGAACCAGAAAGGCTTGCATTTTCTGGAACAGTCAGCTTTCAGGGTCGCGAGGCGAATCCAGTCTCGCGGGGCGAATCTCCAGAGTTCTGCTTGGCTCAATTTCTTCTCTTTTCAAGCTCCAAAATCATCCAAGCTTCATTATAGCCAAATATGCACAGTTTTCCTTCAATTTCTGCAAAACAACACACAGAAACCGCTTCACCCATTCCAAGGGAAAATCTAATAAAAATCAAATAAAGAATGCCTAATCTATATGAAAAATGCATGCAAAAGTGTACAGAAAACATCATGTAAAATCACACTATCAGTCCACATCAAAGCTGCTTTCATCATGAAATTCTCCCTCAAAGATACGTCATATGTCAACACACCATCATTCCACAGCATCGTCAACTCATCTATCAGCGGCTGCAAGTACACATCAATATTACCTTTTAGATTAGACGGACCTGGAATTATGACTATTAGGAACATAAACTCCCGCTTCATGCACATCCCCGGGGGAAGATTGTACGGAGTCAGGATAACCGGCCAACAAGAGTATGCTTTTCCAGACTGCCCGAAAGGATTAAATCCATCAGTAGATAACCCCAATCGGACGTTCCGAGGGTCCTGCGAAAATGCCATATGAACCCTATCAAAATGCTTCCAAGCTTCTCCATCAGATGGATGACACAAGACATCTTGCTCCCTCTCATGCTTACTATGCTACCTCATGTGAGCTGCAATGGCCATCGAAGAGTACAATCTTGTAAGTCTTGGCACGAACGAAAAGTACCACATTTTTTTAGCGACCTCTTCTTCTCAATGCCCATCCTAGTGCTTGTCTTATACCGATCTGCACCACAAAATCGACAACATGTTATGCTTTCTGCTGAATCATCCTTATAGTACAACATACATCCATTCGGGCAACAATCAATTTTCAAACACCCCAGACCCAAATTTTCCACAGACTTCTTAGCATGATAAAAACTAGTAGGCATCCGATTGTCTTCTGGCAACGCCTTGGACACTGACCTGGTGAGGCGATTAAAACAACCTTCTTGCATATTGTAGTCAGATTTGATACTCAACCATTCCATGCACATCAACAACTCCGTGTACTCCCGACATCCTTCCCACAATGGAGATCGTGCAGCACTTAGCATATCATAGAATCTATGAGCTTCGGGATTCAGATTCTCCTCTATGTATTGGGAACCCATTCCACCATCTTCTCCCCCATCTTCTTCTAGTTCAACACCAACCGATGGTCCAGCATGATCCATTATCATCTGCTCGTATGGATTCAATTCTTCCCTCCGGTCACCACTTCCATAGTACGAACCTTCAAACACAATCGGGTTTAAATCAGGCAACGTCTCACCATGGTTACTCCACCAATAGTAATCAGGCATGAAGCCCTTCTCATAAAGATCGGCTACAACTCCATCCACGCTTTTGAAAGATTGACACTTGCATCTTTTGCAAGGACACCTCAAATGATCACCGCCCAGCCGTATAAATCTCTCCTGGCTAACAACAAACTCTATAAACTCACCCACTCCAACTCTATACTCTTCCCTAAGACGTTTATTCCGATCCAACATACGATACATCCATTTCCGATTCTCCGGAATATCAATTGCTAGCAATTAAATAGCCTGACCAATCCTACAATAACACTTATATATCACGGTGCATTCCAATAACTCCATCAATCTCGTTCTTATGACAAGGTATGAACCTATCCTATTCGAGAAGAAACCTTTACCACACTCGGCTAATAATAGTTATTCCCATATTCAAATACCTTATACTTTACAAAATTTTGGCAGCATTTCCCATCGGTCTCCAAGTACATGACTCGAGCACGGTGAGAATCACCGTGATCAAGTGTGCACCAGGAGAACAAAAGGAAATGCATCAGACTGAGATTTCAACAAGTATATAAGGCATTTGAACATTGAAATGACTATTGTGCGAGTGTGAAAAAGGTTTTTTTCCCAAACCGTCCCACTTGAACAATTCAAGATTCAATACAATGAGCATGCGTGCCCTGAGAAGGTACGCATGCTCATTAATATTGAATCTCAAATAGGAAACTAAGGCTTTCGTAACTTAATAATTAACTCTAGCAGAAAATAAAACCATTGACTTATAAGGATTGCATCATACTTCAACAAATATATATTGAAGCACATTTCAATACAAACTTAGATAAAATATAGTAGCAAACATCTTATTGAGCTCCGCTCTCCACTAACAAGTAACACATAATTGTCAAACACATGCATAACTTCTAAATTAGCAACACACAACAAGCATCCCGCCTTTTTGACAGGATCACATCCTATTGAGCTCTGCTCTCCACTAAGGCTATTCTAACTCATTAACCATAACAAAAGATACAAATTTAACTTTATATACACAGCACAATTTTAGCGACAAAAACGTTAATAAGGACATAAAAATGGCAATCAAGGCATAGAATTGACACATCCATCCTATTGAGCTCTGCTCTCCACTAACAAACAACATATAAAGTTTACAACCACATGCATCAATTTTAATCTACCAGCACACAACCAGCATCATATTGAGCTTAGCTCTCCACTAACAAACAACATATTCAATTGCAACCACATGCATCATTTCTAATCTACCAGCACACAACCAGAATCCTATTGAGCTCAGTTCTTCACTAACAATCAACAAATCAATTCAAAGTCTTAAAGAACCACTAGCAACAAAGAAAAAGATAGAGTATTTGACCTACCTCAACTCCAAGCAAATAGTGAAAATAGGTGACGACTAGAGCAGTTGTCAATAGACAAAGAAAACTGTAAGAAAAAATAATAACATCAACAAAGGCTCTTGTGATAAAAGTATAAACTTGGAAATCATTAACCTACTTGCACACTTGCCACTCATGAAAGTATAAACAAAATATTTTCATTACATATCAGTACCATAGCTTGTTTAAGCCAGGCATTGTTTTAGTGGCAAAGCAATAAAAAAAAAGGTATGTTATGTACTTCAACAACTTATATAAGTGTGCCCAAAGTGTGCTGTGTGCAGGTGGCGTGAATGGAAGGGAAGAGAGTGTGGGGAACTGAAAGTGCAGGAACCCTAAACAGAGAGGTAAAATAAAAGAAGTAATAAAAAGAAAAGTGGTAAAATGGAGCAATGCACATAAGACAAACCAGCATAGCATGTTCTCCAAGATGACTTGCGAAATCAAAAATCCTCTTAGGCAATAACCATAGCATAAATATCATAAAAGGTCAATCAAATTAAAACAATGATCATTCAGTTAAGTTATTTTCATTTTTAACATCACAAAAATATTATTTACCTTTAGCTACACCAAAAGAGGGATTTAAAAAGTAGAAACACAACCAGATTAGAACCAATTGGATATATGCGAAAAGGTGGCAGAAGTATAATGATCCTATAAACACTAAAATACAAGAACTCAAGTAGTCATAAAGCAAGCAATTTTAAAGTACAATTAAAAATCAATCAGCATTTGCACCACCTAGCAAAAATATATACTTTATAAATCATGGTAATTCAGGCTTTTCATCAAACACCCTGCTATCATTACCCTCAACACCTATCATACTGTTTAAACAAGACAATAATCCCCAGAAACTTTACCCATTTGATCAATACCAAACAGTTTAGTAAGTAACAGAGAACAGAAAATCTAATTTTCAATGCTTAACAACTTCAATCATCAACAGGCAACATCACATAGATCAAAGGTTTAACCAATCAAATAGTATAACAACATGAAGATTAAACAAAATACAACTTGCTACTCCACCTAATGAATGATGAGTGCAATCACGATCTTGGATTGAAAGAAGAAAGGGAGGCACTTGAATAACCTACCTTCACAGTTGCAGAGACGGCGGTGCGGCGGCCCAAGAGGGTGCTCTCTCAGCAGTGCAAAACCTGCAAACAGAGAGAGACAGGGAGAGAGAGACGCGAGTGTGAGAGAGAAGGAGAGGGAGAGAGAGACGTATGCTTACCATGTGGAGGAGGTGGTGGCCGGAGAGGAGCTGGAGGAGCTGGTGGCCGGAGAGGAGCTGCTGTGCCGCCTGCGTGTGAGAGAGAAGAGAAGAAAAGAGAGAAATGGGGGAACAGAGGAAGGAAATCGTGATTTAGGGATTTTATTTTTAGCGACCGAATAATTCGGTCACTAAATCGGTCGCTAAATGGGTTAATTTGAAATTTGAATTCATAAATTTAGTGACCGATTTAAAATTCGGTTGCTAACATGCTCTATTTTAATTTTTTACGTGTCGTTTAGCGACCGATTTAATATTGGTCGCAAAGATAGATAAAATTTAACCGTTGCATTTAACTCGGTCGCCATTTTAGTCGCTAAAAAGTCATAAATTTTTGACTTTTACTTTCCTTTATTTGGCGACCAAAATAGAGACCGATAACTCTGCTACGCTTTATTTCGGTCACTATTTCGGTCGCAGTATCAACTCTAATCAGTGTTTGATTTAGATCCTACAATCGGTCGCCATTTCGGTCACAAACAGCAACCAACAAATTCGGTAACTATTTTCGGTCGCTAAATAACCTTTTTTTTGTAGTGTTCTGCCGTGTTTTACCTTGGCCCCTGTCATAACCTCATCACTAAGTCACCTTCCTTGAAAAGGGTTTCCCTGGTTGCAGAGTGTGGAGTCACTTGGTAGGCCCACAATATACTCGGGAGTTCATCCACCCATAAAGTCTTTGCATCCTCTAACCTTTTGCATAACTCGGTCAACACCATTTTATTTGCAGCCTCGGCCTGCCCATTTGTCTGCGGATGTTCCACAAATGAAATTTTTGGGTAATATTGAACCAAGAACAAAACTCTCTGAACTTGTGGTCAGAAAACTGTGTTCCATTGTCAGTTATGATAATATTAGGTAAACCATGTCTACAAATTATATTTTTCTAAGTAAATTTCAATACCTGACTGGAAGTAATTCGGGCTAAAGGCTCGGCTTCTACCCATTTTGTAAAATAATCTATTCCCACCAGCAAGAACTTTACCTGTCCTCTAGAAATTGGAAGGGATCCCAGAATATCCATACCCCAAGTATTAAAAGGCCAAAGGGAGACTATGTTGTGCAATGTTTCGGCGGGCATTTTAAAAACATGTGTATTCCTTTGGCAACTATCACATCGTTTAACAAAATTCAAACAATCATTCCTCAAAGTAGGCCAAAAGAATCCAGCTCTAATTACCTTGGTGGCTAGAACACGCCCTCCTGTATGCATGCCACATATGCCTTGATGGATTTCCTCCATTACATTTTGAGCATGTAAACTGGTTAAACACTTGAGCAAATGAGCTGAGAAGCCTCTTCTATACAATATACCTTTATCTATAACATAGTGACTGACTGTACACTTGAGTTTTCTCGCCTCTTTATCATCGTTGGGCACTACATCTTGTTCCAAATGCTGCCAAATTAGCTCCATCCATTCCCTATCTTGACTCTCGACCGGGAATGATTCCTATTTATCGATACTTGGCTGGAGCAAAGTTTCTTGAATCACTGTTTTGTTCTGAGTTATTTTCCTTGTGCTAGCCAACTTACTCAACAAATCGACTCGGGCATTCTCTTCTCTCCTGACATGTTCAATATTAAATTCATTAAACTCGACTTTAAGACAATTTACCTTGTGCCAATACCGGGTAAGATGTGGATCTTTGATATTGAATCCTCCTGATACTTGACCAGTGACCAACTGTCAAACGCTTTTTACCCCCAACTTCCTAGCTCCCATCTCCTTCTCTAACTCAAGGCCAGCTATGAGTGCTTCATATTCTGCTTGATTATTGCTTACTCGGAACTTGAATCGCAGCGACTGTTCGAAAGAACTCCGTATGGTGTTTCAAGAATTATCCCTGCTCCCCCTCCTTTGATGTTGGATGATCCATCCACAAATAGTGTCCTGTAATCGATCGCCTCTACCTGGCAGATAGAGATCAACTCTGCTATGAAATCGGACAAATACTGAGATTTAATTGGACCTCTTGCTTCAAACTCCAAGCCAAACTCCGACAATTCGACTGACAAAGCGATCATTCGGCCAGCTAACTCAGGCTTTCGAAGGATTTGTTTGATGGGATGCTCCGTCCTCACAACCACCTGATGGCTCTGGAAATACCGTCTCAATCACCGAGCTGCTGTGACTAAGACTAGGATCAATTTCTCGACTAACTAGTCCCGCACTTCTGGTCCATGCAGAACCTGACTTATGCAATAAACGGGTTTTTGTTCTTTATCAAATTCCTGGACAAGTACTGCACTAATGGCAAAGTCAGTCACAGATAAATACAAATACAAAGGCTTACCGGACACAGGTCAAGTCAAGATCGGAGGAGACGCAAGAAATTCTTTCAAGTTGTTGAATGCGTTTTCACACATCTCGATCCATTTGAACTCTGTAGGTTTCTTGAGCAATTGGAAAAAAGGCTGAGACTTATCGACCGACTTAGGTAAAAAGCACTGTAACGATGCTATTCTTCCCGACAGCCTTTGAACTTCTTTTATGTTTGTTGGGATTTTCATATCTATGATGGCGTGACACTTGTCTGGATTAGTCCCAATCCCTCTGCAGGTTAACATAAACCCGAGAAACTTACCACCTTGTACTCCGAATACACATTTCTCGGGATTCAGGAGCATATTATATTTACGCAGTTGATCAAAAATCTCCTTTACGTCTGTAACATAAGAAAAGCCGAGTCTGACTTAATCACCATATAGTCGACGTAAACCTCCATATTTCTCCCAATTTGAGATTCAAAAACTTTTTCCATTAAGCGCTGGTAAGTTGCACCTGCATTCTTTAAACCAAAAGGCATTACTTTATAACAAAAACTAGCTTTATCAGGCATAAAAGCAGTTTTTTCCTCATCCAGGGGATGCATGTGGATTTGGTTGTATCCTGAATACGCATCCAAAAAACTTAACATAACATGACCGGACGCTCCATCCACCAATCGGTTGATGCTCGATAATGGATAAGTATCTTTAGGACAGGCCTTATTCAAATCTGTATAGTCCGTGCACATCCTCCATTTCCCGTTAGACTTCTTAACCATTACCACATTAGACAACCAAGTTCTGTAGTCCACCTCCCTGATAAAACCAGCTTTGAACAACTTGTTAGTTTCTGCAATAACCGCTTCTCTTCTATCCCCACCAAAACACCTTTTTCATCGTGATACGTGTTTAGCTTATGGACAAATCGATAATCTGTGGCATAAGAAATTTGGATCGATTCCCGGCATGTAGGAAGCCGACCATGCAAATAAATCTGTATTTTCTTTCAACAGCTCCATAAGTTGGGCTTGGACTGAGTCTTCCATAGCAGTTCCCAGTTTTGTACATTGTCCGACTTGTGTACCTATTTGGAAATATTGCAACATCCCAATAGGTTTTGGCCTGGCTTCTTCGGTATCCACTCTCGGATCCCACTCAACAAATCCCACAAGTGTCGGGTCGACGTGTCTATCATCTCTTTCTGTCTTGGAAACGGGTGTGACCTTCAAACTCTCTAGATAACATTGTCGGGCCACTTTTTGATCTGCTCTTATAGTGACAATATCCCCTGCCATGGAAGGAAATTTCATCGCTAGATGGGGTGTAGAAACCACCGCACCAAGCTCATTTAAACATGGTCGACCAATTAAAACATTATATGAAGCCACAACATTTATGACTAAGTATTTAACAGAAACAGATCGAGATAGGGATTTATCACCGAAAGTAGTCAGCAATTCAATGTAACCTCTGACCTATGCTTGCTCACTGGAAAACCCGATCAATGCTCCATTATAAGGTCTTAACATCATTTCATCCAACCCCAACTTTAAAAAGGTAGACCAGTATAAGATGTCGGCCGAGCTACCCTGATCAATAAGAGTGCACTTCACAACAAAGTTTGCCATCTCGACCGTAATCGCCATCGGATCATCTTGCCAAGGTACAATGCCTCTCATGTCATCAGATGAAAAGGTGATCGGTGGACATGAATGTGGTGGCTTAGAGGCGATTGCATATACTGAATTCAAGTTTCTCAGATGCTTTTTCCTTACCGAGTTTGAAAGTCCTCCTCCACCAAAACCCCCATGCAATAGTATTTATTACACCACGAACACGCGGTTGTTTCATACCATGTGGTGTATCCTGTCCCTCCACTCGACCAGTAACTCTATTGCTATCTTGTCCATTCGGTCTATGGTTCTGCGAGCGTGGTGGAGTGTGCTCCCGGACCCTTCGTTCACGCGGCACACCCCGACCTTCATTCCTTTGAACAAACTTCCTCAAGTGACCCCTCCTTATTAACCCTTCGATTGCATCCTTTAATGTCCTACAATCTTACGTTGTATGACCAAAGTTTTTGTGAAATCGACAATGTTTGGAATGTTCGGATTCTGGAGGCGTTCTTCCAAGCGGTGGAGGATTCAAATGGTTTAATGCATAGACTTCATGCAGGATTCTAGCCCGACTTGAATTGAGCGGCGTGTAATTTTCATACCTTGGCTTTTCATATCTTGGCCGATATTCTTTATTCCACCCCATATCATGTTTTCGCTTTCCCTTCTTGTCTTCCGACCCTCTAATCGCCTGACTGTTCTGAAGACTAGGATCAAGGATCTATTTGCTAGAAGCAGCAACCTCCTCCATATCAATGTACCCAGCTGCCCTTCGACGTGAATCATCGATGTCCAATGGAGGTTTCCTTGTTAATGAATCTGCAAAAGGACCAGCTTTGAGCCCAGTTAACATGGCGTGTAGTGCTACTGCTGGGCTTAAGTCTCAGATTTGTAAGGTTTCGCGGCTGAAGCGAGACATAAACTCCTTCAATGATTCGGTCGGACCCTGTTTAAAATTAACAAGGCTAGCCGATGTTTTTTGATGCAATCGGCTAGTCGCAAATTATGCATGGAATTGTTCTGAACGATCAACAAAATTTTGATTTGAATTAAGGGGTAACCTCGAAAACCATACCAGAGCAGCTCCTCTTAAGGTGGTTGGAAAGACTTGGAATCGTATTTGCTCGGTTATCGTAGTTAGCAACATTTGTGTTTGGAACATGGTCAGAGGCTCCTCTGGATCTATCTACCATCATATGTTTCAATTGGAATAGCCTTGAAATGCCTGGGAAAAGGTGCACTCATAATTTCATCGACGAATGGATGGCTGGACTCACGTATTTCTGCTCTCGGCTGCATTCTCTGAGACGGTGTTCGTATCTGGCTTTGTTCCGACCTATCCCAGTCAGGACTTCTTTTGTAACCGTCCGAGCCATAATATTCCTCCTCATTTTGCAACTTGTTCACCCTTTGCCGTATGTCCTGATTCTCATGTCTCAGTTGCTCTACAGTGTTCATCAGTCAGTGTATTGCTTGCTCCACATTCGCTGGTTCATGACTTTGTGTTGCTTGAGTCGTCATTGGTGTTTATCTTGATGCCCCAGTATGTTCTCCCGATTGAGCCATTATGCGGTGTAGGAAGATTTTTACCAGGGCCCCACGGTGGGCGCCAACTGTTCTGACGTAGTGATCAATACTCGAGAATAATAGGTTGTCTGTATCTGAGTCAGAATAGAATACATGTCCTTTGTCCTTTCCCTTTCTTATATAGGCGTTTTCTTTACAGTTAATTCGATTCAACTCTGATGTAACCACTGCCACTTGTGTAATAAATGGTCGTCTATCCATCAAGCCTGAGTGTGACTATCGTAACAGAGCGGTAAATGGCCGTCTATCCATCAAGCCCGAGTGTAACTGTCGTAATAGAGCAATAAATGGTCGTCTATCCATCAAGCCCGAGTGTAACTGTCGTAGTAGAGCAATAAATGGTCGTCTATCAATCAAGCCCAAGTGTGGTTTTCTGACTTGTACGTTACATTTGGCATAATCCCTATTTACCTTGATTAGTGACAAGCTTTGGTCCTATATCTAAGTCTCGGATTGGGGCCGACCGACTATCCAAATTTATTCAGTAACAAAAAGTGATTCTCTTTCCATATCCTTTATGTTCTATTGAGTGAATGAAATAGAATTTTTCTTCCTCTCCTTATGTGTTAAGTGTGTGTTTTGAGAGAAAACTTATCCTGAGACGTGTTATAGATATCATCTATGTTATCGAATAAAAAAAACAATTTTTGTATACTATTTTTATATTGATGATTATTGATTAACATATAATAATTAGAAATTTGCATCTATTTTTGTTTTTGATACGCCAAAAATTTTATTAATATGAGTACTTGGGGTACCCTAACCCATATACATATATATCACCAAATGTTCCAACTAATGTAAATAAAATACTATCCTAAAAGGAGGACAATATTTGCTTTACACTAGACAAAATATGAGCTAACACCAAAACACAAATCCAACAAAGAAAACCAGAATAAACAGTATGTGAACCTTTGAGACACCTAGCATCCTCCACATTTAGATACCATCACCACCCTGAAAAGAACTTTTAACATCTCATAACATGTATGTATGCACACAAAGAGAGACCAATATTGCACCAACAACCAAGTAGTACCACCCCTAAATATAACCAGCAGCAGAATATGATTCTTACGCCAGCAGAAAATTAGCCACAATGTAGTAGTTGTCACAGGAACGATACCAAAAAATCCTTGAAAAAATCACTTGAAAACAAAATGTAGCCAAAAGGAACAAAACCAATATATTCCACCTATTTGTGCAGATGATAAAGATCCAAAGAAGCATACCCAGAATTCCAGCAGCATCAATTAAAACCACAAATGAACCTAGGCCTATAAACCACATCAAGTAGACCTGGGCAAAAATCCAAGCAGGCCAGCAAAAACAACTCATCATAGGTTAGAAAAAACAAGCAAAGGTTGTTGCCTTTCCTGAACTCCTAAAAACCAAGTGATCTTTTAAACCTCACGACCACACAAAAATCAGTCTCTCCCTCTCTCACCCCATTTAATTTCCCCTCACTTTTTGATTTGGTGATTTAGATATTAATTCAATTAACATCTTTATAAGTGACTTGTATGTTGATTATTGGTGTAGAACTAGAAGGATAATGTTGATATGTGAATAACAACATTCAAAATAACAACAATGTTTTTTGCCTGTCGGTTTTTGTTTTGGTATATAAAGGAGGGCCAAGCCCCAACAAAGAAAAAAAAGATCAAAATACATCGTTGGGTCGAAAAGCCATTATCTCATCATATTCTTTTTCAATAACATAAAGTTTAGGTGCGTTGGGTATTGGGGGCTCACCAGGGCTAAGGCAGGCCTCAAGACTCAAAGAGCGCTTGCAGAGGTACTTATAGATTACCCACCAACGAGGTCCTCACATCGGCAATGGGATTCAAACTCACAACCTTGTGGGTTATGAGCCTTATCCTTACCAACTGGACCAACCTTCATTGGCCTATCTCATCATATTCTAACAGCACTTTAGTTTTACACCATTGTCAAGCTTGGTCAAAGATATACAAATTTGTAGTCTAGAACAATTATTTGGGAGAACAAAATGAATCCCAACCAATTATGACAATCATTCGAAAGAGCATTCAAAATCTTACATTGCAGGAATAAGTGATCCGTAGAAAATGCATAATAAATTATCATCATCTTTTTTAGTCCGGGATGAAGCCCAGGGTATCCCCACAGCCGATAGACGTAGGACTAATCCCCCGAGGATGTAGTGTACCAGTTAAGGGGCAACTCCTCTACCCACATATGCAGCTCTATTCCCATCGCCACGATTCGAACCCTGGACATATGGTTAAAGGGCCCAAGCTACTGTTAGAAAATGGGGTGTGGGTCTACAAAAAAGAAGACAAAAACAAGTGACATGCATAATCTCCAAGGTATGTAAGGACACTAGGCTTTAGGTTTGATTCACCCCCACCAATCTCTTTCGTAGATTGGATGCAACATGTGTAACCAACGAATCCCTTTCAGGATACAATGGAGAACCTTGGTTTGGTTTGCACACCCTAAACCAAGCGTATCATCAATGGCAGTTTACAGAATAATAGTCTCCTTAACTCTTTCTGCGCACAAGGGAGAAAAGAAGGTGATTTGGAGTGAAGAATGGTTGAGAGATTCATAGATTTTTCGTGTCCTTCACTGCATGCAAATAGTTCTATTTATAGACCAATTCATGTAACTTGGTGAAGCAAAATAACCTTTCAAAGTCCTGAGTCCGTTGGCCTGGTGGTAGCGAACGTGCCTCTTCCTCCATCAGGTGCCGAGTCCAAGTCCCGTCCAATACCACTTTTTATTTAAATTTCGGTTGTTGTTTAAACGATCTTTAAACAAAATAAACGATCCCAGACAAGAATCAAACTCAGGCACACGGAGATAGCATGTAAGATCGCGACAGCTGGGTCATTCCACAATGTTGTGATAATATTGCATCGTTATATGGTTTTAACCGTTTTCAAGATTTGAAAATCTCTCACATTCCCACACCATTTTCAAAATAAATCCAAATCCCATTATTCCGGAAATCGCATGCTTTCATACAAAGGTATATTGGGGATTTGAACCTTTTCTTAGTAAGCCATGGGTTTCACTCATCCTCGAATAATTTGGTAGACAAGATTTGAACCAAATATTCATTAGTACAAGCATGCGTGACTTACACATGAAATCTCGGAACCATTGAATGACGTGGTAGTGTGACACATTTGGTAAGGCCTTGTGTCGTGTATCCTTTTCATGAGAGCTTTAAGAGTCAATCCCTTAACTCCAAGAAGCGGCCACACTTCACTCTCACATAGGTAGACTTTTCCAGAAGCACCCCCATAAGTTGGGTGTTAGACTCAATGACTGAGAGATTTTGATATATGACAAATACAACTTAATGTGTATGCAAGTGTTTAGTGTCAAATTGTAAAGACAGGTATCAAGCAATATTCAACAAGTTCAGTGAGCAATCAAAGGAGAATATTAAAGGAAGAAATTGGAGGAATCAAAGAGCAATGACGAAGGTCAAGGAATCATCAAGACAAGAGATTAAACGAAGAAATTAGTGTTAAGTCTTAGATGATTTGTAAGAGATGAAATCTCTTATTCACAAATAGCTCAATTAAGAAAGATGCATGAAGAAAATCATTTTTCATAACCTGCATTAAAAGTAATAAGTTTTCGTTAATAAAAATGATTTTTGGAAATAAAATATAAGCACTCATCCAAAGCTGGAATAATATAAGCGCTTGTCCAACACTGGGAATAATAGAAGCGCTCGTCCAACAGTGGTAAAAGCTGGCGTCCAAGAAAATGATAGAAGCTCACGCCTACTAAAGTGGCAGAAGCACACGTCTACTAAAATGACACAAGCGCACGTCTACTAAAGTGATAGAAGTACTCGTCCACTAAAGTGATACAAGCACTTGTCTACTAAAGTAATACAAGCGCTCATGTACTAGTTGGAGCACGTCCAATTACTTTGTGTTAGTACTCCCGTCTCTTGACGTGGCAAATGGACGCGGCTATTTTTTTTAAGATGGACGCGACTATTTTTCCAAATGGACTCGTTATTTTATGGACGTGAATTCTATAAGAACTATCTTAATCTTATCTCAAGAACGAGAATCAAGAAAACAGATTCTGTTAAATCAGATCCAAATCTGTTTTGATTGATCCCAACGATTATAACTTATTTTCTATATAAAGAGGGATCAAAGGAACACTTTTAGAAGAATCATAACGAATAACAATAGAATTATAACGATACACATATCATTCATCATCTTCATTGAGCTTACTGTGAAAAGAGTGTTTCAAAACTCATAAGTGCTTCAATTTGTTTATCTGACTATTGAGAGTTAGGAATCAATTTTTGTTTTACTTTTGATTGTAAAGAGAGAGGGAGTCTCTTTGAGTGATTAGGGTGAAGTATCCCTAAGGTTGAACATTGAGGCTCTTCACAAGAGTGTGGTATCTCGAGGTGAAGGAGTGCTCTGTGGTGTAAAGGTTTTTCAAGCTACCTTGCAAAGCTTGTATGTTAGTGTGTGAAATCCCACAGGTGGAGTGGGGACTGGATGTAAGTCACAGTGGTGGTGATTGAACCAGGATAAATTTGGTTGTGTAGTATCTCTAAACTCAAACTCCTTTACTTTCTGTTTATGATTCAAGAACCTGCAACTTTGATGTTTAAAGTTCAAATATAATTTTTGTTCTTATTATAATTTCTGTTCTTGATCTGTATAAACTATATTTTGTTATTACTGAGTTATTGAACCTGAACCTATTAGTTACTAATCTTTCTTATCCTCATCACCTTCTATTCAATATTTTGTAAAAACCCTTCATCGATTTTATAAAAGATCCTGAAAACACAAATCCGCAACTTTGATTTATAAAGCTTTGTGAAAAAGTTTTAAGAGGGAAAGATTTTCTTTAAAAACTCAATTCACCATCCCTCTCGAGTCGTTGAAGCCAAAACAACAATTGGCATCAGAGCTAAACTCTTAAGTTTGGCTTAACAGCTATAAGAGCATGGCTTACAATGACTGTTTAAATGAAGGGGCTTCCTTTGCACGGCCGCCTTCCTTCAATGGATCTGTGTATATCTATTGGAAGGAAAGAATGGTTATCTTTCTTGAGGCAGCAGGTGTTGACATATGGGATGTAGTAGAAAATGGACCATTTGTCCCCTCTACTGTAGATGCTAATGGTGCTCCAAGAAATAATCCTAAAACTGAATGGAATGAGGATGATAAGAAAAGAATTCAATATAATGCACGTGCTAAGAATATTATAACATCTGCTTTAAGCTGTGATGAGTTTTTCAGGGTTTCAAATTGCAAATCAGCAAAGGAGATGTGGGATACATTGCAAGTAACACATGAAGGAACCTCAGATGTCAAAAGAGCAAGAATGAACACCCTTACACATGAGTATGATCTGTTCAGAATGAATTGAGGAGAACCTATGACTGAAATACAAAAGAGATTCACACACATCGTAAATCAATTGGCTGGTCTTGGAAAGACAATCTCAAATAAGGATCAAATTAACAAAGTCATGAGATGTTTGAGCAGGGAATGACAACCTAAAGTCACTACAATCTCAGAATCCAGAGATCTCTTATCAATGACCATTGCCACACTGTTTGAAAAATTGCAAGAACATGAATTGGAGTTGAACAAACTAAATGAGAGTGAAGAAACTGATAAAAGAAAGAAGGGATTGGCTCTGAAATCACAAGTCAAAGAAGTAGAAGACAGTGATGATGATGATTCAGAACAAGAGGCTAAATCTGAAGAAGAGATGGGAATGCTAGTTAGAAAATTCGAGAACTTCCTAAAGAAGAAAGGAAACTTCAAAAGAAAGCCATCTACCTTTCAAAGGAGAAATTTCAGCAAAGGTGACAACTCTTCCAACAACATCACATGCTATGAATGTGGAAAGATTGGCCACATGAAGCTTGACTGTCCAAAACTACAAAAGAAGGACAAAGCAGAAAAGTTTGACTCAAAGGACAAGAAGTGGAGAAAGCCAAGAAAGGCCTATATTGCCTGGGATGATAATGATCTAGATTCCACTGAAGAATCTGAATCTGAGGAGGCAAACTTGTGCTTGATGGCCAGCAATAACAGTGATTCAGAAAGTGAAGTAAGTTCTAATTATCAACCTTCTTATGATGAATTGCAAAATGCTTTTGAATAACTTCATAGAGAATCCATTATACTTGCTATATTGCTAACTAAGTCTAAGAAAACCATCACATGCTTAGAGGAGAAAACTTCTATTTTAAACAAAGAGGTAGATCAATTAAAAACAGAAAATTGTGCTTTAAAAGAAAAAGTAGCTACTGTCTTAGATGCACCTATATGTGATAAATGTCCTAAGTTGGAGAAACCTATAAATCATTTGAATGGTGATCTATCTAGAGTTACTAGTGATAAAGAAATCTGGAATGCATCTAGCTGTACATTGACTAAAGAAGTTGAAAAACTGAAAAATGACTTAGCCAAGTTCACAAATGGTAGAGATAATTTGGATGCATTGTCAGGACAACAAAAATGTGTTTATGATATGGCTGGAATAGGCTATAAACCTAAGATACATGAGAAATCTTTCAAGAAATTTTTTGCTGCACCTATGACATCAAACACACCATTTGCTAAATGCTATTTCTGTGCTAGAAAAGGTCACACAACTTCTACATGTCATTACAGAAAATCTGCTTATAACGAGTCTAAATATATATGGGTTCCTAAAGGAACTAATGCTCCAACTAACCCAAAAGGACCCAAACAGATTTGGGTACCTAAAGCAAAAACATGATTCTGTTTTGTAGGTGTGTTGGAAAGTCAAGAATGTGAAATGGTATCTTGACAGTAGTTGTTCCAAGCACATGACTGGAGACAAAAGCAAGTTCATTTCCTTTACCCCTAAGTCGAGTGGTAGTGTTACCTATGGAGACAATAATAAAGGAAGAATACTTGGCATTGGCAACATTGGAAGTGATCAACAACAATCATTGAGGATGTACTATATGTTGAGGGACTGAAACATAACCTGTTAAGTATCAGTCAACTATGTGACAAAGGCTTCAAGGTAAAATTCAATTCCAATAGTTGCTTAATAGAAAATCAGCATGATGAAAATTTGAAATTAATTGGACATAGGACATATAACATCTATATGCTTGATTTAGATAATATCTCTTCAAATACTGCATGCTGTCTTAATTCAAAAGAAGAAGAGAATTGTCTTTGGCATAGAAGAATTGCATTTCTTCACATGAACCACTTGAATAAACTAATTCGTAAAGATCTTGTAATTGGCTTGCCTAAACTAAAATTTGTGAAAGATATGTGATGCATATCAAAAAGGAAAGCAAGTTAAGGTGTCTTTTAAACCAAAGAACATTGTTTCAACAACTAGACCCTTGCAACTTTTACACTTGGATTTATTTGGTCCATCTAGAACCAAAAGCTTTGGTGGTAACTCGTATGCATTGGTAATAGTAGATGATTACTCTAGATATACATGGACATATTTTCTATCTCATAAGACTGATTCATTTGCTGCATTTAAGAAAATGGCAAAAATGGTGCAAAATGCAAAGGACGTAAAAATTGTTTCTATAAGAAGTGTTCATGGGGGAGAATTTCAAAATGAAGTGTTTGAAAACTTTTGTGATGAGCATGACATTCAACATAATTTTTCTGCTCCTAGAACTCCACAACAAAATGGAGTAGTGGAAAGAAATAATAGATCATTAGAGGAGATAGCAAGAACTATGTTGAACGACTCTAGCTTGCCAAAACATTTTTGGACAGATGCTATCAATACAGCCTGCTATGTGCTAAATAGAGTCTTGATAAGACCAATCTTAAAGAAAACCCCTTATGAGCTTTACAAAGGAAGAAAACCAAAATAGCACATTTACATGTTTTCGGTTGCAAATGCTTTGTTCTTAACAATGGAAAGAATAATCTTCGAAAATTTGATGCAAAGGCTAATGAAGGAATTTTCCTAGGTTACTCCCTATCTAGTAAAGCATTTAGAATATATAATAAGAGAACACAAACTATTGAGGAATCTGTGCATGTGACATTTGATGAGTCTAACCCCAAAAGGTTGGGAAAGAATTGTGTTATTGATGATCTTGCAGATTCAATTGAGAAAACTCTCCTAGAAGAGAAATAGGACAATGAAGAAGATGAAAGCTTAAAGAATGAATCGCCGCAGCAGGAGCAAACAGAACAACAGCCTGACCTACCAAAGGAATGGAGGACTGTCAGAAATCATCTAATTGATAACATCATTGGTGAAATTACAAATGGGGTAACTACTATACAATCTCTTAGAAATGTTTGTAATCATATGGCATTTGTGTCTCAAGTAGAACCTAAGAACATAGATGATGCTATAATTGATGAACATTGGATGATGGCTATACAAGATGAATTAAACCAGTTTGAAAGAAACCAAGTTTGGAAACTAGTGCCTAAACCCAAGAACTGTCAAGTAATAGGTACAAAATGGGTTTTTAGGAATAAACTAGATGAAAATGGTATAATTGTAAGAAAAAAGGCTAAATTGGTAGCCAAAGGGTATAACCAAGAAGAAGGTATAGATTATGATGAAAATATGCACTAGTAGCAAGATTAGAAGCTATAAGAATGCTACTTGCTTATGCTTGCATAGTGGGATTTAAATTGTATCAAATGGATGTTAAGAGTGCTTTATTAAATGGATTTATACAAGAGGAAGTGTATGTTGGTCAACCACTTGGTTTTGAGAATAATGAATTGCCTAACAATATTTATAAACTGTCTAATGCACTATATGGCTTAAAGCAAGCTCCTAGAGCTTGGTATGAAAGGTTAAGTAATTTTCTCATTGAAAAAGGATTTAAAAGAGGTAAAGTTGACACAACTTTGTTTACTAAGAAAAAGGCACACAACACTTTACTTGTACAAATATATGTGGATGATATAATTTTTTGTGCTACTAATGAGCAGTTGTACAATGAGTTTGCAAGTCTTATGCAGAGTGAGTTTGAAATGTCAATGATGGGTGAGCTAAACTTTTTCCTTGGACTTCAAATAAAGCAAACTGAAAATGGAATCTTTGTTAGCCAAACCAAGTACTGCAATGAGTTGATTAAGAAGTTTGGCATGGAAAAAGCTAAGGAGATGGCTACTCCAATGAGTACCTCCTGTTATCTGGACAAGGATGAGCAAGGTAAACCTGTTGATGTTTCTAAATTCAGAGGTATGATAGGCTCACTACTTTATCTTACTGCTAGTAGGCCAGATATCATGTTTAGTGTATGCATGTATTCTAGGTATCAAGCAAATCCAAAATAATCACACTTAATAGCAGTTAAAAGGATCATTAAGTATCTGTTAGGAACAAAAGACATGGGATTATGGTATCCCAAGGGAGCTACATGTATGTTAATTAGCTATTCTGACTCTGATTTTTCTAGTTGTAAACTAGATAGAAAGAGTACTAGTGGAACTTGCCATTTACTAGGAAACTCATTAGTATCATGGTTCAGTAAGAAACAATCTAGTGTGGCTTTATCTACTGCAGAGGCTAAATATGTAGCAGCTTGTAGCTGTTGTGGACAGGTTTTATGGATGGAACAACAATTAGTTGATTATGGGGTGCAACTAAACCAAGTTCCTATTAGATGTGATAATACAAGTACAATTAACCTAACTAAGAATCCCATAATGCACTCTAGAACTAAACACATAGAAATCAGACATCATTTCATTAGAGATCATATACAAAGTAGAGAAATTGAGATTGAATATGTTGATACAACTAAGCAACTTGCTGATATATTTACCAAGCCCTTGAACAAGGAAAGCTTCTTCTTCATTAGAAGAGAATTGGGCACAATCGATCAATCCTATATCTAATATCTAAAGAAACAGGAGAAAATCTAAAAGGGGAGGAAAATTAATGGGATTCTTTAATTTGTCCCTGCACCTATCCCTCTATCATGAACAATTTTATATGTTATGTTTGAATGTTTAAAATGCTTACCTTCTCTATTTTCTTTGAATGTTTCTTTTCTTTACCTTTTTTATGATACCAAAAGGGGGAGGAAAAAGTAAGATATAGATAAAGGGGATAATA
Organism: Sophora flavescens; assembly: GCA_030762895.1. Lineage (NCBI taxonomy): Eukaryota > Viridiplantae > Streptophyta > Magnoliopsida > Fabales > Fabaceae > Sophora > Sophora flavescens. The sequence goes on along the minus strand of CM061070.1, from coordinate 110,097,512 downwards.
ACAAATTATACATGAGAAAAAGTATAATATAGAGAAAGGAGAAAATAACAAATTATACATGAATATGTTGAGGGGGAGCCAAGGAGTTTATAAGCTTACATGATTAATAGGGAGTAAATTAAATTCTGCTCTATTAATACTCTGTTAATGTTTTTTTTTGCTCTGATATACTTCTGCTCTGACTGCTTTGATACCATGATATAAATCTGTCAAAACACTAAGCGTCTGCTACACTTATATTCTGAGCTTATAATTTGTTAAAAGGTTTGTCATAATCAAAAAGGGAGAGATTGTTAGACTCAATGACTGAGAGATTTTGATATATGACAAATACAACTTAATGTGTATGCAAGTGTTTAGTGTCAAATTGTAAAGACATGTATCAAGCAATATTCAACAAGTTCAATGAGCAATCAAAGGAGAATATTTAAGGAAGAACTTGGAGGAATCAAAGATCAAGGACAAAGATCAAGGAATCATCAAGACAAGATCTTAAACGAAGAAATTAGTGTTAAGTCTTAGATGATTTGTAAGAGATGAAATCTCTTATTCACAATAGCTCAATTAAGAAAGATGCATGAAGAAAATAATTTTTCATAACCTGCATTAAAAGGAATAAGTTTTCGTTAATGAAAATGACTTTTGGAAATAAAAATATAAGCGCTCGTCCAACATTGGAATAATATAAGCTCTCGTCCAACATTGGGAATAATAGAAGCGCTCGTCCAATAGTGGTAAAAGCTGGCGTCCAAGAAAGTGATAGAAGCTCATGTCTACTAAAGTGACAGAAGCACACGTCTACTAAAATGACACAAGCGCACGTCTAATAAAGTGACAGAAGTGCTCGTCCACTAAAGTGATAAGCGCTTGTCTACTAAAGTAATACAAGCGCTCGTCTACTAGTTGGAGCACGTCCAATTACTTTGTGTTAGTACTCCCATCTCTTGATGTGGCAAATGGACGCGACTATTTTTTTAAGATGGACGCGGCTATTTTTCCAAATGGACTCGTTATTTTATGGATGCGAATTCTATAAGAACTATCAGAATCTTATCTCAAGAACGAGAATCAAGAAAACAAATTCTGGTAAATCAGATCCAAATCTGTTTTGATTGATCCCAACGATTATAACTTGTTTTCTATTTAAAGAGTGATCAAAGGAACACTTTTAGAAGAATCATAACGAATAACAACAGAATTATAACGATACACATATCATTCATCATCTTCATTGAGCTTACTGTGTAAAGAGTGTTTCAATACTCATAAGTGCTTCAATTTGTTTATCAGACTATTGAGAGTTAGGAATCAATTTTTCTT
>CM061070.1:109970692-110095692 GCA_030762895.1 Sophora flavescens | reverse complement strand
AACAAGTTATACAAGTTTCAGATACAAACATTAACAATCAAGAACAAACTTGCAGATTTCAGTTTCAGTATTAGTTCAGTTTCAGAAATCAAGAATGGTTTTGATCAACTCAGTTTTGAACGTAAATAACACAGACTTGATTACAATCAGAGTCAGGTTCAATATAGTTTATACAGATCAAGAACAGAAATTATATTGAACTTTAAACATCAAAATCACAGGTTCTTGATCATAAACAGAAATTAAAGGAGTTTGATCCGCTGTCGCACACGGGTCAAAACCGAGTAATTAGAAGAAAAACTGTAGTTAGGGAACGACAACTTGAGTATCGTATCGTATCTCAAGGACTCTTGGATTATTATTAACGGCCGTGACAGGCCAGCCCTGAGAACCATAATTGATCACGGCCTGCCCGTGATGAGGCTCACGGCCGTGATGCATCTCCCAACAAGTTTCTGACCGGAATGAGAGCTAGCACCCTCTACCGTCTCGGTGAGTCGTTCCAATTTTTCTGCTCTCTCTAACTTGATTATTTACATTGGGGACAATGTAAGTTATTAAGCTTGGGGTAGGGGTACTTTTGCATTTGCATTTTGCATGTTGCATTCATATAGGAATAGTTTGCATGATCACATGATCAGATTGCCCTTGCTTAGATTTTGCATCCAATTATGAGAACTGAGTGCCAAATAAATTGTGATAGTGAATTGTTGAACCCAATTTTTTTTATTCTTGTGATAAGGCTGCAAATGAAAATTCTTAAGATAATCTTTTGATAGTTGATAATTAGCATATGGTTCCGTAGATTTGTGTGTTTCTCATTGATTTTTGAACTACTAAATGTGAGATTTTGAGCCAAAAGGGGTACTCACTAAATCTACCCCATTCTTTGTGTTAGAGTGTTATTCCTCTTGGATTGTATTTCTCTATAACTTGACTTAAAACCGTTTTGAAGCTTAAAATTTTTTGAAAATGATTGAGGCACTAGGTATTTTTCTGGCCTTCTGACCTTTGATTGATGAAATGCTACCCCTTAGTTGCCCAATTTTGAGCCTGAAAGAAATAAATACTTTTCTTGGTACCTTGAAAGATTTTGATGAATGACTTGATAAGGGACCTTCTAAAGTATTGCACAAAAGGGTAAAAAGGTAGTTGCAAAAAAGTTTGGAATGAAAGAATCAGAAAAATATTTCTCTTGAGTTGAAAATCTCCCCTTCTCCAAATGAAAAAAAAACAGAGAGAAAAATTAGAAAAAGAAAAAGAAAAATCTATAGAGAAGGGGATGACAAAAGAAAGAAAGAAATAAAATGAAAAGAAAGAAAGAAAGGTGGAAAAGTGAGTCAAAACCCAAAAAGGTATTTTAGAAGGTGTCATGCTTTGCAATTATTGATATTTTATTTAGCCTTTTTGAAATTTCCTTTTCTTGATTTCCCACCTAACGATTAATCCCATGGCCACGTTACAACCAAAGCAAAATACCTCTTGATTCTTAATTGTTTTCATTAATAAAGTAGAGATTTGGTTGATAGTCAAGCCTATGGTAGAATTCATTCATTGAGGAAAATAGAGCGAATTGTCATACATCCATAAACAATTGAGTGAGATGAGAAAGAGAGCCAAGCAAATAAACAAGCTTGGGGTGAGTTTCAGGTGAGAAGGAGTGCCCGAATCAGTGAGAATATGAATTTAGAAAACCTAAGCTCTAATTGGACTTGATATTGATTGTCTCTCGCTGAATTATTTGAAAATGCCTGTCACTTGGATTAGTTACTACTCGGGTTCTTGGTTCACTATCCATGCTTTGATTATTTTGATCTTCTGGCCTTAGTGATTGCTTGAGGACAAGCAATTGAATAAGCTTAGGGTGAGTCTATAGGGAGACATCCCTATTGGTGTCTTGAAAGCTGTTCTTTGAGCCCAAAGTGCGTCTTCTAGACGGCGGCTCCAGTCCTTCCTATTTGGCTGCACCACTTTCTCTAAGATCTGTTTGATTTCTGTTTGAGATCTCAGCCTGCCCATTAGTTTGGGGATGATATGAAGTAGAGACCCTGTGCACAACTCCATACTTTCGGAGTATAGCTTCCTTGGTGCGGTTACAGAAATGAGTGTCTTGGTCACTTATGACAGCATGAGGTATTCTGAGCCTACAAAAAATGTTGGACCTGACAAAATTTGCAACAACTCTATAATCATTAGTCCTAGTGGGGATAGCAACCACCCACTTTGAAACATAATCAACAGTAAGTAAAATATAGAGAAAACCAAAATATGCAGGGAAATGACCCATAAAGTCAATTCCCCACACATCAAACACCTCACAGAAAAGCATAGGTTGCTGAGGCATTTCACTCTTACGAGTGATGGATGTACCTGCTATCTGACACTCTTTACAAGTGCGGTAAATCTCATAAGCATCTTTAAAAATAGTGGGCCAATAAAAACCTGAATCTAGGATTTTTCTTGCAGTCCTTTGTGGCCCAAAATGTCCCCCAACTTGAGAAGCATGAGAAAAATGCAAAATAGATTCAATCTCATAGTCGGGGGCACATCTCCTAATTACCTGATCACTACCAAATTTCCAAAGATATGGATCATCCCAAACATAATATTTGGCATCACTCTTGAGTTTGTGAATTGGTGACCTAGTTGCACCTGTCGGAAAAACACCAGCAACAAGATAATTAACAATATCTTCAAACCAAGGAGTTACCCCATGTAACTGTAAAAGCTGCTCATCAGGAAAGTCATCCTGAATGGGAGAAGGATCTTCATCCCTCTCTATTCTGCTCAAGTGATCAGCCACTAAATTCTCAGCTCCACTTTTATCTTTAATCTCCACACTAAACTCTTGGAGCAACAACATCCACCGAATCAATCTCGGTTTTGCTTCTGGTTTCTTCAACAAGTACTTTAAATCTGCATGGTCAGTGAAAACAACAACCTTGGAACCTAGCAAATATGATCTGAATTTATCAAGGGCAAAAACAATATCGAGAAGTTCCTTTTTAGTAGTAGTGTAATTAGCCTGTGCAGAATCTAAAGTTCTAGAAGCATAATAAATGACATGGGCAGCCTTGTCCACCCTTTGTGCAAGGACCGCCCCCACGGCATAGTTAGAGGCATCACACATAATCTCAAAAGGGAGGGTCCAGTCAGGAGGCTGGATGATGGGAGTAGAGGTCAATGCTTTCTTCAAGAAATCAAACGCCTTTTTGCAGTTGTCATCAAAGTTGAAAATGACATCATTCTTCAACAAGTTTGACAGAGGAAGAGCTATCTTGCTAAAATCCTTTATGAAACACCTGTAAAAACCTGCATGACCAAGAAAAGAGTGAATCTCGCGAACGCAAGATGGGTAAGGCAGTGTAGAAATCACCTAAATCTTAGCAGGATCTACTGAGATACCTTTTTCAGAAATAATATGCCCCAAAACAATTCCCTGTTCAACCATAAAATGACATTTTTCATAATTCAAAACAAGGTCAGTTTCAATACATCTCTCCAAAACCAGATTCAAACTATTCAAGCATGCATCAAATGAAGAACCATAAACAGTAAAATCATCCATAAACACTTCCATGCAATTCTCAATATATTCAGTAAAAATACTAATCATGCATCTCTGGAATGTGCCAGGAGCATCGCAAAGACCAAATGGCATCCTCCTGTAAGCAAAAGTGCCGAAAGGGCACGTAAAAGTTGTCTTTTATTGATCCTCTAGTGCAATGTGGATCTGAAAGTAACCTGAAAAACCATCAAGAAAACAATAGTGTGATTTACCAGCTAGCCATTCAAGCATTTGATCGATGAACGACAAAGGGAAGTGATCCTTTCTAGTAGCCTGGTTCAATCTCCTGTAATCAATACAAACTCTCCAGCTATTCTGAACTCTAGTGGGAACAAGTTCATTGTTTTCATTTTTTACCACTGTGAGTCCATATTTCTTAGGTACAACTTGCACTGGACTCACCCAATTACTATCAGAGATAGGATATATGATACCTGCATGCAAGAGTTTTGTTACCTCCTTCTTCACAACATCAAGAATCAAGGGGTTAAGCCGCCTTTGGGGCTGCCTAACTGTTTTTGCCCCATCCTCCAACAGAATCCTATGCATACACCTGGATGGGCTAATACCTGGTATGTCGGCCAAGGTCCACCCAATCGCCTTCTTATGCTTCTTCAAAACTTGCAAGAGCTTAGTTTCTTGGTCAAAATCAAGGTTAGAGGAAATTATAACCGGAAGTTTTTCATTCCTATCTAAATAAGCATATTTCAGATTTTCAGGAAGTGGCTTAAGCTCTAAGGAGGGTGGCTGCTCAATAGATGGTATGTTTGGGGAAGTCGTGCTGTCAAGAACTTCAGCTGAATAAACAACTTCATTTACACTGTCACCCTGCAAGGCAGCATCCATCTCAGCACAAACAGCACAAAGGTCCATGTTAGTACAATCAGCACATGAGTAAACATCATCAAAACCAGAAAAAGATGGAAAATCAGCAGCTGCAACCAAATCATAATAAGTGTCATCAACAATTTCAGAAAGCAACTCTATTTGAAAAACATAATGCTCTTCCAAGGGATGCTTTATAGCATCGAAAATGTTGAATTTCGCAACAATGTCACCAAATTCCATGGACATGGTTCCATCGTCAACATCAATCTTTGTTTTCGCCGTTTTCATGAACGGTCTGGCCAAAATGATTGGTGATATGCTTGAATTCGTTTCTCCTGCCATGTCCAGAATGTAAAAATCAATAGGGAAAATCAAGTCATTAACTTGAACAAGCACATCTTCTACTACTCCAATGGGGCGAGCATTGGTCCTGTTTGCCAACCGAATAGTAAGACCTGTATGCTGCAAAGGACCAAGATCAAGATTGTTAAAAAAAGAAGTAGGCATAACATTAATAGAATCTCCTAAATCCAACATGCAATTATCGAATTTACTATCCCCAATGGTACATGGAATAGCAAAAGTTCCCGGATCCTTGCATTTCTGTGGCATTGCCTGATTGACGGATGAAACGGTAACCTTTTCAGGTGCAGGTTTAGGTTGAATGAGGGCTGAAACATTTCGTCCCAAATTGACTCTCTCATTTCCCTTCAACCTCCTCTTGTGTGTGCACAAATCCTTCAAAAACTTCGCGTATTTCGGAACCTGCTTAATCACATCAAGAAGCGGAATGTTTACCGCCACTTTTCTGAATACATCCAGAATCTCTCTCTCTTTGTCTTCCTCATCAATCTTTTTATTTTTCAGTACTCTTTGCGGGAAGGGAATTGGTGGCACATACTCTTTTTCAGCCTCAATAACAACAGAAGGTTCAGGTGTTACGTCAACAATTTTTTTATTTTTTTCAGGGGCTGGTTCTGCAACCTTCCCGGATCTCAAAGAAATTGCACTCACATTAGGATTAGGGACATTAGGATTCACTACTGTTTGTGCAGGTAGTTGGTTCGATTCTTGAGCTTGCTGCATGGCATTCATCGAAGTGGCAAGCTGTCCAATCTGTGTCTGTAAAGTATGAATATTAGAATCCGTTCGTTGCTGAAACTGGATATTGTTTACAGCCATTTGCTTGACAAGGTCCTCTAGTGAAGGTCCGGAAGGTGCAGACGTGGTCACTTGGGGAGAGTTCTGTGGTGGTGTCAACGGTAACATCAGTTGTTGTTGCTGTGTGGATGAGTTTCCATACCGAAGGTTTGGATGGTTTCTCCAGCTGGGGAGATACTTATTAGTGGAAAGGTCAGGAATGTTGTACCTTTTCTGGTTGTTTCCTTGATTGTAAAGATTGGCTGCATATGCTTGAGGCAACTCAGTGACCGACTCATCTTTCAGAATGGGACATGTATTGGTCAGGTGTTCAGGAGAAGTACAAATACCACACAACCTTGCTGTTTGAGCTTTATCCACTGCCAACTGTTTCACTAAAGAAGTAAGCTCATCAAGTCTGGTTTCAAGGGCTTTGTTGGAAGAAGAAACATGGATCTCATTCACACCCTTTGTTTCAACATAATTGTTTCTAGTTGTGAACTGTTGGGAGTAGAGTGACATGTTCTCAATCAATGACTTGGCAGCAGCTGGGGTCTTATCAACAAGTGCTCCCCCGCTAGCAGCATCTAAAATGTTTCTATCCATTGGTAGCAATACCTCATAACAGTACTGAATAAGCAGTTGCTCGGAAATCTGGTGCTGAGGACAACTGGACTCCAACTTCTTAAATCTCTCCCAGTACTCGGCCAATGATTCATTGCCTTGTCTAATACCACATATCTCTTTTATGATAGATGCAGCTCTGGAGGCAGGGAAGTATCTCTCTGGGAAGACTTTCTTCAAATCATTCCAGGTTGAAACGGAATTCGGCTCAAGATAATAAACCAATCCTTCGCAGTACCTTGAAGTGAGAATGGGAAGGCTCTCAGCTTGATATGGTCTTCTGTTATTCCTTCAGGTCTCAAAGGTGTAGAACAAACAACCTGGAATTCTTTCAGATGCTTATGCGGATCCTCACCTGCAAGACCACTAAACCTTGGCAACAAGTGTATTAAACCAGATTTCAATTCAAAAGGAGCAACGACATCAACATATTCAATACATAAACCATTGTAATTAACATCAGGAGCAACAAGCTGTCTTAGTGTTCTTTGATCAGCCATGTTATCACTATTGGTTGGTGAACTAGTGCTAGCCTGAATTGCTCTATGGCGTGTGTGCAAGGTTCTCTCAATTTTGGGATCAAAATCAAACAGGTCAGAACAACCAGACCTAGTAGCCAGAACTAATTCAGCAATGCATCAACAAATATGTTAATAACAACAACAGTCCCCGGCAACGGCGCCAATTTGATCCGCTGTCGCACACAGGTCAAAAACGAGTAATTAGAAGAAAAATTGTAGTTAGGGAACGACAACTCGAGTATCGTATCTCAAGAACTATTGGATTATTATTAACCTACAAATCGATTTTTTTTTTTTGGGGGGGGGGGGGGGTAGGTTTAAGATTCGATTAAGGAAACAGTGCAATTAAGTGATTGCCAATAAGCTAGAACGATTAATCTACTGTTTCGGTTTCCCAACTATCATTGATTCATATAATTTCCATGCCCTAAGCGGATTCTAATCCCTTCTCGAATGTAGCAGCAATTAAACAAGCGCAATTGACACTACGAGATATATGTTCCTAATTTTCGAATTAATCAGACGGATTAAAGCTATCGTGAATAACCAAACAAGATCAAACACACGCGGATTAAGCAAACGCGATCAAGGTAAAGGAACATAGAATCATCGAAATTAATCAATACTTGTTCTATATAACTTGAATTAAGCAAACAAGGCATATAGCATAATACTGAAAGGGATAAGCAATTTGATTGGGAATTATGGAACCTCAAGTGTCGGCGGAAACCGATTACAGCAGACCAATCCCTGGTGATTAGTTCTCCATCACAAACGTAATAAAAACTTTTGAGATAATTCGTAAAATAGTGAAAATTGTCCCGTTTCTGTCTGCCCTGGTGCCTTTTTATAGATCAGGTGCGCGTCACGGTCGTGATGGCCATCACGGCCAGGCCGTGACGTGTTCTGCCAAGGGCGCGCATTCAAATTCTAGTCTGTCACGGCCGTGATGCCCATCACGACCAGGCCGTGATCAATTCTGTCCATGGGTGCTGATCTATCACGGCCGTGACCTCCATCACGGCTAGGCCGTGATGCTGTCTGATCTTCAGGGTCTTCTCATCACGCCCGTGATGGGTATCACGGATGGGCCGTGATGCTTTCTGGTCTTCATGGGTAGCTCATCACGGCCGTGACCAGTGTCACGGCCTGGGCGTGATGGCTTCTGCTTTAAGTGTCCTTCCCTTTTTGCTCTTCTCATTAACCTGAAAATATGAAATAGCAGTAAATGCTTTATTTGACTCAAAATTAACTAAAATATCCTAAAACTACTTAAGATACTCAAAATGTTACTTGAGGACAATTAAATCCAAATTTGGGCGAAAACGAGATTAAACTCGAATAATTAGTACAAAAACAATGGTCTTACTAGTTATAAAACTAGACGAGCCAGAGGCTTATCAGAGGTTAAGTTTAGAGGTACCACACAACCAGATTTATCCTGGTTTAGTCACCTCCACCGTGACCTATATCCAGTCCCCACTCCACCTGTGGGTTTTCACACACTAACACACAAGCTTTGCCAGGTAGCTCGAAAAACCTTTACACCACGGAGCACTCCTTCACCTCGAGATACCACACTCTTGATAAAAGCCTCAATGTTCTTCCTTAGGGATACCTCACCCTAATCACTTAGAGAGACTCCCTCTCTCTTTACAATCGAAAAGTAAAACAAAAGTTGATTCCTAACTCTCAATAGTCAGATAAACAAATTGAAGCACTTATGAGAATGAAACACTCTTTTCACAATAAGCTCAAGAAAGATGATCAATGATATGTGTATTGTATTCGATATGTTATTCCTTGTTATTGAAAGTGTTCCTTTGATCCTTCTTTATATAGAAAACAAGTTATTGTCGTTGGGATCAATCAAAACATATTTGGATCTGATTAACCGAATCTGTTTTCTTGATTCTGGTTCTTAAAATAAGATTCTACATCGGTTCTTATCATTCGCATCCATCTTGAAAATAACCGCGTCCATCTAGCCATTTTGAATTTAAGATTTTACATCGGACGAGCTAGTAGGCGAGCTCCATATGCCACGTCATTGGTGTAAGACTAAGCCCTCATTCATGTTTTGATGTATGACAAACAAAGTGTAATTTGCATAAGATTTTTAATTTTGACTACATACTCATTTCGTGTTAAGTTGCATGCAAGATCACTCGTCCAACAAAGCAAAACTAACGCTCGTCCAACACAAGGAAAATATAAGCGCTCGTCCAATGAAGTGAACCAAGAATGACGTCCAACTAAGTAAAGAGCTGACGTCCAATGAACAACTAAAGAGCTCGTCCACTAAAGTACCATTTGGAGCGCGTCCACTTAAGTACAACAAAAGCACGTCCACTGAAGTACAACAAAAGCACGTCCACTTAAATACAACAAGAAAAGTACGTCCACTGAAGAACAACAAAAGCGCGTCCACTGAAATACAACAAGAAAAGTGTGTCCACTGAAGTACAACAAAAGCACGTCCACTGAAATACAACAACAAAATCACGTCCACTGAAGTACAACAAAAGCACGTCCACTGAAGTACAACAAGAAGAGCGCGTCCACTGAAGTATAAAAGAAGAGCTCGTCTGCTGACGTGGCACTTGGAGCTCGTCTACCAAAGTAACAGAAGAGCTCGTCCGCTAATGTAGAACTTGGAGCTCGTCCACTGAAAGTAACAGAGGAGCTCGTCTGCTGATGTGGCACATATAGCTCGTCTAACAAGAAGAGCACGTCCACTAAAAGTAACAAGAAGCGTTCGTCCGCTGACGCGGCACTTGGAGCTCGTCTACTCAAATTAACAGAAGCACGAGTCTACTGAAGTAAAAAAGGAGAGCTCGTCCACTAACATGGCATATAAAGCTCGTCTACCAGTTGGAGCCCGTCCAATAACTTGTGTTAGCACTCCCATCTACTGACGTGGCAAAATGGACGTGGCTATTTGATATTCTTTCAGATAGAAACGGATATTTTACTCTTCAATTAGACTTGTCTATCCTTTCAGATGGAAACGGTTATTTTTCGAGGAGGATGCAAACTCTACAAGAATCAACAGAATCTCATTTCAAGATCAAGAATCAAGAAAGCATATTTTGTTAAATCAGATCCAAATCTGTTTTAAATGATCCCAACGGCTATAATTTGTATTCTATATAAAGAGTGATCAAAGGAACACTTTTAAACACAACGAATAACAACAACACAACTCATTCTGATTGTGAAAAACTACGAAAGATCCAAAAGTGCTTCATCTCTGAGAAAAGTGTGATATTAGTTAGCACTTCAATTTGTATAATCAGACTTTTAGAGTCTTACTTCTACTCAATTCTTTTCGTGAACTAGTGTGACTTAGAGAGGGTATCTCTTAGGCTTGAACAAGGATAGAAGGGATCCTTGCGTATAGAAGAGTAAGTGTGCTTTCTGGTGATTTTTTCTAACAAGGAGGTTATCCTTCTGTTGCTGTAATTGGAATTGTGTAATTACTGATTATAGTGGAGAAAACCACAGAGGTGTGGGACTGGATGTAGGCTTACCAGAGGAGGTAGCCGAACCAGGATAAATCGGTTTGCGTGTTCTTCTCATATCTAAACTCCATATACTTGTTAACTTGAATCTTTAATCTGCAATTTGTGTTAAAATCTGTTGTTACTACTTATAATTCTTCTTGTCGTCATTACTTGTTCCATAACCTGATTCTTGGGAATTAAAATTGAGTGAAAACCAATTTTCATTAAAGAAACACTATTTTGTTTTAAATTGTTGGAAAAGTTTTCAATATCTCAATTCACCCCCCCCTCTTGAGACTGTAGCCACTACCAACAATTGGACGGATACTCCTTTAGGATTTAGCAAGTCCAGAGGCTTGAGTGGACGAGCGCTTCTGTCACTTTAGTGGACGACCACTTCTATCACTTTAGTGGACGAGAACTTCTGTCACTTTAGTGGAAGAGCGCTTGTATCACTTTAGTAGACGAGCGCTTCTGTCACTTCAGTGGACGAGCGCTTGTATCACTTTAGTGGACGAGCGCTTCTATCACTTCAGTGTTGGACGAGCACTTCTATTACTTCAGTGTTGGGCGAGCGCTTTTATTCAAAAAATCTTATTTCCAAAAATCATTTTCATTAACGAAAACTTATTCCTTTTAATGTAGGTTATGAAAATTGATTTTCTTTCATGCATCTTTTCAAATGAGCTATTTGTGAATAAGAGATTTCATCTCTTACAAATCATCTAAGACTTAAATCTAATTTATCCTTTAAGCTCTTGTCTTGATGATTCCTTTATCTTTGTCTTTGCTCATTGATTCCTTCAAGTTCTTCCTTGAATATTCTCCTTTAATTGCTCACTGAACTTGTTGATTACCGCTTGATACCTGTCTTTGCAATTTTACACTAAAACACTTGCATACACATTAAGTTGTATTTGTCATATATCAAAATCTCTAAGTCACTGACTCTAACAAACTCCCCCTTTTTATTATGACAAATCTTTTAAAAAATTATAAGATCAGAGTATAAGTGTAGTAGAAGCTAAGTGTTTTTGACAAATTTATATCATGGTAGCAGAGCAGTAGAGCAGAAGTATATCAGAGAGAAAAAAATATTATCATAGCAGAATTTGATTTACTCCCCATTAATCATGTAAGCTTTTAAGCTCCCCTCAACATATGCATGTATAATTTGTTATTTTCCCTTTTCTCTATACCATACTTTTTCCTCCTTCTTTTGGCATTATCAAAAAGGTAAAGAAAAGAAACATTCAAAGCAATAGAGAAGGATAGCATTTAAACATTCAAACGTAGCATATAAAATTGTTCATGATAGAGAGATAGGTGCAGGAAAATGAAAGTCAACTCCTGGGTTATCTTTTAGTTTATCAGACTAAAAACACAGGGGATCCGTTTTTGATCAAATCTATTTCTTCTGAAACTCTCTTCTAATCATTCATAGATATTCCAAACCAAATCATACAAGAATCAGAGCGCATGCATTTACACAAAGGATACAGTCATATAAACAGTTTCTTTAGAGATTAGATATAGGATTGATCGATTATGCCCAATTCTCTTCTAATGAAAAAGAAGCTTTGCTTGTTCAAGGGCTTGGTAAAAGTATCTGCAAGTTGTTTAGTTGTATCAACATATTCAATTTCAATTTCTCTACTTTGTATATGGTCTCTAATGAAATGATGTTTGATTTCTATGTGTTTAGTTCTAGAGCGCATTATGGGATTCTTAGTTAGGTTAATTGCACTTGTATTGTCACATCTAATAGGAACTTGGTTTAGTTGCACACCATAATCAACTAATTGTTGTTTCATCCATAAAACCTGTGCACAACAGCTACCAGCTGCTACATATTCAGCCTCTATAGTGGATAAAGCCACGCTAGATTGTTTCTTACTGAACCATGATACTAATGAGTTTCCTAGTAAATGGCAAGTTCCACCAGTACTCTTTGTATCTAGTTTGCAACCAGCAAAATCAAAATCTGAATAGCTAATTAAAGTACATGTAGCTCCCTTGGGATACCATAATCCCATGTTTTTTGTTCCTAACAGATACTTAATTATCCTTTTAACTGCTGTTAAGTGTGATTCTTTTGATACCTAGCACACATGCATACACTAAACATGATATCCGTCCTACTAGAAGTAAGATAAAGTAGTGAGCCTATCATACCTCTGAATTTAGAAACATCATTAGAGTAGTCATCTCCTTAGCATTTTCCATGTCTAGATAACAGGAGGTACTCATTAGAGTAGCCATCTCTTTAGCATTTTCCATGCCAAACTTCTTGATCAAATCATTGCAGTACTTGGTTTGGCTAACAAAGATTCCATTTTCAGTTTGCTTTATTTGCAGTCCAAGGAAAAAGTTCAGCTCACCCATCATTGACATTTGAAACTCACTCTACATAAGACTTGCAAACTCATTGTACAAATGCTCATGAGTGGCACCAAAAATTATATCATCCACGTATATTTGTATAAGTAAAATGTTGTGTGCCTTTTTCTTAGTGAACACAGTTGTGTCAACTTTACCTCTTTTAAAACATTTTTCAATGAGAAAATTACTTAACCTTTCATACCACGCTCTAGGAGCTTGCTTTAAGCCATATAGTGCTTTAGACAATTTATAAACATGGTTAGGCAATTCATTATTCTCAAAACCAGGTGGTTGACCAACATACACTTCCTCTTGTATAAATCCATTTAAGAAAGCACTCTTAACATCCATTTGATACAATTTAAATCCCATTATGCAAGCATAAGTAAGTAGCATTCTTATAGCTTCTAATCTTGCTACTGGTGCATATGTTTCATCATAATCTATGCCTTCTTCTTGGTTATACCATTTGGTTACCAATCTAGCCATGTTTCTTACAATTATACCATTTTCATCTAGTTTATTCCTAAAACCCCATTTTGTACCTATTACTTGACAGTTCTTGAGTTTAGGCACTAGTTTCCAAACTTGGTTTTTTTCAAACTGGTTTAACTCATCTTGTATAGCCATCATCCAATGTTCATCAATTATAGCATCATCTATGTTTTTAGGTTCTACTTGAGACACAAATGCCATATGATTACAAGCATTTCTAAGAGATTGTCTAGTAGTTACCCCTTTTGTAATTTCACCAATGATGTTATCAATTGGATGATTTCTAACAGTCCTCCATTCCTTTGGTAGGTCAGGCTGTTGTTCTATTTGCTCCTGCTGCAGCAATTCTTTCCTTAATCTTTCATCTTCTTCATCGTCCTGTTTCTCTTCTAGGAGATTTTTCTCAATTGAATATGCAAGATCATCAATAACAGAATCCTTTCCCAACCTTTTGGGGTTAGACTCATCAAATGTCACATGCACAGATTCCTCAATAGTTTGTGTTCTCTTATTATATATTCTAAATGCTTTACTAGATAGAGAGTAACCTAGGAAAATTCCTTCATCAGCCTTTGCATCAAATTTTCCAAGATTATTCTTTCCATTGTTAAGAACAAAGCATTTGCAACCAAAAACATGTAAATGTGCTATATTTGGTTTTCTTCCTTTGTAAAGCTCATAAGGGGTTTTCATTAAGATTGGTCTTGTTAAGACTCTACTTATAACATAGCAGGATGTATTGACAGCATCTGCCCATAAATGTTTTGGCAAGCTAGAGTCGTTCAACATAGTTCTTGCTATCTCCTCTAATGATCTATTCTTTCTTTCCACTACTTCATTTTGTTGTGGAGTTCTAGGAGCAGAAATGAGACATCCCGATGTCCCCCTAAATAAATCCTAATTAACTAAGCCTTAATCCGTTGTATTAACGTTAGCGTGATTATACATACGAAATTAAATTAATTTGTGGAAGCGGTAAAATTAAATTCGTTTAAAACATGCACAGCGGAATAAAACACACATCAGCTATATATACATAATAAGTACGTCTGTCACCCAAGTATGATAAATCCCAATAGAGGGATCCTAGGTTTACTAAAATATACAAACACTGTCAAACTAAAACTGGACATAACACATAAACTGCTCACAGAAAACAGGAGAAAAGTCCTAGAGCTACCCAGCCCGCCTCTCAAAATACATCCAAAATACAAAATCAGCTCACAGAGGCACATAACCTAGCAGGCGCATCCGACAGAACCATATCACCGACGATATGGGCGCCTGGAGCTACCCTCTCCCTCTCCATAGGTGCGTCGGTAGACTCTGCCGTATCGGGTCCTCGGCTCCCAAACAGACTCATCACAGCTCATGACGACGCATCGAAGACGATAGTGATACATCGTCTGAACACTCCGCTGCCTCCGACCCCTCTGCACCACACCAACATGGCTAGTCGCCACTGAGCGATCCACCATGTTCCACATGTCGTCAGGGAACTCTCTCTGACGAGGTGGATACCACATCTCTGAAAAGGGTAACCTCTGTGAAATGCGATACGGGCCATCCAAGTGGAAGTAAGGACCATCTCCCATCCGTATGTAGAAACTAACCATGCCGACGTACGTCATGAAGAATCGTGAGTGGTCGACCTGCCATCCACGATCATCATGATAGACGATCTCAACGTCGCCTAGTATCGGGATCCGGGGAGGGATCCTCTTCAGATAGTGCCTCAGCCGGTAACCCAAATCCGCCACTGTCTCCGTCCTGCTGACGCTGCTCATCTATCGGTTTTACATATAGAGAAATATAGAGTAGAAGGGAGATAAGCAACAATACATAGTCATAAAAATGGGAATGGGGACACATAGAACAATAATCACATATACATATAACACATGTGACAAGTAATGAACAACCATCTTCCGAATCAAACCAACACAATTCATCCTCAAATTCACTCTCAGATCAATCCACTAAGGAGTCTCACTCCTATGCATGTCGGCCGATATCTCTCATCCGGGTCTTAACCCCGAGATATTCCCTTATCAAGCCTATTCGCTTAGGGAACATCAGTTAGTTTGTCTAGGCAACTTTTCCGCTCGCCGTGACCCATAAGAGTGCACATCTCTATGAGCTTATCTCCATCAGAGGTATCTGGGTCGCCTCGGATAGTCAACCTTAGACGTGGATACTCAGGGTAAAGTCGAGATAACTAGGCTCTATCGGGGTACACGACACATTAGGAGCTAACTAATGGTCACTGTGAGACTCCCGAGTCCAGTTTTACATCCCCAAGGTCTCTTCACAGACCGGCCCCTCCATAATCCGTACTCGCACTCGAGTACAACTAACCTCGTACGACTCCCAGTCATACGGCTCGCCACCTTGGCAAAATGTAGTGTAACAACCATCACTATAGTTAACACCGGGACCTTATCCATTTATTTTCTCACAGCGGATGCCCATACATCCCCGGCTTCAAAGCCGCCGTCTCAAGGCATTACCACGGTGTTAACTCTCAACTTATCCATACAGACATATATTCATCATAAAATCAGTCAGCATCAATTCTCACATATAAAATATTCATGTGAACATATTCAACATGTTAAATATAGAAAATCACAGAAAATCATGAATCAATCACATAGCATAGCAACACGCATTTCAGACAACCTCAACCAGTATAAAATCAATGACTTAGAGTCGATAAACCTACAACCACTAAACCCATCACAACATTAAAATATTATTTTATTTGGGTTTAGCCATTGTTGATTATTCGACATCCTAGTAGGGTCTGGGGCACCCTACATACATGCATATATAATTATTATTCTACGCTTGCCTCCCCGACGATGTCGGTTACTTTCTCCCCACCTTGTAGAGATTAAATTTTTTCAAGTTGAAGATCAAAAACCCACACTCAGTCTCCTCCTTCTCCAAGGTTATACAACGTTCCTTTTGGACTAGAATTGTGTGGCTCCCTTCAAAAGAGAAAAATCAAAAGCTTTCCAACAAGTGAAGAGATGAAGAGGGGAAAGGAAATTTCTTGTTTTGTCTTGGCAAGGAGAGAAGAAATTTTCTTCTATTTCCTGGAGGTACGTGAAGAATAAGTAAGAACTACACTTTGACTTGTTTCTAAGCTCTGGAAAATGGCCACCGGAAGAGATGAAGAGTATAAGTGAGTAATTGTAATGTAAAATTTTTGTTTATTATTTATTATTCATGAGGTGGTCGGTGGTTAACACGAAAGAAAGAGAAAATTTAACTTTGAAATGGTGGCCTTGCAAGATGAGTCCACGTGAGTGCAGGTGTTAAATTCTCAAGTAATGAAAATAGTCATACTTGTATAGAGGAAATAAAGTTTTGCGAATTGTAACTGAGAGTGAGAGAGAATCCGTAAGGTCCAATGAAATGAAGGAAATAAATAAATTAAAGTGACTTTAAAGTGAGAATAAATGCACTGTTATAACCATAAATGACAATCAAATCAAGGATTAATTAAGGTTGAAAAATGAAGGTAACCGTATAGGATGGATAAAATGAGAGAGAGAGTTTTAAAGTCCAATCTTTAGTAAAAGTGTATATTTTGACTATTTTGATTATTATTTTATTTTATTTTATTTTTTGTTAATGATAAACTACCTTAACTAAGGAATTAAATTGAGGTGGTTGCCTATTAAGATTTTGAGTTGCTTAAATTTTACTCTAAACATAGCTATATGTTCTGATTCTAAAAAAAATTTGATTCATCTAACCCTCATTCCTATTTAATTAAGATATCAAATTTTCAGATGTTTAAAATCGGGACGTTACATTACTACCCCCCTTAAAAGTAATTCCGTCCTCGGAATTTAAATTAAGTTACCTCGTAGGAACAGGTGTGGATATCTATGTTGCATATCGGCTTCTCTTTCCCAAGTAGCATCACCAGTTACTGCATTCCATATGACCTTGACTAAAGGAATCTGTTTCCCGCGGAGTTCTTTTATCCTTCGGTCGTCGATCCGTACAGGTAAAGCCTCATACTCTAGGTTTTCTCTTAACTGTATTGATTCGGGTTCTATAATGTGCGATAGATCAGGATAGTATTTTCTGAGTTGGGATACATGAAAAACATCATGAAGGTTCGAAAGATTGGGCGGTAAGACTATCTGATAGGCAACCGGACCAATTCGGCGAAGAATTTGAAATGGTCCGATGAAATGAGGTGTAAGCTTTCTGGATTTTATTGCCCTGCCAATGCCAGTCCTCGGGGTGACTCGCATGAAAACATGATCGCCTTCATGGAATTCCAAAGACCGTCTCCTCTTGTCGCTATAGCTTTTCTGCCTATCTACCGCTGCTTTCATTTTCTCCCGAATCTTCTGAACTTGTTCTGTTGTTTGTTGTACCATCTCAGGTCCAATCAATTGACTTTCTCCTGTCTCGTACCAACAGAGGGGTGTTCTACACTTTCTTCCATATAGTGCTTCATATGGTGCCATGCCAATACTTGTGTGGAAACTATTATTATATGTAAATTCAATCAATGGAAGAAATTCGTCCCAACTTCCCGTGTGTTCTAACACACATGCTCTTAGTAAATCTTCCAATGACTGGATTGTTCTTTCCGACTGACCATTCGTCTGAGGGTGATAAGCCGAACTCATTCTTAACTTAGTTCCCACAGCACTGTGTAAACTCTGCCAGAATCTTGAAGTAAATCTCGGATCCCTATCCGAAATTATACTTGCTAGTACTCCATGCAGTCTGACAATTTCCTTGATATACAACTGGGTTAACTTTTCCATTGAGAACCTTTGATTGATAGGAAGGAAATGAGCACATTTCGTTAATCTATCAATTATAACCCAAATTGCATCATACTTATTCTGTGTCCTTGGTAAACTAGACACAAAGTCCATTGCAATACTGTCCCATTTCCATTCTGGGATATCTAGAGATTGCAATAGTCCCGCTGGTTTTTGGTGTTCAATCTTTGCTTTTTGACACACCAAGCAGGATTGGACATACTCTGCAATTTCCTTTTTCATTCCAGACCACCAAAACATTTTCCTCAAGTCTTGATACATCTTTGTGGCACCTGGATGAAAACTCAACTTGCTTTTGTGCGCCTCTTCCAAAATCAAATTCCTAACTTCTTTATCTTCAGGTACACATATCCTTTCTCTAAACCTTATGATTCCATCAATACCTCTTTTAAATTCTACTGTCTTACCTTCTTCTATCATCTGGTCAACCTTCTGGAGGTATTGGTCTTCGGCTTGCTTCTTCCAGATTAATTCTAGGAATCCACTAGTAATAGTGATCATTCCTAAACTCATCTTGTTTTGGGATAGTTCAGTTATTCCAAGATTCAGATCTCTAAATTGTTCGATCAGTTCCAACTCCTTAACCATCATAGTAGACACTTTCAAAGATTTCCGACTTAATGCGTCCGCTACGACGTTTGCCTTTCCTGGATGATACTGAAGATCGAACTCATAATACTTTACGAATTCCATCCATCTCCGCTGTCTCATGTTCAGTTCTTTCTGATCGAATAAATATCTTAAACTCTTGTGATCACTGTAGACGGTGAACTTAGCACCATACAGGTGGTGTCTCCATATCTTCAATGCAAATACTATTGCAGCCAACTCAAGATCATGGGTCGGGTAGTTCCGCTCATGTATTCTTAACTGCCTTGAAGCATAAGCTACTACTTTCCTTTCTTGCATAAGTACAGAACCTAGGCCTTGATGTGAGGCGTCACAATACACATCAAACGGTGCCAACGGATCTGGCAAGACCAATACGGGAGATGTTGTAAGCCTTCTCTTCAACTCCTGAAAACTAGTCTCACACTCATTTGACCATTCGAACGGTTTTCCCTTTCTCGTCAACTGCGTCATAGGTAATGCAATTTTCGAGAATCCTTCTATAAACCTTTTGTAGTAACCTGCCAGTCCAAGGAAACTCCTGACTTCACCAACTGTCTTAGGACGTTCCCAATTCACAACTGCTTCAACTTTGGCAGGATCCACCGCAATCCCATCTTTGTTTATAACATGCCCAAGAAATTGTACTTTGTCCAACCAGAATTCACACTTGGACAACTTGGCATAGAGTTGTCTATCTTTAAGCACTTGAAGTACAACCCGAAGATGCTCTACATGTTCTTCTTTATTCGAGGAGTAGATCAGAATGTCGTCGATAAACACAACGACGAATTTGTCCAGGTACGGTCTGAAGATCCGATTCATATAGTCCATGAATATAGCAGGAGCATTAGTTACGCCAAACGGCATAACCAGATACTCGTAATGACCATACCGACTCCTGAAAGCAGTCTTTAGTATATCATATTCTTTCACTCTGATCTGATGATACCCAGATCTCATATCTATCTTGGAGAACACAGTTGCTCCCCGCAACTGATCCATTAGATCGTCAATCCTCGGCAATGGATACTTATTCTTGATTGTTACCTTATTTAGTTGTCAATAATCAACACATAACCTTGAGCAACCATCCTTCTTTTTCACAAAAAGAACTGGCGCTCCCCGTGGTGAAACACTTGGTCGGATAAACTCTTTCTTCAACATGTCATCCAACTGTTTCTTCAATTCTGCTAATTCTGTTGGGGACATTCGATACGGTGCTATCGATATTAGTCCGGCCCCTGGTACGAGGTCAATTGCAAACTCTATCTCTCTTTTTGGTGGTAGCCTTGGAACATCATCCGGGAAAACATCTGGAAACTCGCAAACGACAGGCAGCGCATCAGGCTTTGGAGAGTCCTTGGCTTCCAAGGAAAACAGCACCATGCAGTTTCTCAATCGTCCGTCTTCTGAGTCACTGTCATTGACAGGCAATAATCCAGATCGCTTCGAGAAACAAAGGGGTTTCTTTGAACAATCTAAAATTACATGGTTAGCCGAAAGCCAGTCCATGCCTAAGATAATATCAATATGTTGCATAGGCAAACAGACAAGGTCCACATTGAATTGCCTGTTTTCCAAAATAATAGGACAATCCCGACAAACGAATATAGTGGTCAAAGTTTCACCCATAGGGGTCGAAACAGTAAGGTCATAAGGTAATGAAGAAACATGCAAACGTAAATGATCCATGCACTCCATTGATATAAAAGAATGACTAGCACCCGAATCAAATAAAACAGATAAGAGCTTACCGAACACACAGCACTTACCCTGTATCAGATCAGGACATCGAGAAGATTCAGAACCTCTCACGGCGAAGACCCTTCCCGTAGCCTGGGATCTTCCTCCTTGCTGATTTCTTGTCTGAACATGATTCCCCGCAAATTGATTCTTTCCAACTGGTTGCGTATTCTGAATTCTCCCAGTATTGCCTTGAGGGCAATTCCATGACATGTGACCCACATTTCCACAATTGAAACAAGTGATATTCTGCAACTGAGGGCAATCCCTCCTGAGATTAGGTCCTCCGCACTTGAAACATGGCAAGCCTTTTTGCTGCGCTTGACCCGAACTTTCTCCTCTAGCATTCACTGATTGCTGATTAGGACGACTGTATGGTTTTGTCCTTGTTTGAAATCTGCTTCCTCTTCCTCCCTGAACATTACCCCTTACTGGTCCACCGCTTCTTTGTTGTTGTTGTAAATTTCCAGCACGATCATGTCCTTCCAACACAGTACACTTCTCTACTAGAGCTGGGAAGTGATTCAACTCCAATGGCAACATTGTCCGCTTCAGCTCGGGCCTCAAACCGTCTTCAAACTTCTTGCACACCCATTCCTCATCTGGGTGTACCTGGTAAAATTGTGATAATTTTAGTAGTGCCTCGAACCTTGCAGCATACTCCCCAACTGACATAGATCCCTGTTTCAAATTAGAAAATTCTTTCTTTTTTTATATTCTGACACTTCTAGGAAAATATTTCTCCAGGAAACTTTCTCTAAATACTACCCAGTTGACTTCCTGCCCTTCGACCTCCAATAGCCTCTGCTTGTTCCTCCACCAAGCTTCTGCAGCTTCGACCAACATAAAAGCAGCAAAAGTTACTTTCCGTTCCTCTCTACAGTGCATAGCCACAAAGACCTTCTCCACCTCCTGTAACCACTTCTCTGCAGCTTCTGGGTCGTAGTCGCCATGAAACTGAGGTGGATTGCCTTTCATGAAGGCATTAAGACCACTATCCAGATTTTCCCCTTCCCACACTGTATTCAACTGGTGCTACCTTTCCTCCCGCTCTTCCTGCCTCTGCATAAAATGCGTATTCTGTTGAGTTTGTTGTAGGATAGCAGTAGCCAGCTCCCTCATCACTCGCATAGTATCACTGACATCGCCACTATTATTAGTTCCCGACGAATTTCCAGGTACGTCGGTGTTTCTGTCTCCTCTATTCCTGCCACCCCTTCCTCTACTTCCATTACCACGAGCCATTCTAATTTCCTGTAAAAGAAATCATCAGCTCTTTTATTTATAAGATATGTAAGTCCATATAATCGAAGATATTACTTTACATTTCTTACAAATACGTAACAGTTATTCTCATACAGTAAGGATAACTTGCGTATCGGACATTCTACCCATTCTAAGCATAGCTGACATCCAATGAGGATCCAGCTAATAATGTCGGAACTGAACCTTACCCCACAGTCCGGTTTAGAACCGAACTGCTCTGATACCACCAAATGAGACATCCCGATGTCCCCCTAAATAAATCCTAATTAACTAAGCCTTAATACGTTGTATTAACGTTAGCGTGATTATACATACGAAATTAAATTAATTTGTGGAAGCGATAAAATTAAATTCGTATAAAACATGCACAGCGGAATAAAACACACATCAGCTATATATACATAATAAGTACGTCTGTCACCCAAGTATGATAAATCCCAACAGAGGGATCCTAGGTTTACTAAAATATACAAACACTGTCAAACTAAAACTGGACATAACACATAAACTGCTCACAGAAAACAGGAGAAAAGTCCTAGAGCTACCCAGCCTGCCTCTCAAAATACATCCAAAATACAAAATCAGCTCACAGAGGCACATAACCTAGCAGGCGCATCTGACAGAACCATATCACCGACGATATGGGCGCCTGGAGCTACCCTCTCCCTCTCCATAGGTGCGTCGGTAGACTCTGCCGTATCGGGTCCTCGGCTCCCAAACAGACTCATCACTGCTCATGACGACGCGTTGGCGATGATAGTGATACATCGTCTGAACACTCCGCTGCCTCCGACCCCTCTGCACCACACCAACATGGCTAGTCGCCACTGAGCGATCCACCATGTTCCACATGTCGTCAGGGAACTCTCTCTGACGAGGTGGATACCACATCTCTGAAAAGGGTAACCTCTGTGAAATGCGATACGGGCCATCCAAGTGGAAGTAAGGACCATCTCCCATCCGTATGTAGAAACTAACCAGGGCGATGTACGTCATGAAGAATCGTGAATGGCCGATCTCAACGTCGCCTAGTATCGGGATCCGGGGAGGGATCCTCTGCAGATAGTGCCTCGGCCGGTAACCCAAATCCGCCACTGTCTCCATCCTGCTAACGCTGCTCATCTATCGGTTTTACATATAGAGAAATATAGAGTAGAAGGGAGATAAGCAACAATACATAGTCATAAAAATGGGAATGGGGACACATAGAACAATAATCACATATACATATAACACATGTGACAAGTAATGAACAACCATCTTCCGAATCAAACCAACACAGTTCATCCTCAAATTCACTCTCAGATCAATCCTCTAAGGAGTCTCACTCCTATGCATGTCGGCCGATATCTCTCATCCGGGTCTTAACCCCGAGATATTCCCTTATCAAGCCTATTCGCTTAGGGAACATCAGTTAGTTTGTCTAGGCAACTTTTCCGCTCGCCGTGACCCATAAGAGTGCATCTCTCTGTGAGCTCAGCTCCATCAGAGGTATCTGGGTCGCCTCGGATAGTCAACCTTAGACGTGGATACTCAGGGTAAAGTCGAGATAACTAGGCTCTATCGGGGTACACGACACATTAGGAGCTAACTAATGGTCACCGTGAGCCTCCCGAGTCCAGTTTTACATCCCCAAGGTCTCTTCACAGACCGGCCCCTCCAAAATCCGTACTCGCACTCGAGTACAACTAACCTCGTACGACTCCCAGTCATACGGCTCTCCACCTTGGCAAAATGCAATGCAACAACCATCACTATAGTTAACACCGGAACCTTATCCATTTATTTTCTCACAGCGGATGCCCATACATCCCCGGCTTCAAAGCCGCCGTCTCAAGGCATTACCACGGTGTTAACTCTCAACTTATCCATACAGACATATATTCATCATAAAATCAGTCAGCATCAATTCTCACATATAAAATATTCGTGTGAACATATTCAACATGTTAAATATAGAAAATCACAGAAAATCATGAATCAATCACATAGCATAGCAACACGCATTTCAGACAACCTCAACCAGTATAAAATCAACGACTTAGAGTCGATAAACCTACAACCACTAAACCCATCACAACATTAAAATATTATTTTATTTGGGTTTAGCCATTGTTGATTATTCGACATCCTAGTAGGGTCTGGGGCACCCTACACACATGCATATATAATTATTATTCTACGCTTGCCTCCCCGACGATGTCGGTTACTTTCTCCCCACCTTGTAGAGACGAAATTTGTTCAAGTTGAAGATCAAAAACCCACGCTCGGTCTCCTCCTTCTCCAAGGTTATACAACGTTCCTTTTGGACTAGAATTGTGTGGCTCCCTTCAAAAGAGAAAAATCAAAAGCTTTCCAACAAGTGAAGAGATGAAGTGGGGAAAGGAAATTTCTTGTTTTGTCTTGGCAAGGAGAGAAGAAATTTTCTTCTATTTCCTGGAGGTACGTGAAGAAGAAGTAAGAACTGCACTTTGACTTGTTTCTAAGCTCTGGAAAATGGCCACCGATAAGGGAAGAGATGAAAAGTATAAGTGAGTAATTGTAATGTAAAATTTTTGTTTATTATTTATTATTGATGAGGTGGTTGGTGGTTAACACGAAAGAAAGAGAAAATTTAACTTTGAAATGGTGGCCTTGCAAGATGAGTCCACGTGAGTGTAGGTGTTAAATTCTCAAGTAATGAAAATAGTCATACTTGTATAGAGGAAACAAAGTTTTGCGAATTGTAACTGAGAGTGAGAGAGAATCCGTAAGGTCCAATGAAATGAAGGAAATAAATAAATTAAAGTGACTTTAAAGTGAGAATAAATGCATTGTTATAACCATAAATGACAATCAAATCAAGGATTAATTAAGGTTGAAAAATGAAGGTAACCGTATAGGATGGATAAAATGAGAGAGAGAGTTTTAAAGTCCAATCTTTAGTAAAAGTGTATATTTTGACTATTTTGATTATTATTTTATTTTATTTTATTTTTTGTTAATGATAAACTACCTTAACTAAGGAATTAAATTGAGGTGGTTGCCTATTAAGATTTTGAGTTGCTTAAATTTTACTCTAAACATATATATATGTTCTGATTCTAAAAAAAATTTGATTCATCTAACCCTCATTCCTATTTAATTAAGATATCAAATTTTCAGATGTTTAAAATTGGGACGTTACAAGAAAAATTATGTTGAATGCCATGCTCATCACAAAAGTTTTCAAACACTTCATTTTGAAATTCTCCCCCACGATCACTTCTTATAGAAACAATTTTCACGTCTTTTTCATTTTGCACAATTTTTGCCATTTTCTTAAATGTAGCAAATGAATCACTCTTATGAGATACAAAATATGTCCATGTATATCTAGAGTAATCATCTACTATTATCAATGCATAAAAGTTACCACCAGAGCTTTTGGTTCTAGATGGACCAAATACATCTATGTGTAAAAGTTGCAAGGGTCTAGTTGTTGAAACAATGTTCTTTGGTTTAAAAGAGACCTTAACTTGCTTTCCTTTTTGACATGCATCACATAGTCCATCTTTCACAAATTTCAGTTTAGGCATGCCAACTACAAGATCTTTACGAATCAGTTTATTCAAGTGGTACATGTGAATGTGTGCAATTCTTCTATGACAAAGCCAATTCTCTTCTTCTATTGAAATAAGACAGCATGCAGTATTTGAAGAGATATTATCTAAATCAAGCATATAAATGTTATCTGTCCTATGTCCAATTAATTTCAAATTTTCATCATGCTGATTTTCTATTAAGCAACTATTGGAATTGAATTTTACCTAATACTTAATAGTTGACTAATACTTAATAGGTTGTGTTTCAGTCCCTCAACATATAGTACATCCTCAATGATTGTTGTTGAGTCACTTCCAACTGTTGCCAATTTCAAGCATTCTCCCTTTATTGTTGTCTCCATAGGCAACACTACCATTCGACTTAGGGGTAAAGGAAATGAACTTGATTTTGTCTCTAGTCATGTGCTTGGAACAATCACTATCAAGATACCATTTCACATTCTTGGCTTTCCAACACACCTACAAAACAGAATCATGTTTATCTTTTAGGTACCCAAATCTGTTTGGGTCCTTTCGAGTTAGTTGCAGCAATAGTTCCTTTAGGAACCCATATATACTTAGATTTATTGTATGCTGATTTTCTGTATTGACATGTAGAAGCTGTGTGACCTTTTCTAGCACAAAAATTGCATTTAACAAATGGTGTGTTTGATGTCTTAGACGCAGCAAAAAATTTCTTGAAAGATTTCTCTTGTATCTTAGGTTTATAGTCTATTCCAGCCTTATCATAAACACATTTTTGCTCTCCTAATAAAGCATTCAAGTTATCTCTACCATTTGTGAACTTGGCTAAGTCAATTTTCAGTTTTTCAACTTCTTTAGTCAATATGCAACACTAGGAAAAATTAGAGCTTGCAACTCTAAATAGATCACCATTCAAATGATTTATCTGTTTCTCCAACTTAGGACAATTATCACATATAGGTGGCTCCAAAACAGTAGCCAATTTTTCCTTTATAGCACAATTCTCTGTTTTTAATTCATCTACCTCTTTGTTTAAAACAGAATTTTTCTCTTCTAGGCATGTGATGGTTTTCTTAGACTTATTTAGCAATCTATCAAGTCTAATGGATTCTTTATGAAGTTCTTCAAAAGAATTTTGCAATTCATCATAAGAAGATTGATAATTAGAACTTACTTCACTTTCTGAATCACTATGATTGCTGGCCATCAAACACAGGTTTGCCTCCTCAGATTCAGATTCTTCAGTGGATTCTAGATCATTATCATCCCAAGCAATGTAGGCCTTTCTTGGCTTTCTCCACTTCTTGTCCTTTGAGTCAAACTTTTCTGTTTTGTCCTTCTTTTGCAGTTTTGGACAATCAAGCTTCATGTGGCCAATCTTTCAACATTCATATCATGTTATGTTGTTGGAAGAGTTGTCACCTTTGCTGAAATTTCTTCTTTGAAAAGTGGATGACTTTCTTTTGAAGTTGTCTTTCTTATTTAGGATGTTCTTGAATTTTCTAACTAGCATTCCCATTTCTTCTTCGGATTCTGCCTCTTGTGATGAATCATCACCATCACTGTCTTCTACTTCTTTGACTTGTGATTTCAGAGCCAATCCCTTCTTTCTTTTATTAGTTTCTTCACTCTCATTCAATCTGTTCAACTACAATTCATGTTCTTGTAATTTTCCAAACAATGTGGCAATGGTCATTGATGAGAGGTCTCTAGATTCTGAGATTGCAGTGACTTTAGGTTGCCATTCTCTGCTCAGGCATCTCATTACTTTGTTAACTTGATCTTATTTGATATAGCTTTTCCAAGACCAGCCAATTGATTTACAATGTGTGTGAATCTCTTTTGCATTTCAGATATAGGTTCTCCTCGATTCAATCTGAACAGCTCATACTCATGTGTGAGGGTGTTCATTCTTGCTCTTTTGACATCTGTGGTTCCTTCATGTGTTACTTGCAATGTATCCCACATCTCCTTTGCTGATTTGAAATTTGAAACCCTGAAAAAATCATCACGGCTTAAAGCAGATGTTATAATATTCTTAGCTCGTGCATTATATTGAACTCTTTTCTTATCATCCTCACTCCATTCAGTATTAGGCTTATTTCTTGGAGCACCATTAGCATCTACAGTGGAGGGGACAAATGGTCCATTCTCTACTGCATCCCAAATGTCCACGCCTGCTGCCTCAAGAAAGATTACCATTCTTTCCTTCCAATAGATATACTCAGATTCATTGAAGGCAGAAGGGCGTGCAAGGGAAGCCCATTCATTCAAACATTCATTGGAAGTCATACTCTTATAGCAGTTAAGCTAAACTTAAGAGTTTAGCTCTGATGCCAATTGTTGTTTTGGCTTCAACGACTCAAGAGGGGGAGGGGGAGGGGGGGGGGGGGGGGATTGAGTTTTTTTAAAATCTTTCCCTCTTAAAAAAATTTTCACAAAACTTTTCAAATCAGGGTTGCTGATTTGTGGCCTCGGGATCTTTTACAAAATCGATGAAGGGTTTATATAAAATCTTGAATAGAAGGATGATGAAGATAAGAAAGATAAATTCAGAAAGATTAATCACAGAATAGATTCAGGTTCAAAACTCAATAATAACATAATATGGAAACTGATTAAGCCTTTAAAGATTAAGAACAAGCTATGCAAGTTTCAGATACAAGCATTAACAATCAAGAACAAACCTGCAGGTTTCAGTTTCAGTATTAGTTCAGTTTCAGCAATCAAGAATGGTTTTGATCAACTCAGTTTTGAACGTAAATAAAACAGACTTGATTAAAATCAGACTCAGGTTTCAATACAGTTTATACAGATCAAGAACAGAAATTATATTGAACTTTAAACATCAAAATCACAGGTTCTTGATCGTAAACAGAAATTAAAGGAGTTTAAGTTTAGAGATACCACACAACCAGATTTATCTTGGTTTAGTCACCTCCACCGTGACCTACATCCAGTCCCTACTCCACCTGTGGGTTTTCACACACTAACACACAAGCTTTTCCAGGTAGCGTGAAAAACCTTTACACCACGGAGCACTCCTTCACCTCGAGATACCACACTCTTGTGAAGAGCCTCAATGTTCTTCCTTAGGGATACCTCACCCTAATCACTCAGAGAGACTCCCTCTCTCTTTACAATCGAAAAGTAAAACAAAACTTGATTCATAACTCTCAATAGTCAGATAAACAAATTGAAGTACTTATGAGAATGAAACACTCTTTTCACAATGAGCTCAAGAAAGATGATGAATGATATGTGTTATTGTATTCGATATGTTATTCGTTGTTATTGAAAGTGTTCCTTTGATCCCTCTTTATATAGAAAACAAGTTATAGTCGTTGGGATCAATCAAAACAGATTTGGATCTGATTAACAGAATCTGTTTTCTTGATTCTAGTTCTTGAAATAAGATTCTACATCGGTTCTTATCATTCACGTCCATCTAGCCATTTTGAATTTAAGATTTTACATCAGACGAGCTAGTAGACGAGCTCCATATGCCACGTTATTGGACGGATACTCCTTTAGGATTTAGCAAGTCCAAAGGCTTGAGTGGACGAGTGCTTCTGTCACTTTAGTGGACGACCACTTCTATCACTTTAGTGGATGAGCACTTCTGTCACATTAGTGGACAAGCGTTTGTATCACTTTAGCGGACGAGCGCTTCTGTCACTTCAGTGGACGAGCGCTTGTATCACTTTAGTGGACGAGCGCTTCTGTCACTTTAGTGTTGGATGAGCGCTTCTATTACTTCAGTGTTGGACGAGCTCTTCTATTACTTCATTATTGGACGAGCGCTTCTATTCAAAAAATCTTATTTCCAAAAATCATTTTCATTAACGAAAACTTATTCCTTTTAATGCAGGTGATGAAAATTGATTTTCTTTCATGCATCTTTTCAAATTTCTATTTGTGAATAAGAGATTTCATCTCTTACAAATCATCCAAGACTTAAATCTAGTTTCTCCTTTAAGCTCTTGTCTTGATGATTCCTTGATCTTTGTCTTTGCTCTTTGATTCCTTCAAGTTCTTCCTTTAATATTCTCCTTTAATTGCTGATTGAACTTGTTGATTACTTCTTAATACCTGTCTTTGCAATTTGACACTAAAACATTTGCATACACATTAAGTCTAACAATATAATCCCATTTCCATTCTAGGACACTCAAAGGTTGCAACTTACCTTAAGGCTTTTGGTGTTCTATCTTGGCCTTCTGACAAACTTGGCACGCATACACAAATTAAGCCACATCCTTTTTCATCCTAGGCCACCAAAACATCCTGTTAAGGTCCTGATACATCTTGGTAGCACCTGAGTGCACACTCAACGCATTCCTATGTCCTTCCTCAAGGATCAACTTCCTAAGCTTAGGAACATCTAGTATGCACACTCTATCCTTAAACCTCAAGACTCTATCACTTCCATCCTTGAAACTACGGTCTCTATCCCAAGCAAGCAACTCTCGCTGGTCCAAGAGAAACTTGTCTAACTTCTGACCCTCTCTAATCTGATCCATCAGATTGTTGGTAACCTTCAAGGTTCCAAGCCTATAGAGTCAAAAATCAAGATATAGATGACTTTTAAGATAGTTAGGATAAGAGTCAAAGATTTTTAATGATGTGTCGATTTTTAATTGGTATATATATATATAGGTTTAATTATTCAGTTGGGACCTAAATTATTTGAGAAATTTCAACTAGGTCCCCGAACTTGATTTTTTTCTAATTACATCCCTGAACTTATAAAAAATTAATTGGATCACTGAACTTATAAAAAAAAATTCAATCGGGTCCCTAGGGTAGGGTTGTGTGAAGT
The DNA here is from genome assembly GCA_030762895.1 of Sophora flavescens. Taxonomy (NCBI): domain Eukaryota; kingdom Viridiplantae; phylum Streptophyta; class Magnoliopsida; order Fabales; family Fabaceae; genus Sophora; species Sophora flavescens. The sequence continues at coordinate 110,065,814 of CM061070.1, read as the reverse complement.
GGTCGTTAAACTTGCTGAAATGAAACTAGGAATCCCCCCCCCCCCCCCAAAAAAAAATTAGTATTTAGGATTGCAGAGACAAAATCGTGACCTGTGGCCGCTTCTCCTCCATTTGAACGAAGAGCTAATTCCTTCTTCAAATCTGTTTCACGGTTGCATACTCCTCCTTCGAAAAGTGAATGAAGGTGGAGTGTTACCCGGACGATGACATGTGACATGACATAGTCCAACTTAGATGGAATCACTAATATTCCATCCAATTTAAATGATCACTAATGAATATTCTACTTTAGGGACCCAATTGAAAATTTTACATATGTTCAGGTACCCAATTAGAAACTTTTTTAGTTCAAGGAATAATTATATCACACACACACACGCACACACACACACATATGAACCTTCCCTCATAAAACTTGTAGGTTCTAGATTTGACAAAACAATATTAAAAAAATTATTTTTTTTAATTTTATTTAACACATCATGTATTATTGAGTTTACTTCATGCAAGACCCTCTAAATAGAAAAAAGACACATAATTAAGTGGGTCCTACATAAAACTCACCTTATAAATAAAAATAAATAGAATATTGATAGCATTTTTTCAATTTAATTACATAACATAATAAGCTACTTTTTTTTTTATTTTTTTAATATATACAATTATATTAGTTGAATTATATTGATGAGTTATTATCGTGCTTAATTTACAACAAAGGATTTTGTTTTCTGTATATAATTTAATATAATCGTAGTAGATATGCAATTTGGCCAAAATCATCCTTTAAAATGTGATTTTCCAAAAGGGTTCATGTATTTAGGTAAAAATAATCATAGATGACATGGAATGTTTTAAAAAGTCTTCACGTACTATTTGATTTGATGCTTTAAATAAAAATAATAAAGTTAAAATAATAATTTGGTTCTTATAGTGTTGGGAAAATTCTTAATTTTCCTAAATCAGATTTATGAAAAGCGAAATAAATGTGAAATAATAACATATAAAATTGATAACGCAGTTCAGGCAATTAAACATATGTCTCCGAACTGCTGCAGATATTTTATTTAAAAAAGAAATATAGAAAGTGCTTACAAACACTCACAACTTATAACCCATAAACTTGAGATTTTCTCTCATTAAAAGATTTTCTCAAAGCCTTAATTTTATCTCGTATTTGGAGTTATTATTTTTTCTATGTTGAAGGCTTTTATTTATAGATGCAAAAGGTCCTCCCTTTACCACCTGCACATTTTGACAACCAATTCTAATTGGTTTTCCAATTTTTGCTCAATAAAAGGTCCTCATTTATGCAATCATTACTCATTTGGTCCCTCCCGTTATCATGCTGTCTCTAATGATCCGTTAACTTCTACATATAGGGACTAAATGAAGAAATCGTGTCACATCCAGGTACAAAATTAATACTTTAACCTAAATTATTGGGTCCATATACATTACATATTTTCTTCATTCAGTCCCTATACGTAGGAGTTAACGAATAATTAGAGACAGCGTGATGACAGAAGGGACCAAAATATTAATGAGTAAAGATTTTACGTATGGGGGCCTTTTATATTAATCTTTTACGTATAGAAACTAAATGAAGAATATGTGTCACCTATAGGAACAAGATTATTACTTTGGCCAAAGAATAATAACCTAGCAAAAATGAAGAAAACTAATATAGTCAAATTAGCAATAAAGGAAGGAACTTTTTTTTTATATTTTTTTTAATTTTTTAATTTTAGGATCTGAATTTGTCTAAATCTTTTGTTAGATTGTGTTATGCCAAAATAATTTTAGTAGTTATGGTTAGTAATATGGACTTTTTCTAAAAAAGAATATTCTTAATTACTATCAGATATCTTCAATATATGAAATTAAATAAACTACCAAAAATAAAGAAAACAAATATAATAATAAGAGAAGAATTCTACCAAAATATAAAAAAGGAAAGAAAAAGAATCCATTTAATAATTTTAACATTTGGATCGATTACATGTTTCCAAAACTGAAATTACATTTATTTTATAAGCAAAAGAATATAGTAGCAATTCACATAATTACCATAATAATTTGTTTTACAATTTTTAATTGCCATTATAGTAGCAATACACATGATATATTACCTACCATCATGTGGTTGGTCCAAATGGTAACAAGTTTGGAGAAAAATCTGGTTGGGAGAGGTCAACCCTTAAATATCATCCAGTACCTCAAGAGATTAGTCTCCGCAGTTGCTTGTGGAGGATACCCAGCACAACTTGACATCCCTCTTAAATAAATAATTTACGAATTTTTCAAATAAATTCCTCAACGCACTTGTTAAAAAACAAAAATAGAAGTATTAAAAGAAAATTATTTATTTTGTTTTAAGAAAATTTTAATTTTTTAGTTTAAGAAAATTATTTTATTTTTATTCATTGTTTAATTTTTTTAATTTAATTCTTAATCATTGCCTTTTGAGTATTAGTTAAACAAACCCACAATTTACTTAATATTATTTTTTTGCATAAATAATTTACTTATTTCTCTTACCCTATTTGGGTTCTAAACTTAACATTTTATATTAATAGAAATATGTATCTAGTATATCTACCTTAGATGGAATAAAATCTTTTCTTCCTATTTGAAAATATCATAAAAGGTCTCCAGCACTAAAAAATTGTACTAATTCAACCATAAAAAATTAATATCCCAATATATGCATTTAATGAGAAAGAAACATTTTCATCTATAAAAGCCCTCTTGTTTGAGTCTAATATGTACTCATTGTGCTTTCTCAATTCCTTGCCCTAAATTCTATAATGAACAACAACAACAATAACTTGTACCTCAACTCTGATGAGGTTTTCAACTTGCAAGCATTCATAGATCATGTTGAGTCTCTTGTGGCTCATGGAAATGCTGCCACAAGAAGGCAATATTTACAAAACCACTTTAACTCTAGAGAGCTACCTTCAAACCGTTTGCACCCCACTTTTCATAGGCCAATGCTAATGCATGAAACCAGAAACTTTGCTAATAGCAGGGTTTTCCAAACACCACAACAACAACCTATGGTGATGATGCCTCGTGCAAGTACAAGCTTGTTTCCTAATGCTGCTTGAGTTGTTGCATCTGTAGCGACCAAGAAAAAGGACTCGCTCCTCTTTTTAGAGAGAAACATGGAGTCGCCACCAACTTTACTTAATTTCAGGGAAGTTGGAAAACCCTTTAAGAAAAAAGCTTTGGGTTCGGGAGTCGATTATGTCTAGGGAAGGCATGGAGACTTAACCCCACGACACCCTACAACATCCATAAAATGGTAACCCAAAATTAGTTGTATAAATTATTAATAACTTTGAAAATATTTGTTTTACCCGTTGTGAATTTTTTTGGAGCTAAGTGAGGTTGAACATGGCACGTGAGTCCACAGAGCAACCTCAAAACCTAAAGCGTTGAACATGACACTTGTCATAGAGCAACCCGAAAAAACACTGTTTTAAATAAGTATTTGGAATCGGTTGAAGGGGATTTAAGTGATCATCTTTTATTTTTTTATGTAAAAGTAGCTTTACCTTATGAAAATAGAACAACAATGAAATATTTTACTAAACCATTCAGTAGACGGAGACACAAACATCATAGTAAATAAAGAAAAATGAAACATTTTACTAACTTATTCAGTAGGTATCCATGGGTTTTTCTTTTGTCATAAACAGAGACACTGAAAAATAAAATGTCAAGGGAAACTTATGAATAATATCAACAAAGAGAACAAGGATTACCAAATGAGAGCAGAGTAACAATGATTTTGTTTTCTCCCAGTGGTAAGATTTCAAGATCAAAACCTTTACATTTCAATTTTACTGACTCTTTTAACCCTTCCTTCTTAACCACTCTAATAATAGAGAAGAAGAAAAAAAAAACTCAGATCTCTAATCTCTTTTTTTCACCAAGAAAAATGTCAGATAAAAAATCTCTCTCCAAAATCAACAACCCCCCCCCCCCCCCCCGTTCCTGTTTTCGTCCCCCTTTTATAGATGGAGGAGAGGGCTTCATGCTTCTTCTTACCCAGCGGCTTCAAGGTTGGTCTTCACGAAATCCGGGTCTTGGGTGGTTCTGAGCAGAAATAGCGTGTGTCCAGATGGGGGCGGCGTGAGCAGTAGAAAGGAGGTGATTTGATGTGAATGTTGCGTGTTTAAAGAGAGAATGAGATATGGGGTTTTGTCTGATATGTAAGATGGGTTTATTAGGATTAGGAGTGGGACTGCTAGGTTAAAATGAGGGAGGAGATGAGGAAGAAGAAGGACCAATGGGTAGAGGAGTGGGAGGAGGAAAAGAGGTCTTGTCTGATATGTAAAATATGGTTTTTTAGGGTTAGGAGAAGTAACTCAATCTCCTTTGCTTTTTGTTGATTGTCCTTTTCTCCTTCTTTTCTTCGTCCTTTCATCATTATCTTCTTCTTATTATTTCTTTATTCTTTAGCCTCTAGCTTGAAAATAAAATTGAAGCGGACAAAATCTCTTCGTCCAACAGAAACTTAGATATGCAAAAGTAGGTATACACTGGACGGACCTCCTCGTCCAACAAAAAAATTAGATAATTGCAGTGAACGGAACCTCTTCGTCCAACAGAAAATCAGTGGGCGGATCCTCCTCGTCCAACAGAAAATTAAATAATTGAAGTGGACGGAACCTCCTCGTCCAACAGAAAATTAAATAATTGCAGTGGACGGAACCTCTCGTCCAACAGAAAATTAAATGCACTGGACGGTACCTCTTCGTCCAACATAAAATTAGATAATTAAAGTTCACTGAACCTCCTCGTCCAATAAAAAATTAAATAATTGCAGTGGACGGAACCTCTTCGTCCAACAGAAAATTAAATGCAATGGACGGTACCTAACAGCAAGTCCGATGCAATGGACTGGACGGGACCACCCCGTCCATCAGCAAGTCCAATGTAATGGACGGGACCACCCCGTCCAACAGCAAGTATAGTGGATTGGACGGGACCACCCCATCCATCAGTAAGTCCAATGTGATGGACGGGACCTCCTCGTCCAACAGCGAGTGCAATGGACTGGACGGGACCACCCCGTCCATCAGCAAGTACAATGTGATGGACGGGACCTCCCCGTCCAACAACAAGTGCAATGGACTGGACGGGACCACCCCGTCCATCAGCAAGTCCAATGTAATGGACGGGACCTCCCCGTCCAACGGCAAGTGCAATGGACTGGACGGGACCAGCCCGTCCATCAGGAAGTCCAATGTGATGGACGGGACCAACCCGTCCAACAGCAAGTACAGTGGACTGGACGGGACCACCCCATCCATCAGGAAGTCCAATGTGATGGACGGGACCACCCCATCCAACAGCAAGTACAGTGGACTGGAAGGGACCACCCCGTCCATCAGCAAATTAGTTATGAGCCCCCTCCTTTCTTCATTTTTTCTTTTTTCTTTTTCTCTCTTCACTATTATTATTAGTCTCCTTGAAATGTAATATCATAAAAATTAGAATAAAAGACAGACAAAAATGGGTGTTCAGTTGCCTCTCTTTACTTGTTGCATACTAGATGACATGATTAGTCGTGACTTTTCATGTATCGTAGTAATGAACAAGTAAAGAAAAATGAACATATATTTTGTCCGAAAAAACATGAGGAGCTCAGAAGAAAACCTTACAGTTTGAAAATAAAATTGCAGTGGACGGAACCTCCTCGTCTAACAAGAGAGTAAATATGTAGCGAGCCTTAGAGCTCGAAAATAAACATGCAATGGACGGAACCTCTTCGTCCAACAGAAAATTAAATGTACAATGGACGGACCACCTCCTCCAACAGAAAAGTAAATATGCAATGGACGGAACCTCTTCGTCCAACAGATAATTAAATGTGCAATGGACGGAACCTCCTCGTCCAACAGAAAAGTAAACATGCAATGGACGGAACCTCTTCACCAACAAAAAATTAAATGCACTAGACGGTACCTCCTCGTCCAACAGAAAAGTAAATATGCAATGGATGGAACCTCCTCGTCCAATATAAAATTAAATGCAATGGGTCTCAGAGCTCGAAAATAAACTTGCAATGAGCCTTAGAGCTCGTGAATAAAGATGCTGTGAGCCTGAGCTCGAAAATAAAATTCTAGTGAGCCTTAGATCTCGAAAATAAACTTGCAATGAGCCTTAGAGCTCGTGAATAAAGATGCAGTGAGCCTTAGAGCTCGAAAATAAAATTCTAGTGAGCCTTAGAGCTCAAAATTATTCAATCAGTAATCTGAAACAAATGAGAATCCTTCCTTTGGAGGACAACGGAACCAAATGCTCCATAGAAAAACTTCCACCAACCAAAACCTCGTTCACCGCCCGCTCTGGGACGAGGCATTACTCATTCTTTTAACAACACTGGTCACCCAAGAATATGGTAACTTATGAGGTGGATGTTATGTTTGTCCTCTCAAGCTTATTTGCATCATTCTTTTGTCGTCCAGTGCATGCTACCTCTTCCATTGAATTTTGAAGTATTGAGTCCTTTTGGTTCAAACCATTCATTGGCGCTACCATTAGAATTATCAAATCATACCATTAAACTTATATTTACTTTAATTGAGACATGACCATAGTGATTAAACATGAGAGTGAACACGACAGGGGAGTGTGAAAGAAAAACGTCTTGCCTAAATACGAGAATTTAATATGAGAACAAAATTACAAAAGGGATCGTGAAGATTAGAAGCAAAGATAAGGAAAGAAAATCACGAGAATCACATAAAATTTGCCCCAGTGCTGGTCCGTTGATTTTCATTTAATTGATTCCCCTCAGCCTTTTGGTGACACAGATCTTGGCTTCTGTTTCTGATTCCTCAAACACACCTTCTTCGACCATTCCTTAACAATTTTACCCGAGTATACTCAATCGGATAAGATTACCCCAGTATGGTGAGTGCTTGCGGAAATGTTGGATCATATCCTCCTCCTAGGCTGCCTTTGCAGGTTTTCAGCCTAAGGTTTCTTTGCCCTAATTTTTGCCTAGGTTGCTCTTTCGGGTTTTCAACCTAGCGGGCCTTTGCTTTTCTTTTGTTTTCATTGTGTTTTGCCCTAACTTTTTGATAAGCCTCTGGCTTATCTAGTTTTATAACTAGATGGACCGTGGTTTTTGTGCAAATTATTCGAGTTCAATCTCGTTTTCGCCCAAATTTGGCCTTGTTTTGTTCCTAAGTAGACTTTTACTCGTTCTAGGAATTTTTAGTAGTTTTTAGTTTATTTTGAATAGAATTACGTTTTTGTTTTCTTTTGTTGTTTCAGGTCAATAAGTGAAGCTCTGAGAGTCAAGGAAAGTCAAGAAGCAGTGGAAAAAGCACTTCTGGAGATACTCGCCTCGTGAGCCTGAACATCAGATAAAGCAGCAACAGTCATCACTCTGTCTCGCCCCGCGAACAGGATGCTCGCCTCGCGAATCATGGAGACCTGGAAGTCAGAGACCATCACGGCCTAGCCGTGATGAAGGTCACAGCCTAGAATTGAAGTCTCGCCCCGCGAAACACACTCTCACCTCGCGAGAGTCCAAATTTGAATGCACGCCAAAACTAAAATTCGCCTCGCGAGAGATGCTCGCCCCGCGAGCGGGCAAGAACCAAAATCCTTATTTAAAGGCTGTTTCAGATCAGAATTGGGGATCCAAGTTTTTCCACTTGTTTAGATCAGTTTAGTTACGAATCCTTGTTTTCTTCTGGAGCTGCGTCTCCCTTTTTCTTATTTTATTTTATTATGGAGATTATGTCGGATTGTTTGTGCGTCGTCACGGGCATGAGGAACTAATCCCCTAATCCGAGGGATCAATGAAGCCGCCCATGGCGGTATAGTGTTCATGTGATGTATGTTTTTCTCCCCTTCTCTCAATGAACGTTTTCCAATTCGGATTTGATTGTGTTGATCATATGTGTTGCGTGATTGACTGGTTAAACGTGTTGAGGCTGATCGGCGATTCGCGTTTTAGAACTTGTTGATCGGCTGATCGGCAACGGCGCCAAAAACTTGTTGATTCACCGGCAAGTGTACCGGGTCGTTGCAAGTAATAAAATAAACACGGTAAGTAATTACCGAGGTCGAACACAAGGATTGGGCTACCAATTCAACTAATTCATGAGAAGTTCGATAAGTTAGATACGTTGGTCAAGTGACAGAAAGTGGTTGAGAGAGAGAGAGATTATTATCACAATTTAATAACAAATCAAATAAAGCTAAGGTTTTAAAATCAGAAATTAAAATATCCAAGGTCTCAAATCCACCTACCCAATCATGTATAGTACCCAAGTGATGATGAATTCCTCCCTAAGTTCAATTACAATGTCAACCGGGACCCCCAATTTCTCCTATATCCACTGTCGTGCTCAATAGGACGTATTCGACGATTGGATTAATTACTTACTAGGTCTCATAACCCTAATCTCGAATTCTATTAATTTTTGTTCCCTATAGGGTTGCACTAATCTCTTAAATCCACTGTCGTGCTCATTATTCAATTAGTGATTCCAATCCAAGTTCTAAAACGCGAATCGCCGATCAGCCTCAACACGTTTAACCAGTCAATCACGCAACACATATGATCAACACAATCAAATCAGAATTGGAAAACATTCATTGAGAGAAGGGGAGAAAAACATACATCACATGAACACTATACCGCCATGGGTGGCTTCATTGATCCCTCGGATGAGGGGATTAGTTCCTCATGCCCGTGACGACGCACAAACAATCCGACATAATCTCCATAATAAAATAAAATAAGAAAAAGGGAGACGCAGCTCCAGAAGAAAACAAGGATTCGTAACTAAACTGATCTAAACAAGTGGAAAAACTTGGATCCCCAATTCTGATCTGAAACAGCCTTTAAATAAGGATTCTGGTTCTTGCCCGCTCGCGGGGCGAGCATCTCTCGCGAGGCGAATTTTAGTTTTGGCGTGCATTCAAATTTGGACTCTCGCGAGGCGAGAGTGTGTTTCGCGGGGCGAGACTTCAATTCTAGGCTGTGACCTTCATCACGGCTAGGCCGTGATGGTCTCTGACTTCCAGGTCTCCATGTTTCGTGAGGCGAGCATCCTGTTCGCGGGGCGAGACAGAGTGATGACTGTTGCTGCTTTATCTCATGTTCAGGCTCGCGAGGCGAGCATCCACTCGCAAGACGAGTATCTCCAGAAGTGCTTTTTCCACTGCTTCTTGACTTTCCTTGACTCTCAGAGCTTCACTTATTGACCTGAAACAACAAAAGAAAACAAAAGCGTAATTCTATTCAAAATAAACTAAAAACTACTAAAAATTCCTAGAACGAGTCAAAGTCTAACTTAGGAACAAACAAGGCTAAATGTGGGCGAAAACGAGATTGAATTCGAATAATTAGCACATAAACCACAGTCTTACTAGTCATAAAACTAGATAAGGCAGAGGCTTATCACTTTTGCCTAGGCTACCCTTTCGGGTTTTCAACCTAGAGGGCCTTTTCTTTTCTTTTATTTTCATTGTTCTTTGCCCTAACTTTTGCCTAAGTTGTCATTTCGGGTTTTCAACCTAGCGGGCCTTCAAGCATAGAACTTTTTCATAGCATCAGAGTTTAGTGGCCTTGGTAACTCTTCCCCATCCATGTTTTGCAGAACCAAAACTCCTCCTGAGAATGCTTGTTTGACAATATAAGGCCCTTCATAATTCGGTGCTCATTTTCCTCGGGCATCCTCCTGACTAGGGAGGATTTTCTTTAAAACCAGGTCTCTCGTGCAAAATTCTCTAGGACGAACTTTTTTATTGAAAGCTCTTGCCATTCTGCTTTGATACAATTGCCCGTGACAGATAGCTGCCAATCTTTTCTCTTCTATCATGTTCAAATGCTCATATCGAGTTTTCACCCACCCAGATTCATTTAAATCTGCTTCCATCAAGACTCTTAGCGAAGGGAGTTCTACTTCGATAGGTGAGACAGCCTCCATCCCGTACACCAAAGAGAAATGGGTTGCCCTAGTGCTTGATTTTATATTAGTCCGATAAGCATGTAGAGCATATGGCAGCATTTTGTGCCAGTCTTTATAGTTTACAACCAACTTGGCAACGATCTTATTGACATTTTTGTTTGCTGCTTCAACTGCACCATTCATTTGAGGCCTATAAGGAGTTGAATTGTGGTGTTTGATTTTGAAACCATCGAAAAACTTTTGAATCTAGGCACCATTAAGGTTAGTAGCATTATTTGTGATTATCCTTTCTGGGATCCCGTATCTACAAACGACGTCCTTCTTGAGGAACTTGAGAAACACCTTTTGAGTTATGCTGAGATATGAAGCAGCTTCTACCCATTTAGTGAAATAGTCTATTGCCACCAAAGTGAAACGATGACCATTGGAAGCCTTGGGATTAATGGGACCGATGACATATATTCCCCACATCGAAAAAGGCCATGGGGATGCTAAATTGTGCAGTGGAAATGGAGGTGCATTAACCCGGTCTGCATACATCTGACATTTTTGGCATTTACGAACATGCTCCATACAATCTGACTCCTGAGTAGACCAATAATAACCACTTCTCAAGATTTTCCTAGCCATCATGTGACCATTGGCATGAGTCCCACAGATTCCTTCATGAACTTCGATCATGATCAATTTAGCTTCGCGAGCATCCACACATCTGAGTAGGGTACCATTATATGCTCTTTTATATAGGACTTCCTTGCTTAAGAAAAAGGCCATAGCCAATCTTCGGATGGTCTTTCTATTTACTTCACTCGCCTCGACCGGGTATTCCTTGTTCTGAATATATTGCTTGATATCATGATACCAAGGCTTACCATCAGGTTCTCCTTCCAGATGAGCACAGTATGCCGGTTCATCTTGCACTCTAACTTGGATGGGTTGGACATTGGTATGGATATCCAGCTTGGTCATGGCAGCTAGTGTGGCTAAAGCATCAGCAAACTGGTTCTTGTCTCGACTTAAGTGCGAGAAAGTAATCTCGTCGAACTTTGCAATCAACCGAGTCAAGTATTTCTGATACGGAATCAACTTGGAGTCTTTGGTTTGCCATTCACCATTGACTTGGTAAATGATTAAAGCTGAATCCCCGAAGACTTTCAGCTGCTTTATATCAAGTTCAAGTGCCATTTGCAATCCACCAGCACATGCCTCGTATTCTGCAATATTATTCGTACATTCAAATTTCAGTTTTACGGCCACCGGGCACTGCTTGCCATTTGGTGAGATAACCACTGCTCCTATACCACTGCCATGCATATTGACTGCTCCATCAAAATACATTTTCCACACATCTTCTTGTTCTTTATCTTCCTCGAGGGATATTATCTCTCCATCTGGGAACTCAGAATTGATAGGCCATCCATCCTCCAGAGGATTCTCTGCTAAATGGTCAGCAATCGCACTTCCTTTGATGGACTTTTGAGTCACATATTTGATGTCAAATTCTAACAATATCACTTGCCACTTCGAAACTCTTAAGGAGATTTGAGGACTTTCGAAGATATACTTCAAAGGATCCATTCGAGAAATTAGCCAAGTGGTGTGATATAACATGTATTGTCTGAGTCTTCTAGAGGTCCATACTAGTGCACAACAAGTCCTCTCGATTGCCATATAACGAGCCTCACAGGCGTTAAACTTCTTACTCAGATAGTAAATTGCCTGCTCCTTCCTGCCAGATTCATCTTGTTGTCCCTGCATTGCCCCCATTGAGGTTGGCAGTATGGTGAGATAGAGTAACAATGGACGACCTTGGGTAGGTGGTACCAACACTGGGGGATTCAGTAGATATGCCTTTATCTTATCAAAGGCTTCTTGACAGTCATCATCCCATCTTCCTAGATTATTCTTCCTAAGGAGTTTGAAGATTGGCTCGCATATGCTAGTCAGATTTGCAATGAAGCGAGCAATATAGTTCAATCTTCCAAGAAAACCCCTTACTTCTCGCTCGTTCTTAGGTGCTAGCATGCCACGTATTGCTTCTACCTTGTTAGGGTCCACCTTTATTCCTTCTCTACTGACAACAAAGCCAAGTAAATTCCCCGTGGATGCACCAAAAGTACATTTTGCAGGGTTGAGCCGCAGCCTGTACTTCCTTAGCCGCTCGAACAACTTTCGTAAAACTGCTACATGGCTTTCTTCTTCCTTAGACTTAGCCACTATATCATCAACATATACCTCTACCTCCTTATGCATCATATCATGGAACAATGCTACCATAGCACGCTGGTAAGTGGCCCCAGCATTCTTTAATCCAAAAGGCATCACTTTGTAACAAAAAGTTCCCCAATGAGTGATAAAAGTTATCTTTTATTTATCGTCATTGTCTATGAGGATCTGATTGTACCCAGAATACCCGTCCATGAAAGAAAACCTATGACTTCTGGCTGTACTGTCTACAAGGACATCAATATGAGGTAGGGGAAATCATCCTTTGGACTGGCTTTATTCAGGTCTCGGTAGTCCACACACATTCTGACCCTTCCATCCTTCTTTGGTACTGGAACAATATTAGCTACCCACTCCAGGTGTCTAGCTACTTCCAGAAAGCCAGACTCTAACTGCTTGGTCACTTATTCCTTGATCTTCAGCGACATCTCAGGATGCATTCTCCTTAATTTTTTCTTCTTTGGAGCAACATCTGGGTATAAGGGAATTTTATGCGATGCTATCTCAGGATCTAAACCTGGCATATCTCTGTAGGACCATGCAAAAACATCCAGATACTATTTGAATAGTGCAATCATTTCTTCACACTCTGGGTTATCCACTATTTTCAACTCCTTCTTGTCTTCCTCGGTTCCCATATTGATCACTTCTGCAACCTCATCATTCGGGCTAATCCCTTCCTCTGACCGTTTCACCACTTTTATGAATTCTTCAATGTTTTCTTCTTCCTCATCCGATTCAAGGTTGTATTCATCAGCGGCCGCGAGGGAATCAATAAATGAGTTTTCAAAGTTCCTCTCCTGAGGTAAATCTTTAGTGGAAGAAGTATTCCTGGAAGAAAAAGTCAGGAATAGGAGAAGTATAGGCAAGAGTCTTATTTATGACAAAAGCTTAAACAAAATAAATAAATGAAAGAGAGAGAAAAGAAACGATGGAATCAAAAGGAAAACACCAGGAAAAGTGTTACATTCTCATTCATGTCTCAAACAAAGTAAACATCAGTTCATATTTAGTACGATAAGATAATTATTTCATGGAAATAACATCAACAAATGATTCAGATCGCCAATTATTGAGAACTTCATCTACTTCAGAGTTTAAGTTTCTTCCTTCCTCAGGCATACGGGCAGCCATCCAGGTCCGAGATCTGGTATTGTGAACTCGGGTTTGATTGGTGTCACCTTTCCTAGGTCGCACAATGGTTCCCGAATCCTCAGAAGGATGTGACTCTATAAAGCATCCTAGAATCTCGTTAGTAAACCCAAAATTTTTGTGTATGTGTATGTATGCATGTGCAAGTTAACATCCTTTGTTTGATCGCGCAAGTACTCTTAGGAAGACTGTTGTATACACCAATAGTAAGAAAACTCATCCTGCAATTAAATCTAGTGGTATGGTTCCCTCTAGCTTGAATGCAGTTGGTGTCAAGTCCAAGGGAGAATCTACTCCTCGATAGACCACACCCTTACTAGCAATGTCCTCATTTTTACGCAGAAAACACGTCGTTTTTAGGGTAAAAATATAGTTGATGACGTATCTAAGGGAGAATTCACTCCTCGATAGATATCATCTAAAAAACGCTCGATAGACATGGATGAAAACTTCCATTTCATTATAGATATTTCGATACAAATCATTAGTCTTTGATCAAAATAAAAGAAGTACATTGATGGTTTCCATCCTTCTCCAAGGTCTACAAAGTTCTATGTTAAGAGCCTCATCTTCTTTTTCCTGAACCCTCTGGTGAGCTTCCCAAAATGATTGAAGAACTCGGTCACCTTTGGTGGTAGTTGAAGGAAATGGTTCATACGAATGTGGATGGATGCCTCTTCAAATTGCTCTACCAGCCGGGAAGTGTGATATTGGAGCTTATCCATCATTTCCTCGTATTTTCTTTTCCATGCTTCCTTTTCATTCATTAGATCTTTCACTACCAATTTCCATCCCTTTACCCATTATGCGTGACGTTGAGCTTCAACTCTTTCAGAGTCTTTTATCTTGGTTCTAAGACAATTTTCTCTCATGTTGGCTTCCGCTAGTAGCTCGTAATACTTGGCTGCTTCGTTCCATCCTCGATCAGAGTACGCTTCTGTTTGGGCCAAGGATTCTTGCAGGGATTCAACTCTCTCTTTTAGTATATGTATTGTTTCAACATGAACCCCTACATTTGTCTCGAGCTCTTTTTCTTCCTTTGAATTTTGACAAGCAACTTCTCTTGATATCCTATTTTTACCAGCAACTCTTGAATTTCTGTTTCTTTGTCTTTTCTTGCCCTTTTTACGCGACTCGGGGCTTCATGGGCATCAGCACATTCGTCTTTCAAATGCTCAATCTGTAAACTCAGCTTCTGCACTTGGCTTCGGAGCGTGACAATAATTACTTCACCAGCTTGGTTCTTCTCATCCAAAACCCTCATCTGAGCTTTTAAAATTTCGATTTCTTTCAACATTTGATCTTCGGCAAGATGATTATTTTCCCCATGGAGAGGGGATGCAGGTCTTGGAGGGAAACCTCTTCTTGCTTCTCTCCATACTTCATATCTTTTTGTGTGAGCTATGATTCACCTTCCTAATTCCTCCGGTCCTTTTATATGAACATCATTCCATACTGACCCTCCTGCTATCGTTTGACTCTTGATGCTTTCACTTTCTTGGTATAGGAAGAATATCCCATCGAGCAGCTCTTTGGGGGGTTCATCCCGTGTCCACTTGAGCTGACGCATCACCAAAGCCGGTGAGTATGATACATGTTGACGAATTTATCTAGGCAAGTATACCTAGTCGTACAAGTAATACGGTGGTGAGACCGATATCGTTCCCACGAGGATTGGTTGCCAATTACCAATTCACAAGTTTAGCAACTATCTAGACTAAAATATGACATGAAGAAAAATCAAAGTAAGCAGAATAAAACAAACAAAATCTTTTTGTATTTTTATCGAGTGCTTGGAATGCGAAAAGGGAATTATTGTTGGGACTAGACTTCACTAAACCTTAACCTCATGCAATGCCAAGAACACCAATTCAGTTTATGCTCCAACTATTAAAATCAACCCACGAGATTACTCAAGCCCTAATTCCTCAGATGACAAGAGTCTAAACCCACTAATAGACCCTAATTCCTTAGGTGGCCTAGATTAATGAATTTGCATTAAGATTAAGGATTACGCGATTACTAATAAACCAAACCCCATACCTATATGCGAGGTTTACTAGGTGATTAATTCCAGATCAAGAATCAATAAGAACGTCCCAATTGCAAATCAATTCTCATGAACAGTTCATGGATGGCCAACCCACAAAAAGCATTAAGCAAGGGAATTAAACACTAATACGAAGGCATAAACACAGATTGATAAATCAGAGCAATTACATAATATTCAGTTTAGTTACATCTAATCCCAACAAAAAGGGATTACCTACTCATAGTGAAAGAGAAAACCAAAACCAGAGAAATAGAAGAAGAGGAGAGAAAGAACTCCATTGAAGCTCTCCACAGTTGTCACCGCAGCCCCTCTCAGCAGCTCTCTTTTAGGGTTAAGAATCCCTCTTTGCAGCCATCTGGGTCGCAGCCCCCTTCAGCAGCTCCAAGTCTCCTTTTTTAGGTCTAAAAGTTCCAAGAGAGTCCTCCTTTTTTCTGTTCTGCCCAGGCCTCTTTTATAGATCAGGTGCGCGTCACGGCCGTGATGGCCATCACGGTCAGCCCGTGACGGATTCTGCTATGGGCGCACTTTCAAATTTTGGTCTGTCACGGTCGTGATGGGCATCACGGCTTGGCTGTGACAGATTCTACCTAGGGTAGGTTTGGCTCAGTTGACAGGTCACGACCGTGATGTTCATCACGGCTAGGCCGTGATCAATTCTGACTTTTGCCTTCTACTCTGCTTGATCATGGCCGTGATGGTCATCACGGTCAGGCCGTGATGGGATCTATTTGGCTCTTTTTCTTCACTTTTCAAGCTCTATCTCCATCCGGCTCCATCATGGTCAATTTTGAGCATTTTATCATTAATTCCTGCAAAACAACACCACAACACCGCCTTACCCGTTCTAAGGTAAAAACTATCCAAAATCAAACTAATCATGCCTAAACTATATGAAAAATGCATGCAAAACGATAATGAAATATGCATTGAAATCACACTCATCAATACACAACCTCTAGGACCCATCAATGGAACATTTGAAAAACTTCCACAGCTGAATAAAACTGAATCTCCATTATACCATGGACACATCCAACTAAATGACCACGGGTCGATTTGATCAAACTCTTGTTTCCATTCATATAGCTTACGTGGCTTTAGTTGCATGCGAGCGAATCCTTTCAGCGGGTCATCTGTTCTACCAATTTTATCGCGAGCGTACAAGTGAGTCATGATACAAACATACAATATTGATGCATAACATCGCAGTTTCCCTTGTTGATTATGATGACAAACCTATAGGGAGAGGAAAGTTTCAGCTAAGATAGCAGGGACCGGGTTCACACCATATTCTTCGACCCTATAGAAAACATCCATGGCTGACTGATCAATCAGATCTGGTACAAAAGGAAAGTGCACCAACCCATATATCATGAGGGCTAGTACTTTGTTGAAAGTATCCCATCGTTGTTGCTGGCCCAGCTTGTTGAGATACACTTCCCTTTGGTGGTTCCCTTTTCTGATTTCTCTATCTGTTCCGGTTGAAGCTCCAATAGACTTGCTATCTTCCAATCTGTTACATATTGGCCATGATACATGTAGACGCGGGTCTTCTTTTGAATTGGCAGTCTTAGCATATAAGCATAATCTTCTATGGCCGGAGTGATGTCTAAGTTAGGCAATTCAAAACACCTGAAAGTTGAATTGCAATATTGGGCCAACGTGCTCAGAGCGGGAGCTTCCACTGGAACATGCAATAGATCCAATATTCTACCATATTTGCTGACAAAGTCTGAGCGTGCTTTTTCCGACATTTGCTGGCTGAGTTCACGTAATCTCTTCACGTCATTGAGTGTCACATCGATCTTGATACTTTTCTTGGAACAGCTCGCATTGCTAGTACTCTTCTCTGAACCAAACTTTTCCATTTTCTTGCTATAAGGTGAATACCAAAATCTTCCAACAAAGAGACACAAAAAAAAAGAGTATAGTGAAGCAAATATATCTTGCATGATTCATGTTGTAGGGGACCCAATGGGGTTGAAAACCCTAATGGGTATGCATCACCTTTATTATGACATAGCGCCTATTAGGTGTGCAATAATATTCGAATATGTCATTCAGGTTTGGGCAGCAATTTGACGCCCCTAGTTTTGTGAATATTCACAATGAACATGCATGACAATTTATGCTTATGATGATAGAGAGAAAAGAAAAGTACACCCCCAATTGTCCTAAGCTAGGTAAAACCTAAGGATGGACACACCCTAAGTTAAGACTCTAAATAGGTTGGCCACAAGATTTGCCCTATTAGTGAAAATTGGGACGGGTCTAGACCTCTAAAAGTCATGGTCCCTAGATTGCCCTTATAAGGATCTGATTCATGAATCTAGCCACAAGTAGGGATAAACCCTCTCAATATGACTATTCCATGATCTCATGTACAATCTGAGTGGTGAACCGACAAGTATCAGGGAGGTACAAGACCTCTTTAATGACAACATCGGAGCACCGCCTAATCCTTGGGTTTTTGAGCAAGCTCGGGTATAGAGCTAGGTGTGTGTACAATATGTGATAGTGATGTGTGTGAAGGGGGCATACAAACCTGTAACACTTAAAAATAAAAATAAAAAGAAAAGACAAGAAAAACCTGCAAAACAAAAACATAGGTGTGTATGAAAATGGTTATAAGTCCTCTACCCTATTGTTAAAACATGGAAAAAAGAAAGAAAGGAGGAAACAAAAACATTGTCAGTGAAACATATATAACAATAACATGAGTTAAAATGTATGTACAACTACTTCATCTCATTTGAATAAAAGGAAAACCCAACCAAAAGGACAATCCAAACAAACATCACTAAAAATAAAAACATTTTTTAGTTTTGTCATTTAATTATTGTAAGGAAAAAAAACAGCAAGATATAGCCATAGATGGTAAAACAAATAAGCTACAAGTTACTAAAAAATTTGCAAAACCAATTTTTATGGGCTTGACTCTCTTAAAAGGTCCCCAGTGGAGTCGCCATCTGTAGCGACCAAGAAAAAGGACCGGCTCCTCTTTTTAGAAAGAAACATGGAGTCGCCACCAACTTTATTTAATTTCAGGGAAGTTGGAAAACCCTTTAAGAAAAAAGCTTTGGGTTCAGGAGTCAATTATGTCTAGGGAAGGCATGGAGACTTAACCCCACGACACCCTAGAATATCCATAAAATGGTTACCCAAAATTAGTTGTATAAATTATTAATAACTTTGAAAATATTTGTTTTACCCATCGTGAATTTTTTTGGAGCTAAGTGAGGTTGAACATGGCACGTGAGTCCACAGAGCAACCTCAAAACCTAAAGGGCTGAACATGACACTTGTCATAGAGCAACCCGAAAAAACACTGTTTTAAATAAGTATTTGGAATCGGTTGAACGGGATTTAAGTGATCATCTTTTATTTTTTTTATGTAAAAGTAGCTTTACCTTATGAAAATAGAACAACAATGAAATATTTTACTAAACCATTCAGTAGATGGAGACACAAACATCATAGTAAACAGAGAAAAATGAAACATTTTACTAACTTATTCAGTAGGTATCCATGGGTTTTTCTTTTGTCATAAACAGAGACACTGAAAAATAAAATGTCAAGGGAAACTTATGAATAATATCAACAAAGAGAACAAGGATTACCAAATGAGAGCAGAGTAACAATGATTTTGTTTTCTCCCAGTGGTAAGAATTCAAGATCAAAACCTTTACATTTCAACTTTACTGACTCTTTTAACCCTTCCTTCTTAACCACTCTAATAATAGAGAAGAAGAAAAAAAAAACTCAGATCTCCAATCTCTTTTCTTCACCAATGAAAATGTCAGATAAAAAATCTCTCTCCTCTAGAAACCAATCCGCCCCCCCCCCCGGTTCTTGTTTCCATCCCCCTTTTATAGATGGAGGAGAAGGCTTCATGCTTCTTCTTAACCAGCGGCTTCAAGGTTGGTCTTCACGAAATCCGGGTCTTGGGCGATTCTGAGAAGAAATAGCGTGTGTCCAGATGGGGGCGGCGTGAGCAGTAGAAAGGAGGTGATTTGATGTGAAGGTTGCATGTTCGAAGAGAGAAGGAGATAGGGGGTTTTGTCTGATATGTAAGATGGGTTTTTTTAGGATTAAGAGTGGGACTGCTAGGTTAAAATGAGGGAGGAGATGAGGAAGAAGAAGGACCAGTGGGTAGAGGAATGGGAGGAGGAAAAGAGGTCTTGTCTGATATGTAAAATAGGGTTTTTTAGGGTTAGGAAAAGTAACTCAATCTCCTTTCCTTTTTGTTGATTGTCCTATTCTCCTTCTTTTCTTCGTCCTTTCTTCATTATCTTCTTCTTCTTCTTTCTTTATTCTTTAGCATCCAGCTTGAAAATAAAATTGCAGTGGACGGAATCTCTTCGTCAAACAGAAACTTAGATATGCAAAAGTAGGTATACACTGGACGGACCTCCTCATCCAACAAAAAAATTAGATAATTGCAGTGGACGGAACCTCTTCATCCAACAGAAAATTAGATAATTGTAGTGGACGGAACCTCCTCGTCCAACAGAAAATTAAATGCAATGGACGGTACCTAACAGCAAGTCCAATGCAATGGACTGGACGGGACCACCCCGTCGATTAGCAAGTCCAATGTAATGGACGGGACCACCCCGTCCAACAGTAAGTACAGTGGACTCGATGGAACTACTCCGTCCATCAGCAAGTCCAATGTGATGGACGGGACCTCCCCGTCCAACAACAAGTGCAATGGACTGGACGGGACCACCCCGTCCATCAGCAAGTCCAATGTGAAGGACGGGACCTCCCCGTCCAACAGCAAGTGCAATGCACTGGACGGGACCACCCCGTCCATCAGCAAGTCCAATGTAATGGACGGGACCTCCCCGTCCAACAGCAAGTGCAATGGACTGGACGGGACCAGCCCATCCATCAGCAAGTCCAATATGATGGATGGGACCACCCCGTCCAACAGCAAGTACAGTGGACTGGACGGGACCACCCCGTCCATCAGCAAATTAGTTATGAGCCCCCTCCTTTCTTCATTTTTTATTTTTTCTTTTTCTCTCTTCACTATTATTATTAGTCTCCTTGAAATATAATATCATAAAAATTAGAATAAAAAACGGACAAAAATGGGTGTTCACAGTTGCCCCTCTTTACTTGTTGCATACTAGAAGACATGATTAGTCATGACTTTTCACGTATCGTAGTAATGAACAAGTAAAGAAAAATGAACACATATTTTGTCCGAAGAAACACGAGGAGCTGAGAAGAAAACCTTACAGTTTGAAAATAAAATTGTAGTGGACGGAACCTCCTCGTCCAACAGGAGAGTAAATATGCAGCGAGCCTTAGAGCTCGAAAATAAACATGCAATGGACGGAACCTCTTCGTCCAACAGAAAATTAAATGTGCAATGGACGGGACCACCTCGTCCAACAAAAAAGTAAATATGCAATGGATGGAACCTCTTTGTCCAACATATAATTAAATGTGCAATGGACGGAAGCTCCTCGTCCAACAGAAAAGTAAACATGCAATGGACGGAACCTCTTCGTCCAACAGAAAATTAAATGCACTGGACGGTACCTCCTCATCCAACAGAAAAGTAAATATGCAATAGACGGAACCTCCCCGTCCAATAGAAAATTAAATGCAATGGGTCTCAAAGCTCGAAAATAAACTTGCAATGAGTCTTAGAGCTCGTGAATAAAGATGCTGTGAGCCTCTGAGCTCGAAAATAAAATGGTAGTGAGCCTTAGAGCTCGAAAATAAACTTGCAATGAGCCTTCGAGCACGTGAATAAAGATGCAGTGAGCCTCAGAGCTCGAAAATAAAATTGCAGTGAGCCTTAGAGCTCGAAAATATTCAATCAGTAATCTGAAACAAATGAGAATCCCTTCCTTTTGAGGACAACGGAACTAAATGCCCTATAGAAAAACTTCCACCAACCAAACCCTCGTTCATCGGCCGCTCTGGGACGAGGCATCACTCATTCTTTTAACAACACTGGTCGCCCAAGAATCTGGTAACTTATTAGGTGGATGTTATGTTTTTCCTCCAAAGCTTATTTGCATCACTCTTTTGTCGTCCAGTGCATGCTACCTCTTCCATTGAATTTTGAAGTATTGAGTCCTTTTGGTTCAAACCATTCATTGGCACTACCATTAGAATTATCAAATCATACCATTAAACTTATATTTACTTTAATTGAGACATGACCATAGTGATTAAACATGAGAGTGAAAACGACAGGGGAGTGTGAAAGAAAAACCTCTTGCCTAAATACGAGAATTTAATATGAGAACAAAATTACAAAAGGGATCATGAAGATTAGAAGCAAAGATAAGGAAAGAAAATCACGAGAATCACATAAAATTTACCCCAGTGCTGGTCCTTTGATTTTCATTTAATTGATTCCCCTCAGCCTTTTGATGATACAGATCTTGGCTTCTGTTTCTGATTCCTCAAACACACCTTCTTCGACCATTCCTTAACAATTTTACCCCAGTATACTCAGTCGGATAAGATTGCCCCGGTATGGTGAGTGCTTGCGGAAATGTTGGTTCATATCCTCCTCCTAGGCTGCCTTTGAAGGTTTTCAGCCTAAGGTTTCTTTGCCCTAATTTTTGCCTAGGTTTCTCTTTCGGGTTTTCAACCTAGCGGGCCTTTGCTTTTCTTTTGTTTTCATTGTGTTTTGCCCTAACTTTTGCCTAGGCTGCCTTTTCGGGTTTTCAACCTAGAGGGCCTTTTCTTTTCTTTTGTTTTCATTATTCTTTGCCCTAACTTTTGCCTAAGTTGCCATTTCGGGTTTTCAACCTAGCGGGCCTTCAAGCATAGAACTTTTTCATAGAATCAGAGTTTAGTGGCCTTGGTAACTCTTCCCCATCCATATTTTGCAGAACCAAAACTCCTCCGGAGAATGCTTGTGTGACAATATAAGGCCTTTCATAATTCGGTGCCCATTTTCCTCGGGCATCCTCCTGACTAGGGAGGATTTTCTTTAAAACCAGGTCTCCCGTGCAAAATTCTCTAGGACGAACTTTTTTATTGAAAGCTCTTGCCATTTTGCTTTGATACAATTGCCCGTGACAGATAGCTGCCAGTCTTTTCTCTTCTATCATGTTCAAATGCTCATATCAAGTTTTCACCCACTCAGATTCTTTTAAATCTGCTTCCATCAAGACTCTTATCGAAGGGAGTTCTACTTCGATAGGTGAGACAGCCTCCATCTCGTACACCAAAGAGAAAGGGGTTGCCCCAGTGCTTGATCGTATATTAGTCCGATAAGCATGTGGAGCATATGGCAGCATTTTGTGCCAGTCTTTATAGTTTACAACCAACTTGGCAACGATCTTCTTGACATTTTTGTTTGCTGCTTCAACTGCACCATTCATTTGAGGTCTATAAGGAGTTGAATTGTGGTGTTTGATTTTGAAACCATCGAAAAACTTTTGAATCTAGGCACCATTAAGGTTAGCAGCATTATCTGTGATTATCCTTTCTGGGATCCCGCATCTACAAACGACGTCCTTCTTGAGGAACTTGAGAAACACCTTTTGAGTTATGCTGGCATATGAAGCAGCTTCTACCCATTTAGTTAAATAGTCTATTGCCACCAAAGTGAAACGATGACCATTGGAAGCCTTGGGATTAATGGGACCGATGACATATATTCCCCACATCGAAAAAGGCCATGGGGATTCTAAATTGTGCAGTGGAAACGGAGGTGCATTAACCCGTTCTGCATACATCTGACATTTTTGGCATTTACGAACATGCTCCATACAATCTGACTCCATAGTAGACCAATAATAACCACTTCTCAAGATTTTCCTAGCCATCATGTGACCATTGGCATGAGTCCCACATATTCCTTCATGAACTTCGATCATGATCAATTTAGCTTCGCGAGCATCCACACATCTGAGTAGGGTACCATCATATCCTCTTTTATATAGGACTTCCTTGCTTAAGAAAAAGGCCATAGCCAATCTTCGGATGGTCTTTCTATTTACTTCGCTCGCCTCTACCGGGTATTCCTTGTTCTGAATATATTGCTTGATATCATGATACCAAGGCTTACCATCAGGTTCTCCTTCCACATGAGCACAGTATGCCGGTTCATCTTGCACTCTAACTTGGATTGGTTGGACATTGGTATGGATATCCAGCTTGGTCATGGCAGCTAGTGTGGCTAAAGCATCAGCAAACTGATTCTTGTCTCGACTTAAGTGCGAGAAAGTAATCTCGTCGAACTTTGCAATCAACTGAGTCAAGTATTTCTGATATGGAATCAACTTGGAGTCTTTGGTTTTCCATTCACCATTGACTTGGTAAATGATTAAAGATGAATCCCCGAAGACTTTCAGCTGCTTTATGTCAAGTTCAAGTGGACGGAACCTCTTCATCCAACAGAAAATTAGATAATTGTAGTGGACTAAACCTCCTCGTCCAACAGAAAATTAAATAATTGAAGTGGACGGGATGGAACCTCCTCGTCCAACAGAAAATTAAATAATTGCAGTGGACGAAACCTCTCGTCCAACAGAAAATTAAATGCACTGGACGGTACCTCTTCGTCCAACAGAAAATTAGATAATTGAAGTGGACGGAACCTCCTCGTCCAATAGAAAATTAAATAATTGCAGTGGACGGAACCTCTTCGTCCAACAGAAAATTAAATGCAATGGACGGTACCTAACAGCAAGTCCAATGCAATGGACTAGACGGGACCAACCCGTCCATCAGCAAGTCCAATGTAATGGACGGGACCACCCCGTCCAACAGCAAGTACAGTGGACTGGACGGGACCACCCCGTCCATCAGCAAGTCCAATGTGATGGACGGTACTTCCCCATCCAACAACAAGTGCAATGGACTGGACGAGACCACTCCGTCCATCAGCAAGTCCAATGTAATGGACGGGACCTCCCCGTCCAACAGCAAGTGCAATGGACTGGACGGGACCACCCCGTCCATCAGTAAGTCCAATGTGATGGACGGGACCACCCTGTCCCACATCAAGTACAGTGGACTGGACGGGACCACCCCGTCCATCAGCAAAATAGTTATGAGCCCCCTCCTTTCTTCATTTTTTCTTTTTTCTTTTTCTCTCTTCACTATTATTATTAGTCTCCTTGAAATATAATATCATAAAAATTAGAATAAAAGATGGACAAAAATGGGTGTCACAGCATCACACCTTGATGCACACCAAGCTCCAAGTCAACCAATCCACCAAGAGATGGAAATGGAAGTATCTCCAATTGATGGTACTAGGCCATATATCAACCTGTTGGATAAACCAATCATCAACAATGTTAATGATATTAACATTAATGTTGGAACCCTCTTGGATCTGGAGTTGAAGTTCTAGAGCTTTCAAGGATTGCTACTTTTGTGTAGTGTCATGATAGTCTTTATGACACTGGTTGAAGAAATAATATTTTCATGATGTAATGTTTTCTGGAAACATTAGGTTGAAATAAAGTTCATGCACTATTATTATGAGTTGGTGTGTTTGTTGAGTTTTGTCTTAAAATTGATGGCCTTTATTTATGAGTTAAATTATGTTTGTCATGAATAATATGTTAGAGTTCTATTATCTTGATTCTCATTTATGCATAAAAGTTGTATGTGAAAATTGAGAATGAGAGGTGGAAAAAAAGAATTAAAATGTCAATTTTGATTCTTATATTATTGATATTTGATATAAGTATGGTTGCCTTTTTCCTTATGATTATTCTCTATCTTTTCAAATTGCAATTGCGTTCATGGTTGTGTTACGAACCAACACAAGCCGATGTAATATGCAATTACGGGAAGTTTGCGACTACGACTGCGACCACATCAGGGGATACAGAGTGAGATCTGAGCCCTTATCTTCTTCTTTTTTTATTGGATTTCATATTATACATAGTTTGTGGAGAATATAAATAGGTTTTACCATTAATCAAGATATTAATTTCTATTGAAACAAAATCTATCAACTCTGTTGAGGGGAATCATTGAATAAAAACAAAATCAACATCTGTAATCATTGTTTTGAATTGAGGTTGCATTGCAATTACATAAATTATGAACAATTATAATAAAATATGGATAATATACCCATGATTATGGCTTTTCAGAATTAAAGATCTCCTTGAAACTCTGATGGTAGCAATATTTAATCCAGATAATAGGCGAGTCTTTTTGTCACCAATTATATCTATTGACAAACATGTCAAAGTTGAATGACAAACAATTTTCATTTTGTAAATTTTGAATTGGTAGCATGTAGCATTACAGGGCACATCATTAAAGCTGAGTGTTGAGTGGCTAGTTCAAAGAACAGAGAGATTGGTGTGCCAGGACGAGTGTAGTTAGTTGAGTGGAAGATCCCTAAAACAGAGAGATAGGTATCTGAACTCAACTTTGTCTTCAATTCTCCAAATTATTGAAATATGGATCCCCGATTTACACTTTAAAATCATTGATTTATTATATAAAAAATGAATAGTATAGAAGTTTTTAACAATAAATCAATGGTTAATTGTTATGGTGTTTTAATATTCTATGTTAAGTGTGGAGGACCTTGGACTTGCCCATCTGACCTCATATATGAAAATATATATTCTACATCTTAACGAACCAAAACTTTCCCACATATCTCAATTATCTAGAAACATGTAGAATTTGAATAACAAATAATTTTTATTTCCTAATTTTTGAAAGGGTAGCATAGTAGCCTTCAGGGCACAACATTAATGCCCTGTTTATTTGAGCGGAAGTTGTGAAGAGAGAAGCGAGGAAGAGAAAAAATGGAGAGAAAAGTGAAGGTTCTGTTGTTTGGTAATGGAGAGAGGTAGGGAAGAGAGAAAATATTAGGTGGGGCTCACCCAAAAATGAAATTTCTTCTATGATGAAGAGAAAATGGAAGGAGAGAATATATGGGTGCATTTACTTTTTTTTCCTTTCATATATTCTTCGTTGGCCAATGCCCATGGGCCGTGTTTGACGCCTTCCCCAGTACTTACTACGTATGTCTATGATTTTTATTAATTATATTATATAATAATATAATATAATATAATATGTTATATATGTTATATTATATATTATCGGAGATGAATATATCTTTACAAAAAAAAAATTCAAGTTTTCCTCCTCTTCTACTTCTCTCCTACTTTTTTCAATCCAAACAACCTATAAATCTACTCATTTTCTAGACATTTTCTCTTCTTTGTTACTTCTTTCCTAATCCAAACAATGCATAAAGTTGATCTATGAATGTATGTCGTTCAAAAAACAGAGAGATGGACTGTCGGGTAGAACGTAGTTAGATGAGCACTAGAAGGGTGTGGTTGTCAGTTCTTGGGGTGCCTGCTCATGCTTGGAGTGTGGAGGTTTTTAAAAGCTTAGTTTAGTTACGTGGGAACTGTGTGGGTTTAGATGAATCAACGATTCAGAAGCATAGGATGTATGTTGGGAGGGTCCTCATTACAACTAATAGCCCAAAGGTGATTAGCATGTTGATCAGAGTTAAAATAAACAATCTTATTCATATGATCAGAATTTTAGAAGAGCCCTTCTCGTTGAATCTCTCTTCCATGAAGTCGGATAGGTGGTTTCAATCTTCAGATGGTTCAGATTATGTGCTGGATTCCTTGGATAATCTAGACAAGGTTTCAGAAACGATTCTTTGCTCCACTAACAAAGATGATACCATGGTTGCAGATGTAGGGGATAAAAAAATTTCAAATTTTTAAATCATTGGGAAAACCGAGGATGAAATTATGGGGAGAGATAGGTTGTTTCTGTCACTTCAGGAGATAGAGGATATTCTTCAAAACGTGTATCCACATAGAGAAGTAGCCTCAAAACCTATAGCTGTTAAAGTTTGCTACGACTCCGGAGGTGTCAGCGGATGCAGAGATGAAGGGATAAGCACAGGTGTAGTTGGGCTGGAGGATATTCATTTATCTAGAGGTGGGAAGTCACCTGTGCTAGAGAAGTTTGGGCCCAATTCTTTAGGTGGCCAAACCAAGGTGGGGTGGCAGATGCTGGCAGTGGTTGCAGGTTTCTAACGCTTGAGGAGCAGATTGAGGATATGGGCCCTATTAAGGATAGTGGGCCAAACATTTTTGGGCTTACTGGTAAGGTTTCTCTGGGTTGTTTTTCAAATGGAGTGACAGAAAATAATTTAGGTCAGTTTGAGATGGGGCAGGAGGATGCATCCTTGATTATTTTACTGGAGGAGGATAAGAAGAAAACGGTGCCAAAAAAAGATTTGAAGAATAAGTTATTTTCGTGCAGTGGAGGTAAAAATAATTTCAGTTCCATGGGTATTTATGTAGGTAGGAGGAAGAGTGTGAGGTATGCAAAGACTCCGAAATCAGGGTCCAAGGGTAGCATCTGTGATGAGAATACATTGGTGGACATTTCGGTTAGGACTCATGTACAAGACCAATCGAGTCTTAGATCAGATGTTGATTTGGTGGCTATGAAGAGAGCTGCCATTATAGAGGGGAACAAACATTTGGGCTCACATGATGTGATTGGGGATTCTCAACAGGATGAAAGTTCCTCTTCTGTTAGTCAATCTTGTAAAAGGTATAGAGTTTTTCTAAGATCTGAAGCTTATCAAGTGGACAACCAAATTTGGGAAGTGGGCAAGAATTTAGGTCTGGTGTCAACTCAAAAGAAATATGGAATTCTTCAGAAATTCATGGAAATGGATGACAGATAAAGGTAACAAGGGTTTTTTTTTCCAACTAGGTATGGAGGAAGGTTCTTGTTTGTTTCGATAGCTCTTTAATTTGAGATTTGGTTGGAGTTCTTTGTGGGAGATTTGAGCGGCTGATGGGTGTTTTTTGGAGATGGTTTGGGGCTTCTCCTTATTTGGTATCTTAGGTTTTGGTGGAGTTTTCATGTTTTCTTCAATGATATAGGTTTTCATAGTTTGCAATTAGTTTGGCAGAACCTTTTGGAGTCAGGTGTTGGAGTGGCCATTTCTGTGCTTAATAAGAGGAATTTAGATGTGGGGAGGGTTTGTAGGGGCAGGGAGCGGTTCAAGTGCTTTGGGGTTTTTTCTTTCCTGATTGGGGGTGTTTGTAATATTGTTTTCCTTCTTTATCGGGTTCCGAGTGATGGTTCTATTTCTTTGGGTGTGAGGTCAAGTTATAGATTCAACCTAGTAGTCCCTGAACTTGGTTGAACATCTATCTTGTTCACCTTTTGTTTCTTTCAATTACTCCTTGCATTTGGGCTGAGTACCCCTAATGCTCTATTCAATACAATTTTGCTTATTAAAAAAAAATGTCAACTTAGATACGAAACACCTAATTAAACAAATCAAAACTTTTGCACATACGTGAATAAATTTAATAAGTGGTTCTAAATTTGATTAGGGAGCACCGATATTTTAAAATGATTATTGTATCGGTATCCAATATATACTTCTCCAATACTTTTACACTATTTTATTTTATTTATTAGAATTTCATACCGATACAACTGTGATATCGTAACGATATATAGTATTTAATGGTTGATAAGCCTCTGGTTATCTAGTTTTATAACTAGTAAGATCATGGTTTTTGTGCTAATTATTCGAGTTCAATCTCGTTTTAGCCCAAATTTGGATTTAATTGTCCTCAAGCAACATTTTGAGTTTCTTAAGTAGTTTAGGACATTTTAGTCAATTTTGAGTCAAATAAAGCATTTACTGCTATCTCATGTTTTCAGGTTAATAAGAAGAGCAAAAAGGAAAGGACTCTTGAAGCAGAAGACATCACGGCAAGGCCGTGATACTGGTCACGGCCGTGATGAGCCACCCGTGAAGATCAGAGAGCATCACGACCTAGTAGTGATGACCATCACGGGCACGATAAGAAGACCCTGGAAGTCAGAAAGCATCACGGCCCAGCCGTGATACCCATCACGGGCGTGATGAGAGAACCCTGAAGAACAGAATTGATCACGACCCAGTCGTGATGGAGGTCACGGCCGTGACAGATCAGCACCCAAAGTCAGAATGCATCACGGCCGGGCCGTTATTGGCATCACGGCCGTGATAGACCAGAATTTGAATGCGCGCCCTTGGCAGAATTGGTCACGGCCTAGCCGTGATGGCCATCACGGCCGTGACGCGCGGCCACTCTATAAAATAGGAGCGCAGCAGACACAGAAGACATCCAGTTTTCACCATTTACAAGTTATTTCTAGGATTTTTATTATGTATTTGATGGAGAACTAATCGCCGGAGGTTAGTCTGCTGTAATCGGTTTCCGCCGACACTTGAGGTTCCGTAATTTCCTAATCGAATTGCTCATCTCTTTCAATATTATTCTGTATTCCTTATTTTCTTAATTCAAGTTATATAGAATAAGTGTTGATTAATTTTGATGATTGTATGTTCCTATACCTTGATCGCGTTTGCTTAATTCGTGTGTGTTTGTCGTGTTTGCTTAATTCATGAGAGCTACACTCCGTTTGCTTAATTCGGGAATTAGGAACATACATCTCGTAGTGTCAATTACGCTTGTTTAATTGCTGCTACAATCGAAAAGAGATTAGAATCCGCCTAGGGCATGGAAATTATGTGAATCAATGATAGTAGAAAACCGAAACAACGGATTAATCGTTTCAACTTATTGATAATCACTTAGTTTGCACTGTTTTACTTAATCAATTTTCCTCTCGCCCCCCCAAAACCTGATTTTGAGGTTAATAACAATCCAAGAGTCCTTGTGATACGATACTCGAGTTGTCGCGCCCTAACTACAGTTTTTGTAAACCACTCGTTCTTTTTGACCCGCGTGCGACAGCGTGTCAAAAATTGACGCCGTTGCCGGGGACTCTTGTTGTTATTTTCGCATTTTATTTTTGATTTTCTGCTGAATTAGTTCTAGCTACTAGGTCTGGTTACTCTGACTTGTTTGAATTTGATCCTGAAATTGAGAGAACACTGCACACGCGCCATAGAGCAATTCGGGCTAGGACTAGTTCACCAACCAGTAGCGATTCTGATTCTGTACTTGCTTTTGATAACATGGATGATCAAAGAACATTAAGACAACTTGCTGCTCCTGATGTTAATTATAATGGTTTGTGTATTGAATATGCTGATGTCGTTGCTCCTTTTGAATTAAAATCTGGTTTAATACACTTGTTGCCAAGGTTTAGTGGTCTTGTAGGTGAGGATCCACATAAGCATCTGAAGGAATTCCAGGTTGTTTGCTCTACACCTTTGAGACCAGAAGGAATAACAGAAGACCATATCAAGCTGAGAGCCTTCCCATTCTCGCTTCAAGGTGCTGCGAAGGATTGGTTGTATTACCTTGAACCGAATTCTGTTACAACCTGGAATGATTTGAAGAAAGTCTTCCTAGAGAGATACTTCCCTGCCTCCAGAGCTGCATCAATCAGGAAGGAGATATGTGGTATTAGACAGGGCAATGAATCATTGACTGAGTACTGGGAGAGATTCAAGAAGTTGGTGTCCAGTTGTCCTCAACACCAGATTTCCGAGCAACTTCTTATTCAGTACTTTTATGAGGGGTTGCTCCCGATGGATAGAAACATTTTGGATGCTGCTAGTGGGGGAGCACTTGTTGATAAGACTCCAGCTGCTGCCAAGTCATTGATTGAGAACATGTCACTCAAATCCCAGCAGTTCACAACTAGAAGCAATTCTGTCGAAGCAAGGGGTGTGAATGAGATCCATGGTTCTTCTTCCAACAAGACCCTTGAAACCAGACTTGATGAGCTTACTTCTCTAGTGAAATAGTTGGCAGTGAATAAAGTTCAAACAGCAAGGTTGTGTGGTATTTGTACTTCTCCTTGAGCACCTGACCGATGCATGTCCCATTCTGAAAGATGAGTCGGTCACTGATTTGCCTCAAGCATATGCAACCAATCTTTACAATCAAGGCAACAATCAGAACAGGTACAGCATTCCAGACCTCTCCACTAATAAGTACCACCCCAACTGGAGAAACCATCCGAACCTTCGGTATGGAAACTCATCCACACAACAACAGCTGATGTTACCACCACAGAATCCACCCCAAGTGACCACCTCTGCACCTCCCGGACCTTCACTAGAGGACCTTGTCAAGCAAATGACTGCACAAAATCTCCAGTTTCAGCAGCGAACGGATTCTAGTATTCATGCTTTGCAAACACAGATTGGACAGCTTGCCACTTCGATGAATGCCATGCAACAAGCTCAGGGGTCGATCCAACTACCTGCACAAACGGTAGTGAATCCTAATGTCCCTAATCCTAATGTGAGTGCAACCACTTTGAGATCTGGAAAGATTGCAAAACCAGACCCTGAAAAGAATAAAGTTGTTGAGGTAACACCTGAACCTTCTGTTGTTGTTGAAGCTGAGAAAGAGTTGTGCCACCCATCCCCTTCCCGCAAAGAGTGCTGAAAAATAAAAAGGTTGATGAGGAAGACAAAGAGAGAGAGAGATTCTGGATGTGTTCAGGAAAGTGGCAGTGAACATTCCGCTCCTTGATATGATTAAGCAGGTTCCGAAGTATGCGAAGTTTCTGAAGGATTTGTGCACCCACAAGAGGAGGTTGAAGGGTAATGAGAGAGTCAATTTGGGGCGAAATGTTTCAGCCCTCATTCAACCTAAGCCTGCACCTGAAAGGGTTACTATTTCAGTCCTCACTCAGGAAATGCCACAGAAATGCAAGGATCCGGGAGCTTTTGCTATTCCATGCACCATTGGGGATACTAAATTCGACAATTGCATGTTGGATTTAGGGGCTTCTATTAATGTCATGCCTACTTCTGTTTTCAACAATCTTGATCTTGGTCCTTTGGAGCATACAAGTCTTATTATTCAGTTGGCAAACAGGACCAATGCTCACCCCATTGGAGTAGTAGAAGATGTACTTGTTCAAGTCAATGACCTGATTTTCCCTGCTGATTTTTACATCCTGGACATGGCAGGGGAAACAAATTGAAGCAGATAACCAATCATTCTGGGAAGACCGTTCATGAAAACAGCGAAGACAAAGATTGATGTTCACGATGGAACCATGTCCATGGAATTTGGTGACATTGTTGCAAAATTCAACATTTTCGATGCTATGAAGCATCCCTTGGAAGAGCACTCTGTCTTTCAAATAGAGTTGCTCTCTGAAATTGTTGATGACACTTATGATGACTTGGTTGCTGACTTTCCATCTATTTCTGGTTTTAATGATGTTTATTCATGTGCTGATTGTACTAACACTGACCCTTGTGCTGTTTGTGCTGAGATTGATGCTACCTTGAAGGGTGACAGTGTAAGTGAAGCTGTTTGTTCAGATGAAGTTCTTGACAGCACGGCTGCCCCAAACATACCATCCATTGAGCAGCCACCCTCCCTAGATCTTAAGCCACTTCCTGAAAATCTGAAATATGCCTATTTGGAGAGGAATGAAAAATTTCCGATTATAATTTCCTCTAACCTTGATTTTGACCAGGAACTTAAGCTCTTGCAAGTTTTGAAGAAGCATAAGAAGGCGATTGGTTGGACCTTGGCTGACATACCAGGTATTAGCCCATCCAGGTGTATGCTTAGGATTCTGTTGGAGGATGGAGCTAAAACAGTTAGGCAGCCCCAAAGGTGGCTGAATCCCTTGATCCTTGATGTTGTGAAGAAGGAGGTAACAAAACTCTTGCATGCGGGTATCATATACCCTATCTCTGACAGTAATTGGGTGAGCCCAGTGCAAGTTGTACCTAAGAAATCTGGACTCACAGTGGTGAAAAATGAAAATAATGAACTTGTCCCCACTAGAGTTCAGAATAGCTGGAGAGTTTATATTGATTACAGGAGATTGAACCAGGCTACTAGAAAGGATCGCTTTCCTTTGCCATTCATCGATCAAATGCTTGAACGGCGAGCTGGTAAATCAAACTATTGCTTTCTTGATGGTTTTTCAGGTTACTTCCAGATCCACATTGCACCAGAGGATCAAGAGAAGACAACCTTCACGCGCCCTTTCGGCACTTTTGCTTACAGGAGGATGCCATTTGGTCTTTGCAATGCCCCTGGCACATTCCAGAGATGCATGATTAGTATTTTCACCGAATATATTGAGAATTGTATGGAAGTGTTCATGGATGATTTTACTGTTTATGGTTCCTCATTTGATGCATGCTTGAACAGTTTGAATCTGGTTTTGGAAAGATGCATTGAAACTGACCTTGTTTTGAATTATGAAAAATGCCATTTTATGGTTGAACAGGGGATTGTTTTGGGGCATATCATTTCTGATAAAGGTATTTCAGTAGATCCTGCTAAGATTGAGGTGATTTCTTCACTGACTTACCCATCTTGCGTTCGCGAGATTCGCTCTTTTCTTGGTTATGCAGGTTTTTACAGACGCTTCATAAAGGATTTCGGCAAGATAACTCTCCCTCTGTCAAACTTGTTGAAGAATGACGCCATTTTCAATTTTGATGACAACTGCAAAAAGGCGTTTGATTTTTTGAAGAAGGCATTGACCTCCACTCCCATCATCCAGTCTCCTGACTGGACCCTCCCTTTTGAGATTATGTGCGATGCCTCTAACTATGCCGTGGGGGCGGTCCTTGCACAAAGGGTGGGCAAGGCTGCCCATGCCATTTATTATACTTCTAGAACTTTAGATGTTGCACAGGCTAATTACACCACTACTGAAAAGGAACTTTTAGCTATTGTTTTTGCTCTTGATAAACTCAGATCATATTTGCTAGGTTCCAAGGTTGTTGTTTTCACTGACTATGCAGCTTTAAAGTACTTGTTGAAGAAACCAGAAGCAAAACCGAGGCTGGTTCGGTGGATGTTGTTGCTCCAAGAGTTCAATGTGGAGATTAAAGATAAAAGTGGAGCTGAGAACTTAGTGGCTGATCACTTGAGCAGAATAGAGAGGAATGAAGATCCTTCCCCCATTCAGGACGACTTTCCTGATGAGCAGCTTTTACAGTTACATGGGGTAACTCCTTGGTTTGCTGATATTGTTAATTATCTTGTTGCTGGTGTTTTTCCGACAGGTGCAACTAGGTCACAAATTCACAAACTCAGGAGTGATGCCAAATATTATGTTTGGGATGATCCATATCTTTGGAAGTTTGGCAGTGATCAGGTAATTAGGAGATGTGTCCCCGACTATGAGATTGAATCTATTCTGCACTTATCTCATGCTTCTCAAGTAGGGAGACACTTTGGGCCACAGAGGACTGCCAAGAAAATCCAAGATTCAGGTTTTTACTGGCCCACCATTTTTAGAGATGCTTATGAGGTTTACCGCACTTGTAGAGAGTGTCAGACAGCAGGTACAACCATCACTCGTAAGAGTGAAATGCCTCAGCAACCTAGGCTTTTCTGTGAGGTGTTTGATGTGTGGGGAATTGACTTTATGGGTCCTTTCCCTGCATCTTTTGGTTTTCTCTATATTCTACTTGCTGTTGATTATGTTTCAAAGTGGGTGGAAGTTATCCCCACTAGGACTAATGATTCTAGAATTGTTGCAAATTTTGTCAGGTCCAATTTTTTCTGAAGGTTCGGAATACCTCGTGCTATCATAAGTGACCAAGGCACTCATTTCTGCAACCGACCATGGAAGCTTTACTCCGAAAGTATGGAGTTGTGCACAGGGTCTCTACTGCATATCATCCCGAGACTAATGGGCAAGCTGAGATCTCAAAGACAGATCAAACAGATCTTAGAGAAAGTGGAGCAATCAAATAGGAAGGACTGGAGCCGCCGTCTAGAAGACGCACTTTGGGCTCAAAGAACAGCTTTCAAGACACCAATAGAGATGTCTCCCTATAGACTTGTGTTCAGTAAGGCATGTCACCTTCGTGTAGAAATTGAGCACCGTGCTTATTGGGCGGTCAGAAGCTGTAATTTGGAAATGCAAAAAGCAGGCATTGAAAGAAAACTCCAATTACAACAGCTTGAAGAACTTAGGCTAGAAGCCTATGAAAGCTCTCGAATCTACAAAGAGAAAACTAAGCACTTCCACGATCAGATGATTTCTAGGAAGGAATTCTCTGTGGGCCAACAGGTTTTATTGTTTAACTCCCGCCTGAAGGTGATGGCTGGGAAACTTCGATCCAAGTGGATTGGACCAATTGTTGTCACTAATGTTTTCCCTCGTGGTGTAGTAGAAATAAAAAGTGCAGGTAGCAACAAGGTCTTTAAGGTTAATGGGCAACGCTTGAAGCTATTCCATGAGAGCTCAGTGCCTGAAGATGCAACCGTTGAAGTGCTCTCCTTGGGAGAGCCCACCTACATTACAACTTGATCAGGGAGCACCTTCTCCTTTCCCCCACTCTTGTTTTATATCTATGTTCTTTCATTGAGGACAATGTATGTCTTAAGTGTGGGGGAGGGAACCAATTGTTTTGTTTGTTTGTGTTGCTTTGATTCGTTTGTGTGTGAGTCTTGCGTCGGTAAGCTTGTTGGATTCTAATCAAATTTTGCATAGATGGATTGCATGATATGTGTTGACTGTGATGATTTCCCCCTAGGTTTTGAGAATTGAAAAATTGATCCCCATGTGAAAAATTGAAAATTGAACCTTGAGATATTCTATTGTGATTGCATGATCTATGATAAGTTGGGGTGAAGGGACGCACACACTAGGGATTGAATCTCGGTCAAACAATTTGCGAAAAATGTCCAGGTGAGGATTTGAGCCTCCAACATGTTTTTAATTGTGTGAATCACTTTTAAGCTGCACTTTCCCGAATTTGCTTGAATCTCTTCATGGTTTGCATGTTTATATGGTTGCATCAAATGATTTAGGCAATTTTCTTTGAAGTAACTACTTGGCCTAGAAGAACCATCCCTAATGCATGTTCCCTAGTTAGCCACATTGAGCCCGATAAGCCTATTGTTTCTTGATGACCTTATGCTATAACCCAAAAATCTGGAAAAACCATGTTAACCCAATCTTAGGATTAGGAGAGCATGGATGCTTAGCAAGACAAGGGTTGCAAAAACTAAGTTTGGGGTGGCTGCAAGGTTTGATAGGTCATTCTGGTTGAGAAAAAGAAAAAAATGAAGGTTGGAGCCAAAGGCAAATAAAATTAAAAAAGAAAAAAAGAAGAAGAAAAGAACAAAATGTCAAAAAAAGGGTTTAAAAGAAAAAGGCTGTAGTCACCCAAAGCAAAAAAGGAAAAATGGAAAAAAGAATTTGAGTGGAGATTCAATGCGTCAAAATGCTCATGCTCTCTTAGTTCCTAGGGACTTAAGCCTAGTACCTTTGAATATCCTACCATTAGCCAGGCCCCATTACAACCTTTAAAAGACCTTTTGATGTTGCATGCATGTTCTCGTGGGAACCATTTTGAGATGAAAATCAAATTCATGGGAAGTTCTCTTGAAATGTGAAATTGAGTGAAAAGTTGATAGCCAAGACAATTTGAGCGAATGAGTGAAATATTACATGCCCTTGTGAGGAAGACAATTGTTTGAAATTGGTGATCTCCCTTTTGTGTGTAACTTGGATCCTCAACTCAGATTACTGATTGCATGAATGATGGAATTCTCAATTGTTTAAAGTAAATGAATGTGGAGATTGCATTGTTGAAAAGGGGGGGGGGGGGGGGGGGACGCATTGAAGAAAAAATTGTTTTGTTAAGATTGCATGAAATTTGTGCGAAATCGGTTGAATCCTTTAAGCTTGCCAAGTTTGAGTCTTTTTGAGTTTTAGTTTGATTGGGGACAAGTAAAGTTTAAGTTAGCATCACGGCCCGGCGACCATCACGGGCGTGATAAGAAGACCCTGGAAGTCAGAATGCATCACGGCCGTGATAGACCAGAATTTGAATGCGCGCCCTTGGAAGAATTGGTCACGGCCTGGCCGTGATGGCCATCACGGCCGTGACGCTCGGCCACTCTATAAAATAGGAGCGCAGCAGACACAGAAGACATCCAGTTTTCACCATTTACAAGTTATTTCTAGGATTTTTATTATGTATTTGATGGAGAACTAATCACCGGAGATTAGTCTGCTGTAATCGGTTTCCGCCGACACTTGAGGTTCCGTAATTTCCCAATCGAATTGCTCATATCTTTCAATATTATTCTGTATTCCTTGTTTGCTTAATTCAAGTTATACATAATAAGTGTTGATTAATTTTGATGATTGTATGTTCCTATACCTTGATTGCGTTTGCTTAATTCGCGTGTGTTTGTCGTGTTTGCTTAATTCACGAGAGCTTCACCCCGTTTGTTTAATTTAGGAATTAGGAACATACATCTCGTAGTGTCAATTGCGCTTGTCTAATTGCTGCTACAATCGAAAAGAGATTAGAATCCGCCTAGGGCATGGAAATTATGTGAATCAATGATAGTGGAAAACCGAAACAGTGGATTAATCGTTTCAACTTATTGATAATCACTTAGTTTGCACTGTTTTTCTTAATCAATTTTCCTCTCGCTGAATCTAACCCCCCCCCCCCCCCCCAAACCAAAAAAAAAACGTGATTTTGAGGTTAATAACAATCCAAGAGTCCTTTTGATACGATACTCGAGTTGTCGCGCCCTAACTACAGGAGCAGCAAGTTGTCTTAATGTTCTTTGATCAGCCATGTGATACGATACTCCTGTAGTTAGGGCGCGACAACTCGAGTATCGTATCACAAGGACTCTTGGATTGTTATTAACCTCAAAATCAGGTTTTGGGGGGGGGGGGGTGTGTTAGGGTTTAGATTCAGCGAGAGGAAAATTGATTAAGAAAAATAGTGCAAACTAAGTGATTATCAATAAGTTGAAACGATTAATCTGCTGTTTCGTTTTCCACTATCATTGATTCACATAATTTCCATGCCCTAGGCGGATTCTAATCTCTTTTCGATTGTAGCAGCAATTAGACAAGCGCAATTGACACGACGAGATGTATGTTCCTAATTCCCGAATTAAGCAAACGGGGTGAAGCTCTCGTGAATTAAGCAAACACGACAAACACACGCGAATTAAGCAAACACGATCAAGGTATAGGAACATACAATCATCAAAATTAATCAACACTTATTCTATATACTTGAATCAAGCAAACAAGGAATACAGAATAATATTGAAAGATATGATCAATTCGATTGGGAAATTACGGAACCTCGAGTGTCGGCGGAAACCGATTACAGCAGACTAATCTCCGGTGATTAGTTCTCCATCAAATACATAATAAAAATCCTAGAAATAACTTGTAAATGGTGAAAACTGGATGTCTTCTGTGTCTGCTGCGCTCCTATTTTATAGAGTGGCCGAGCGTCACGGCCGTGATGGCCATCACGGCCAGGCCGTGACCAATTCTTCCAAGGGCGCGCATTCAAATTCTGGTCTATCACGGCCGTGATGCCAATCACGGCCCGGCCGTGATGCATTCTGACTTCGGGTGCTGATCTGTCACGGCCGTGACATCCATCACGACTGGACCGTGATCAATTCTGTTCTTCAGGGTTCTCTCATCACGCCTGTGATGGGTATCACGACTGGGCCGTGATGCTTTCTGACTTCCAGGGTCTTCTTATCACGCCCGTGATGGTCATCACGGCTGGGTCGTGATGCTCTCTGATCTTCATGGGTGGCTCATCACGGTCTTGACCAGTATCACGGTCTGGCCGTGATGGCTTCTGCTTCAAGAGTCCTTCCCTTTTTGCTCTTCTTATTAACCTGAAAAC
Source organism: Sophora flavescens (assembly GCA_030762895.1). Taxonomy (NCBI): domain Eukaryota; kingdom Viridiplantae; phylum Streptophyta; class Magnoliopsida; order Fabales; family Fabaceae; genus Sophora; species Sophora flavescens. Next base: position 110,026,800 of record CM061070.1, on the reverse strand, counting down.
ATGAGATAGCAGTAAATGCTTTATTTGACTCAAAATTGACTAAAATGTCCTAAACTACTTAAGAAACTCAAAATGTTGCTTGAGGACAATTAAATCCAAATTTGGGCTAAAACGAGATTGAACTCGAATAATTAGCACAAAAACCATGATCTTACTAGTTATAAAACTAGGTAACCAGAGGCTTATCAATGGTCTGCAATGACAAAATGTGATCGATGAAATACTGGTATCTAGTTTAGGATTTGTATTTTTATGTCAATATTACATAAGTTTTCATGAATATTCTCAACCTTTTGTCTTCTATAATTTTTAAAATTTATCATATCCATTTATCAAATAATGCCATATTTGTATTCCATATCGGTATTCATACTTACTAACTACTACTCCCTCCGGTCCACAATATGAGAAACAAATTGATCCTTTCTTTTGGTCCAAAATATAAGAAACATGCATCAATTTTCACATATATTAAATGCTAATTTTCAACATTGTCCTCATTAATTATTGTCATTAATTATAGCTACCAAATATTAATTAAAATTAGAAGGGGTGTTTTTGAAAATTTATATGAGTATTTATTACAATTAACTCATTCCAATACAATTCCTTGGTCTTTGTGTTTTAGGCTTTTGTTTCTTATATTGTGGACCAGAGGGAGTATGTTATTAATTTTTTTGGTCTTTGACCGCGATTTTCCCTAGGTAAAGTTGTGAGACTAATCCTTGGGCCGGGGTTAGTGTTTAGGTAAAACTGTCCTTAAAGTGTCGACTTGGGGCATAGTCCACTGTCTGGAATAATTCATTTTGCATATTAATTTTAATTATAAATAAAATTTGGGTCTCCCATTTAGTTTCTATGGTAAAGTTATTATTTGAGAGGGTGTTTCGAAAACATAATGGTTGTTAATGGAGCCTTTTCAAAAGAATCAAAATTTTTTAATATCGCGTAGTTGAGTCTCCTCTGTCGTTGCAATCTATCGTGCACCAATCACATCGTCAAGGTCACATAGCTTCATCATGGCCGTCATCTGCCACAACCTCGAAATCGCAAGTCTGTGTGAGATTTTTCACTCTATGTTATGCAATTAGGGATTTGGGATTTAGTTTCTCTTAAGGTTTCTAAATTACTTAACGGGGTTCTGGTTCTTCTCGGTTTTTCCATTTCCACATTGAAGATGTTTTTGAGACTAACTGGTTTCTAGGGGTCTGTTTGCTTTATTTTCAGTTTTAGAAATAATTACAAAACTGGTACCTTGTTTTGTTTTTGTTTACTCATTAGTGCAAAAAAGGGATTCTACATCGGAGTTTACACATCGGTTTAGTATAAACCGATGTGTAAAACGAGGCGGTGGCATTTTTGAAATTCAAAGGAAAGTATTACACATCGGTTTAGAGAATAACCGATGTGTAAAACTTTTCCACATCGGTTATATATAACCGATGTGTAAAATTAAAATAAAAAAATTTAAAACTCGGAATTTTTAACATTCAACATCGGTTCTTTTTGAACCGATGTGTAAAATGGTGAGTAACCACATCGGTTTTTAAATAACCGATGTATAAAATTATAAAGAAAAAAAAATATAAATTTAGGTTACACTTTTACACATCGGTTTTTATTAACCGATGTATAAAATTTAAAAGAAAAAATCAGAATTTAAATGTTTCATGTTTACACATCGGTTTTTGCATAACCGATGTGTATAATATGTTTAACACATCGGTTTTCCTCATAACCGATGTGTAATAGTCCCAATTTTTCTATTTCCCTCCGTGTGTTTTGCGCCCTCATTCTCAGTTTCTGAACGTACCCTAAAACACAACACTCCCTCACTCTCGCTAACGCGTTGTCACTGCTTTTCCATCTCTCTCACTGCACTCACATCCGCGAGCTACCCTCAGGTATGCATCTCTCTCTCTCTCATTCTCATTCTCTCTCTGCATTTCCTTCTTCTCATTCTCTCTCTCTGCATTTCCTTCTTCTCATTCTCTCTCTTTCTTTCTCTTTCTCTCTCTCGCTCCCTTCTTCTCACGTCCTTTTTCCATTTTCAATCGTAGACAAAGAAGACCACTGCGATCGCGAGCCTTCATTTTCTGCTTCGTAAGAGAACCACCGAGAACGATCATCCGCGAGCTACCCTCGTTTGCGTGAAGAGCGCCATTTTTGCTCGTCCCTCGGTATATATTTGTTTCTTCTTTAGAAAAGTTATGAACTTTGACTCGAAATGGTTGGATAATATACTTGCATGTGTTGTTCTCATTGCTCCAAGACTGGATTTTTCCAGTGGTGGTATCACCCGTCACGGCCGTCTTTTTCTGTCACGGCTGGGCCGTGACGGATTCTCGACTGAGGTTGCTTCATCGTTGTTCATCACGGCGGCCGTGACCACCATCACGGCAAGGCCGTGATCGATTCCGCTGTGAGGGTCTGGTTCGATTGGCATGTCACGGCCGTGATGGCCATCACGGCCAGGCCGTGATAGGTTCCGCCTTGGAGGATGCTTCACTTGGTTGGTCCATCACGGTAGTGACCACCATCACGGCTGGGCCGGTGATCGGTTCTGCCTGTGAGGTCTGGTTCGATTGGCATGTCACGGCCGTGATGGCCATCACGGCCAGGCCGTGATAGGTTCCGCCTTGGAGGTTGCTTCACTGGTTGGTCTGCTCACGGCCGTGACCACCATCACACGCCTGGCCGTGATCGATTCCGCTGTGAGGGTCTGGTACGGTGACATGTCACGGCCGTGATGGGCATCACGGGATGGCCGTGACCAGTTCGACTTTTCCATTCTTTCTTTTAAGCTATACTCGATCACTGCCGTGATGGCTTTCAAGGCTAGGCCGTGAAGGGCTCTGTTTGGCTAATTTTCTTCACTTTTCAAGCCCCATCTTCATGCAAGCTACATAAATAGTAAAGCCTTAGTTTCCCGTTTGAGATGCAATACTAATGAGCGTACGTGTACGTGCTTAATGTACCGCTCATTGTGTTGGATCTTGAATTGTCCAAAGTTGGACAGTTTGGGAAAAAACTTTTTCTTAATTCAGTTAAAATAGTTATTCATTGGTTCTAATGTTATATACTTGATGAAAGTTCGGATTGATACATTTCCTTTCGTTCTCCGGTGCATACTTTATCGTGGTGGATGTCATCGCGTTCAAGTAGTGTACGTCGGAGACCGCGGAAATGCTGCGCCAAAATTTTGTCGAGTATGAGCATGAGAGTTAAGGACTAACTGTTAACCGAATGTTGGAAAAGTTTCTTCTCGAATGGGATAGGGCCATACCCTGTCATAAGAAGTGGTTGATGAATATGTTGGACTAAGTACGAAGGTATTGGTTTAGTCATGGATCGCGGTTGGATGAATGCTAGACGGACAAGTGATGAGTATGAGAATGGAGTGGAAGATTTTCTACAGTTTGCAAAAACAAATGCTCCTGATAGTGGTAACGGAAGGTTTTATTGTCCTTGTGTTAACTGTTTGAATGAGAGACGACTAGAAGCTGAGGAGATACGTGATCATCTTATTTGTGAGGGGATTTGCAAGAGTTATACAACATGGATATGCCATGGTGAATCGTTAGACAGGCCGAGGGTGTCGGATAGAGAGGAAGTTGATGACGTGGAAATGGACGATGGACTAGAGGACATGATCGGTGATGTTGGGCAAGAGTCTTTTCGGCGCGCACATGTGTATGATACTTTGTGCAGTGATGCGCAAGTGGCTTTGTATCCGGGGTGCACTAATTTCACACGGTTGTCAGCGGTGTTAAGATTGTTCAATGTGAAGGCGAGAAATGGGTGGAGCGATAAAAGCTTTACCGAATTGCTTGAGTTGTTGAAAGAAATGCTTCCAGAAGGCAACACATTGCCATCTCGAAACTATGAGGCGAAGAAGATATTGTGTCCGATGGGTATGGAGTATAAGAAAATACACGCTTGCCCCAATGATTGCATATTGTACAGGAAAGAGTTTGAAGAGATGCACGAGTGCCCCGGTGTGGGGTATCACGCTACAAAGTGAAGGATGGTGATTCTAGTTGTGATGTGGTCACCAAAGGTCCTCCTGCGAAGGTGTTATGGTATCTTCCCGTGATTCCGCGGTTCAAGCGATTGTTTGCTAATGTAAATGACGCAAAGAACATTAGATGGCATGCAGATGAGAGGAAGTGTGATGGACAGCTTCGCCATCCGGCCAATTCTTTGCAATGGAAGAGAATTGATAGTTTGTTTCCGGATTTCGGCAATGAGCCCAGAAACCTCAAGCTTGGACTTGCTACCGATGGAATGAATCCATATGGAAACTTAAGTAGTATTCATAGTTCATGGCCTGTTCTCCTTGTAATTTACAACCTGTCTCCTTGGTTGTGCATGAAGCGCAAATACATTATGTTAAGTATGATGATTTCGGGTCCTAAACAGCCAGGAAATGATATTGATGTTTATCTGAGTCCCTTGATTGAAGACTTGAGAATGATGTGGGATGAAGGCGTTGATGTGATCGACGGGTATTGCCGTGAGACATTCGGATTGCGTGCCATGTTATTTTGCACCATCAATGACTTTCCAAAGCATACGGGAACCTGTGTGGGTATAGTGTTAAGGGGCATAAAGCATGTCCAATATGTGAAGAAGGCACATGTTACCATCAACTGCAACATGGAAGGAAGACGGTCTACCTTGGGCATCGGAGATTTCTCCGACGTAATCATCCTTATCGTAGATTGAGGAAAGCTTTCAATGGACTTCCGGAGAATGAAATTGCTCCGGTGGCCTTGACTGGAGAGCAAGTTTATGAAAGGGTGAACAACACTAATGTTATCTATGGGAAGACCCGAAGAAGGCTACGAGAGAAGAAAATATGGAAGAAGAGGTCGATCTTCTTTGATCTTCCATACTTGGTGCAAGCTTGATGTAAGACATTGTATTGATGTGATGCATGTAGAGAAAAATGTGTGTGACAGTTTAATCGGAACGCTTCTCAACATTCAAGGCAAGACAAAGGATGGTGTGAATGCTCGTCTGGATCTAGTTGCGATGGGTATACGAGAGCAGTTAGCTCCACTTAAAGTGGGGGATAAGAAGACTTATTTGCCCCCAAAGCATGTCATACTTTATCAAAAAAAGAGAAAAGAAGTTTCGTGAATGTCTACGGGAGTCAAAGTGCCACAGGGTTACTCTTCAAATATCGAAGACTTGTCTCAATGACAGATCTCAAATTAGTTGGCTTAAAGTCTCATGATTGTCATGTCTTGATGCAACAACTACTACCGGTGGCCATTCGTGACATATTGCCTAAAAAAGTCGGACATGCCATTACTAGGTTATGCTTATTCTTCAATGCTATATGTAGCAAGGTCATTGACACTAAAAATTTGGATGAGTTGGAAAATGAGGCAGCCATTGTATTGTGCCAATTGGAGATGTATTTTCCACCTTCATTTTTTGACATCATGGTTCATTTGATTGTTCATCTAGTGAGGGAGATTAGATTGTGCGGTCCCGTTTATTTAAGGTGGATGTACCCGGTTGAGCGATACATGAAGATCCTGAAAGGATATATGAAAAATCCACACCGTCCCGAAGCATCTATTGTTGAAAGGTATGTTGCGAGAAGAAGCTATTGAGTTTTGTACAGACTACATGTCGAAGCGGAACTCGTAGGGCTTCCGGGGGTCTCGTCACGAAGGAAGATATGATGGTAAGGGTACACGAGGTATCACTTTGTTAAGAGCATGGATCGGGAGGAAGTGCTTCAAGCACATTTGTATATATTGAATAACACCGATGAGGTTGAACCATACTTATGTGAGCATAAAATCATTATCAATGAAACTTACCCTAGAATGAATGAAAAATGGTGTTTGAACAAGCATAACAAGACTTTCTTGAACTGGTTTAAAGAAAAAATTGCAATGGATGGTACTGCTTCTGCTACATTAAAATGGCTAGCACAGGGGCCTAACTTTGATGTCATATCCTGGAGTGGGTACGATATCAATAAGTTTTCCTTCTATACAAAGTCCCAGGATGACAAAAGTACTATGCAAAACAGTGGGGTTATGGTCGTCGCCGAGTCCATGCATTTCTCTAGTTCGAAAGATAAAAACCCTGTTATGGCATCGGTTTCATCTTGTGGAATCATTGAAGAGATATGGGAGGTTGATTACACGAAGTTTAGAGTACCTGTTTTTAAATGTCGATGTGGTCGACAAGAACAATGGTGTGCAAACCGATGAGTTAGGATTCAAATTGGTGGACCTTAGTAAGGTAGGTAATAAAGAGGAACCTTTCATCATGGCATCCCAAGCAAAACAAGTGTTTTATATCCGTGATCCTTCTAACAAAAGGTGGTCAGTGGTTCTCCAGGGAAAAAACATGTATAACGGTAGTGAGGGAAATCACGATTCAACTCTTGATATTTATGATACTCCTTCTTTCTCAACACGAGTGCCTAATTTCAATGAGGAAAATGAAGTGGATGATGTACATGCTACTCGTAATGATCACCAAGAAGGGTTATGGGAGAACTTTACTAATTGACCACAAAGTAAGTTTAGTTTGATATTACCATCAAGTTTGGCATATTATGTGTTTACGTTGATATTTATAAGTTATGTTTATGTACGTTGATCGATATTTATAAGTTATGTTTGATATTTATCCTGACATACTAACAAGTTTTTTTTTTGTTTTGTGTTTAAACAGGTATACATGGCTGATCATGAGGATACACCTCCTTCATTCAATGGGTCGAGACCCCGTCTCACCAGTAGAAAGGGTAGACGTGCCACACGGATGAGGCATTTGACCGCCAACCGTGGGGTCAAATCGAGAGGATAAGAGTAGATTTTGATGATAACCTCAAACCTATTGGGCCAATGGAAGATCGGTTTACCGGTTTTGTGGCGACCCTTGCTAGAAACAGGCCTAGTATACTCATTGATAGGTGGAGATATGTACCGGCGGGACGTGAAGGAGCAGATATGGGAGAGTATTCTGGTATCTATACTTCTACGTCCTGTGTTTGTCTGTATCTACAATATTTTTATCTTAATAATATCATACAGAAATTCGTTGATTCATTTGGTCTTAATGTAGTCGACAATTGACATAACGGATACATTAGCTATGAAGAAGCGTTTGCTGAAGTATGATGGAGAGCGTTGGAGGGGTTTTTAAGGCCGACCTAGGCAGATACTATGTATTCGGTCCAAAAAGTAAAAAGAACCCACTTGAGGTGTATCCGTTTCTTGACAAGGCGACGTGGGATCGCTTTGTTCAGAGCCGACGTGATCCCATCTTTCTGGTTAACTTATTTGATTTGTCTCTAAATTTATGTAATTGCATTAATTTCATTTACTTATGTAATTTAATTGTCTTTTATTTATAACAGGAGAAGAGGAAAAAGGGGCAGGAAAACCAAAGCAAGAATGTCTACCCCCATGTCATGTCTCGTGGGGGATATAAAAAGCTTGTTAAGAAAATGGTTGAAGAGGAAAAGAAAGCACGTCGGGTAGCAGCATCTCAGGCGGATCCTAATGCTGAAAATCTTCCGAGAGGTTGTTGATCCACCTCCACCCCCACGCCATCGTTCATGGAAGAGGGGCCGACAAAGAAAAACGGGACAATATACATCCGAGGAGGCCCGCCAAGTAGCTGAGAGGATTGTAAGTATAGTTTGTTGTAATTGTCATTTTAAGATTGTTACCGAATTGTAATGTGACCTGATATTTTTATGTGATAGGATGCCTTGGATGATCGGCTAACCCAAGGAACCTTTGTTCCTAGAGGACGCAATGATATCTTATCTACTCGCCATCGGTAAACCGACCACCCGGCCGTGTCATTGGTGTTGGATGGGGAGTCGGCATTCGCCAATACCATGGTTCATCTTCACATTCCTCCCACAGGGATTCGGTTGCGAGATAGAGCACAACTAAAACAGGAGATTGCAGCCGAGCTTGACGGAGATGAACGAGCGGTTTGCCCAGCAGAGATGGCAATATTTACTTCTTTGTCCCAAGAGATGACAGCCGGTGTCCAACCCTCTCGTCCAACCCTCTGTCCATGTGAGCACTAAGGGCTCATGTGATCCTCCTCATCATCCCGAAAATGATGATGATGTCTGCTGCCGATGATGATGATGATGATGATGATGATGATGATGACGACGACCTGATAGGTGTGAGCTGTATGTTGATGATTATCATCATCATCGCCGCTAGTGGCATTGGGTAGGGCATATAATAAGTTAGGTAATACCATACACCATCGGTTATTACCGGGACGATCATCCGAGGGTGTCTGTTGAGATTATTCGAGATGCTGATGCTCGAGTCCCCGTGCCCACCGAGGAGGTTCAAACAGTGGGTCGGGCCCCTGGAAACTTCATCCTCCGGCCAAGAAGACTGGGTCGACTTTCTTGTTGCATCCGAGGTATTCGGTTAGTTGTGTTTTTCTATATTCATAGTTGAAATATATTTATTATTGTTTAAAGATAATGCTTTATTTGTATTTGTTATAGGATGTTGGAAATGATATTGTGCCTAAAAGGTCGGATCTAGGAAGACCGAGATGTCCGCTCTTGTCAAGGTATTCATTTGACCATTTAGTTCATAACGAATTAAATAACTTAATTATCCGTGATTACTAATATATATCTATGTTGTTTAGGGGATCGACAAAGGGGCACCTGGCCATGGTGATGTTTTCAAAGATCTTGCTATACAGGTTGTCACCATGGAGGATGATGCGGCATTGGTAACGTTGGAACATGATGCCAGCCCGGTGAATCTGTATATACCAAANAAAGAACTTATGGAGATGGCACTCAATAAAGAAATGGCCAGTTCTGCACACATATCGTTTTGGTGCACGTAAGTACATTTTATTTATAAGTTAAGTACGTAATTAATTTTTAAATACAATGATAATTAACATGTTTTTCCAATATATTAGGTATCTGCATCGTATGTTAGTCGATCTGGGTAACCTCGCCCTTTATGGGTTCATTGACCCCATGTTCATTCAGGGTGATGTTCTCGTAGCATCGGAAGACCCGGTCACTACCATACGTGATATACTTGCCCGAGACGATCATCAATTCTATCTTGCGCCTTATCTCAATAAGTAAGTACCGGTTATTAATTTAAGTATAACTATATATGACTTACAGTCACTAATTGTTCATCAAATACAGCAAGCATTGGCAATCTGTTGCTCTTGTACCCAAGAATGAACGTCATGGTCTTCTTCCGCTCATTGGGACATAAGCGGCGAATGAACTGAAGACGATCATCGAAACGTAAGCGTTAAAATACTTTATAATCAGTAATGCAGTTGTTTTAATTATCTGAAATCTATTATATATACTTTAATTAATGTTTTTGTCATGATAGGTCTATTAATGCATCCCACATGCAGCATGGTGAAAGGCGTACTCGGGCTATCAGATGGATTATTCCCAGCGTAAGATATTTATTAGTTCAAATGCATCAAATGCAGTGGGTACAATAATTGATTTCTATTTTATTTAATTCCTCATATTCTAATTGGGTTTCATTTGTACGTAGTCACGTATACAACGTGGGTCATGGGAATGTGGCTACTATGTGATGCAGTGGATGTTGGAAATTATCTCCTCCGGGATCACTGAAAGATGGAGTGAGGTAAATGTTAATTGACACAATTAGAAGTAATAGTATAGATTCGTTATATGTTTTATGTTAGTTTATTACTTAAAAGTAATAATCTTTTGTCCAATTAAACTTGCGAGATATTCAACAATCCATCTCCATTGTCCGGTTCTCGACATCAACATCATAAAGAGGCGTTGGGCAACTTTCTTTCTTGAAGTGTACCACCCATAGTTTGTATATATTTAGTTATTTTAAAAAATTATCATATACTAGCTATAGTGTACGTACCTTTGACTGATGATATGTATTAGTGCTCGTGTCTGGTTCAATTTTTCTTCTCTCGTGTTTTGATGTAGCTTTGATAAAGTGTTGTTTTCATTCATAAGAAAATTGAATGAAGTATGTTTTGCTTTTGAATGATTGTGTCAAAACTGGTTTGGTGTTCTGTTGTTGTTTCTTGTTTGATCGAGTATGCTGCTGGTTTGTTTATTGATCTGCATTAGTGAAACAGGAATGATTGAAATGTAAATAACAGATTAAAAAAAAAAAGAATTTTACACATCGGTTCTCATGAATCGATGTGTATATTTAAATTTCTACATCGGTTTTACATAAAACCGATGTGTAAATTTAACTTTACACATCGGTTCTTTAGAAAACCGATGTGGAAGGTCAATTTTACACATCGGTTTTATGAAAAACCGATGTAGAAAGTTAAATTTACAACTGCTTGTCAATTGCTAAATTAATTTTACACATCGGTTAGTAATAAACCGATGTTTAAAATATACTTTACACATCGGTTTTAAAACCGATGTGTAAAGTGGCAATAAACCACATCGGTCGTTTCCACATCAGTTTCAAAACCGATGTGGAAAGCCAAAAATAACCGATGTGGAATCCCCTTTGTGCACTAGTGACTGTTTAAAAAAATGTATACATGAAACACTGAAAACAACTTTTGCTTGTTTTCATTTTTTCCTTTACAAATTTTTGGAAACGAGAAACAAAATAAAAATTATGTGACAATTTTATAATTATTTCTAAAAACAGAAAAATGAAAACAAATCAAACAAACTCAACTTGTCTAAGTATTAGGTCTCTGCCAGGTGTTTGCTACATAATTGTGATTTGTGAAATATCTAAGAATAGGCATTCAATGGAAAATATCAAACGCATTTTTGTGTAGAGTTATACCAAAAAAAGCATTGGTGGAAGGCATTTTAAAAGCATTTAGTTTATCATTTGAATTGTTTTTGTCTGGGGTTTGAGATACATAATCATGTATAAACTTCCTTTTTTTTTAACGGGGAAGTCCACATGTATAAACTTCCTTGATTAGCTACTGATTTACTATTTATGTTAAGATACTCAAATTCTCTCCTTAGAATATTTCTTACCTACTTGATATTTATAGGACAAATTAATACGATCCATCTAAATGAGAAATGTTTGGCCACACCAAATAATTATATATTAAAAGAAGTCCTTGTAGTTAACAGCTGTAACTTCTTTATTCCTTTCTTCTACTTGCAATTTTTATATATACACATCTGAGTATCCACAGAGAATCAACGAAATCATCATTTCATAACTTTCCGATTCAATAGTAATTAAGCACTTTTTCTTCAAACCATGAATTTACCAATTGATAATATGTGATTATGTTTAATTAGATAAAAATCTGGGAACCGGGCACTAGTAATTCGAGTATAAGCATTGACAATCCCCCTCAACCAACCAACTGCATTGGCATCCCACTTACATCATTCATACTGTTAAAAAAGTTTTTGTAATTATATATTTTTCCTTACTTCTCTCTTACAATATGTTTGTGTGTGTGGATGGTTGGTTATGCCTTTTCCAAATAGGTTGCAGCAGAGAAGCCAAATCCAACTATATTTCTTAAAGCATGTGAACTATTGGATGTGAAACCGGAGGATCTTTGTTCATGTCGGGGATGATCGTAGAAATGATATATGGGCGCCAGAGATGCAGGCTGTGATGCCTGGCTTTGGGGAAGCGATGTTCACACCTTTAAGGAGGTATCTTAACATCTTCATCTGATATCTTCATCTCGAGTATATCCATATGCAGTTTGTAACTTTGTGTGATTAGCATGATCCAAAAATGCATACCTTCTATTGATAAATGTTCTGCTGTTCATATCTTTATATCACTATTGTTACTGTCTCATTTTGGTTTTGGAACTATATATGCTAACTTGTTCAAAATTTTCTTCTACGAGTTTTAGTGAGGTCTCTAAGCTTTAAAAAATGATTGAATATTTTGCTGATGCGGGTAGCTCGGAGGATTGGTGTTCAGGTCTGAAAGATGATCTATTTGCAATAAGTTGAAGAATGTTAGGCATATATATATAGAGTTCTTTAGACTTTAGATATAAGGGTGTACATGTTCTGTTCTTTTTTATGTGTGTAATATGTATGAAAGAGATGTGAGCCTGTAACTCGTGAAAACTAGAAATGTAAGGTGTAGGGAACAGATTTTATCATTCCAAATATCAGTGTTTTCCAAAAAGCTTCTTCTAGAATTAGGACATAATAAATCAAAAAGAAAAAGGAAGTGGAAAAAAAACCGGAAAAGTAATGGTGGGGTGGGATGAAATTTATATGAAAACTCATCCCTATGTGTTCATTCTATTTTTAAGGGTATTGCCAAACTGACTCTAAAATGATTGAGAAAGAAAATCTAATTGAACTCTTAACAAGAGATAAGGCAGCAAGGTGCTTCGCAGGCCTATTGATAGTGTGATTTTGCATCATATTTCATGTACATTTTTGCATGCATTTTCATATAGTTTACGCATGATTAGTTTGATTTTTATTAGTTTTTACCTTGGAACGGGTGAGGCGGTTTCTTGGTGTTGGTTTGCAGGAATTTAAGGAAAAATGCTCAAGATTAGCCATGATGGAGCTTGGATGAAGAAAGAGCTTGAAAAGTGAAGAAAATGACCCAAGCAGAGCCGATCACGGCCTAGCCGTGATGACCATCACGGCCTTGATCGAGCAATAATTGAGAAGAAAGAAGGCAGAAGTCAGAAGCTGTCACGGCCTAGCCGTGATGCCCATCACGGCCGTGACAGGTTAATTGAGTCAGAACCCTCCTAGGCAGAATCTGTCACGGCCTAGCCGTGATTCCCATCATGGCGGTGACAGACCCAATTGGTGGAGGCGAAGCTATCACGGCCTAGCCGTGATGAGTGTCACGACCGTGATAAACATAAATTTGAAAGCGTGCCAAGGCAGAAAGCGTCACGACCTGGCCGTGATGGCCATCACGGCCGTGACGCGAATCCTGATCTATATAGAGGCATGGACAGAACTGAGAAAAACAGTTTTTTGAAAACCTCAAACACTCTCTCTGAACCAGGGGCAGTTGTGCAAGGATTCCATGGAGTCTCTTCTCTTTTTCATCTCTATTTCTGTGATTTTGGCTATGATCATGAGTAGCTAAATCCCCATTGTTGGGGTTAGGTGTAGCTATTTCTGAATCATCCATGTATTTGACTTGATCTTGTAATACAGTTTTTGTTTCCTTATGGGTGATTGATTTCTATGCCTAATGCTTGTTGTGGCTAGCACCCCCATGACTTGATCATTGTTTTGGTATGCAATTGGAAAATTCGTATTAGAACGAGAACTGAAATCAACCACCTAGTAAACCTTGTATCTAGGAATGGATTTAGGTTTATTAGCAATCGTGTAATCCCTAATCATCATGCAAACTCATTAATCTAGGCCACCTAAGGAATTAGGGTCTATTAGCGGATTTAGGCTCTTGTCATCCGAGGAATCGGGGCTTGAGTAATCTAGTGGGTTGATTGTCATAATTGAAGTAGAAACTGTTTTTAGTCATTTTGCATGGGGATGAAGTTTAGTGAACCTAATCCCAACATCGTTCATAGATTTGAAGAATTCTTTTAACTGCCTTCCAAGTGTTCAACAGAAATTCTCAAAGAACTTTTAAATTTGTTTATTTTAGGTTTTGAATCTGATTTGGCTTGGTATTCAGTATTGAGCCCCCTTCAATCCAAATATCCGCTTAGATAGTAATTGATTCGGTACGTGCTAGTACTTGTCACAGTCCTCGTGGGAACGATAAAACGGTCTCACCACCGTATTACATGTACGACTAGGTATACTTGCCTAGTACCGTCAACAAGTTTTTGGCGCCGTTGCCGGGGACTGTGTTTCAATATTATCATATCCGTTTTGGTTACTAATTAAAGCAAAAAAAAAAATTGTTATAATCTGTTTGCTGTCACATTTTTAAGTTTTGTTTTGCTGCCATTTTTTCTTTTTTCTCTAGTTTGTTTGTTGTTTCTGTTTACCGACATCTACTGATAACACTCTTGGTTAATAGACTGTTTGTGCATGCGAGGTACTATCCCGGCTGACCAACTCCTCTACGACCCTGAAATAGAAAGAACAGCCAGGGAAAATCGGAGGCAAGTAAGAGGGTAGAAACTGTTAGAACAACAAGAAGAAGAACAAGAGACTTTCACTTCTCAAGTTCATCAAGGAGAACTCAGGATGACAGGAAATGGTGAAGGTGCTCCACCACGGAGGACACTTGGGGACTACGGCAATACAAATGTCAATCGGCATGTCACTAGCATAGTGAGGCCTCCAATTAACTGCAACAATTTTGAAATCAAGCCAGCTCTCTTGAATTTGTTTTCACAAAATCAATTTGCCGGGTTGAAAAAGGAAGATCCTAATAGTCATATCTCCAACTTCATTGAGATATGTGATACGATGAAGCACAATGGTGCCTCTGAGGATGAAATTAGCCTAAGGACGTTTCCCTTATCTCTAAGGGATAGGGCCAAGGCTTGGCTCCAATATCAACCAAGGAGGAGCATCACTACATGGGATGACTTAAAGGCAAAATTTATGGCAAGATTCTTCCCCACCTCAAGATTTGTGAAGACAAGGGGTGATATCATAAGTTTTGCTCAACAAGAAGGTGAGACCTTTCATGACACCTGGGAAAGGTTCAAGGAATTGCTCCGAAGATGTCCAAATCATGGGTTTGATGATCATACCCAAATGCAAACATTTTGCAATGGATTGAGGCCATCAACCAGGTATATGTTGGATGCCTCAGCTGGAGGTTCCATGAACACAAAGACAGCGGATGAAGCACTGATTTTGATAGAGGCTATGGCATATAATTACTATTTGTTGCATCATGATCAGGGTCCCACATCAAGAAGGGGAGTGTTGGAGTTAGATTCACAAACTGCACTTTTGGCCCAGAATAAGCTCATGACACAACAACTGGAGTCCATCACCAAGCAACTAGCTCAACTCCCACAACAACTCCAAACTGTTCAAGGGACAACCATGCCACATCAACAGGTAATGAGATGTGATTTTTGTGGAGGTGATCATGATAATGGAAGATGTGAGGCAACACCTAGTTCCCATAAGGAAGCCAATTATATGGGGAACTATGGGCATCAAGTCAACAACAAATACCCTAACAACTACAACCAAGGGTGGAGAAATCAAGCAAATTGCATATCAAACCAGAAAAACACCGATGCTTCTATAAAGAATTTGGAGGTTCAAGTTGGACAAATTGCAAAGCAACTAGCGGAGCAATCTAGCAGCAGTTTTTCAGGTAATACTCAAACTAATCATAAAGATCATTGTAAGGCTATTGTTTTGAGGAGTGGTAAAAGCCTTGAGGAAGAGAGTGGCGGGCCTTTGGTGAAAAATCAGAGAATTGATAAAAAAATAGAGGTGATTGCTAAAAAATCTGATTTGAATAAAGAAAAAGGCAAAGAGGTTGTAGTAGAGGAGGAAGAAAAAGAAAGTGAAAAAGACAAGAGGGAGAAGCTACTGGATGAGAATTCAATTTTGAGGAGGACTAAAATTCAGATTTTGAAAGAGGGAGACAAGCCTCAAGAGATCCCCTCTTATGTGAAGTTGCCATATCCTCATTTGAGCAAGAAAAAGGAGAAGGAAGAGAAGTTTGCCAAGTTTCTTGACATCTTCAAGAGGTTACAGATTAACATACCCTTTGCTGAAGCACTAGAGCAGATGCCCACTTATGCAAAGTTCATGAAGGAGTTGCTCACGAAGAAAAGAAAGTTCAAAGAAGGTGAGACTGTTGCCTTGACAGAAGAGTGTAGTGCGATACTTCAAAGGAAGCTACCTCCAAAGCTTAAAGATCCTGGTAGTTTTACAATACCTTGCACTATTGGGAGTGTTGCTATTGGGAAGGCCTTGTATGACTTGGGAGCGAGTATCAATTTGATGCGGCTTTCAATTTTGAACAAGCTTGGAGGTGGTGAGGTGAAGCCAACAAGGATGGCATTGCAACTAGCAAACAGATCAATCAAGCGTCCTTATGGTATTCTGGAAGATGTGTTGGTTAAAGTGGACAAGCTTATCTTCCCAGCGGATTTTGTGATACTAGACATCGAGGAGGATGCAGAAGTTCCACTTATATTGGGGAGACCTTTTCTAGCAACTGGTCGCGCTTTGATAGATGTACAAAAGGGTATTTTAGAAGGTGTCATGTTTTACAATGCTTGATGATTTTGTGTAGCCTTTTGAAATGTCCTTTTCTTGATTTCCCCACCTAACGATTAATCCCATGGCCCCGTTACAACCAAAGTGAAAGACCTCTTGATTCTTAATTGTTTTCATTAATAAAGTAGAGATTTGGTTGATAGTCAAGCCTATGGTAGAATTCATTCCTTGAGGAAAATGGAGCGAATTGTCATATATCCTTGAACACTTGAGTGAGGCGAGAAAGAGAGCCAAGCAAATGAATCTCATAGTTCTGCCTTGGATCATTTACTCGGGTTCTTGGTTCACTATCCATGCTTTGATTATTTATCTCTTCTGGCCTTAGTGATTGCTTGAGGACAAGCAAATGAATAAGCCTGGGGTGATTTGATAGTGTGATTTTGCATCATATTTCATGTACAATTTTGCATACATTTTCATATAGTTTAGGCATGATTAGTTTGATTTTTATTAGTTTTTACCTTGGAACGGGTGAGGCGGTTTCTTGGTGTTGTTTTGCAGGAATTTAAGGAAAAATGCTCAAGATTAGCCATGATGGAGCTTGGATGAAGACAGAGCTTGAAAAGTGAAGAAAATGACCCAAGCAGAGCCTATCACGGCCTAGCCATGATGACCATCACGGCCGTGATCGAGCAATAATTGAGAAGAAAGAAGGCAGAAGTCAGAAGCTGTCACGGCCTAGCCGTGATGCCCATCACGGCCGTGACAGGTTAATTGAGTCAGAACCCTCCTAGGAAGAATCATCACGACCGTGATGCACCAATTGGTGGAGGCGAAGCTATCACGGCCCGGCCGTGATGAGTGTCACTACCGTGATAAACATAAATTTGAAAGCGCGCGAAGGCAGAAAGCGTCACGACCGTGATGCGAATCCTGATCTATATAGAGGAACGGGCAGAACAGAGAAAAATAGTTTTTTGAAACCCTCAAACACTCTCTCTGAACCAGGGGCAGTTGCACAAGGATTCCATGGAGTCTCTTCTCTTTTTCATCTTTATTTATGTGGTTTTGGCTATGATCATGAGTAGCTAAATCCCCATTGTTGGGGTTAGGTGTAACTATTTCTGAATCATCCATGTATTTGACTTGATCTTGTAATATAGTTTTTGCTTCCTTATGAGTGATTGATTTCTATGCCTAATGCTTGTTGTTGCTAGCACCCCCATGACTTGATCATTGTTTTGGTATGCAATTGGAAAATTCGTATTAGAACGAGAACTGAAATCAACCACCTAGTAAACCTTGTATCTAGGAATGGATTTAGATTCATTAGCAATCGTGTAATCCCTAATCATCATGCAAATTCATTAATCTAGGCCACCTAAGGAATTAGGGTCTATTAGTGGATTTAGGCTCTTGTCATCCGAGGAATCGGGGCTTGAGTAATCTAGTGGGTTGATTGTCATAATTGAAGTAGAAAATGTTTATTAGTCATTTCATTGCATGGGGATGAAGTTTAGTGAACCTAATCGCAACATCGTTCATAGATTTGAAGAATTCTTTTAACTGCCTTCCAAGTGTTCGACAGAAATTCTCAAAGAACTTTTTAATTTGTTTATTTTAGGTTTTGAATCTGATTTGGCTTGGTATTCAGTATTGAGCCCCCTTCAATACAAATATCCGCTTAGATAGTAATTGATTCGGTATGTGCTAGTACTTGTCACAGTCCTCGTGGGAACGATAAAATGGTCTCACCACCGTATTACTTGTACGACTAGGTATACTTGCCTAGTACCGTCAACACCTATGTCATTTGCATATAGGACGACAACTACCTAAACTGCATCATAAAGTCTTATTATCTTGGAAACTAAATTCCTGGAAGGCTTTTGATGAAAGAAGCATTAAAGTGTTTACAGTATACCTATAAAAAGTGTATGTCTCCTTCGTGATGGGAAGGGACTCCTTCCTTGCGGTGGAAATTTTTTGCAGTGGCATCCTGACCCTTGAAAAGAAGGATGAGGATCCGTTGTCTCATTTTAGTATACAATGACTTTTTAAAATGACAAGAAATTTCAACTTATGTGATAAGATATGATTATGTGATAAGAAAACTGAATTTGAAAGTCTTTCTTGGTGCAAATTTGCATGTGTGTGTCATTTGGAGTTGAGAGAGGATTGACTATTGTAAAAGCTTTTCAAGTCTCCTGGCGGTGGTTTTACGGGATAGAAGGAAAATTTGAGTCGTGAAATTATTGGGTTTCTTGTTCTTTTGAGCATCCAAAAAGTTTTTCCTGTATCCTTGCTATTTCATGTGCAGTGCTAGCAAGAAGTGACTATTGTATCCTGGAGAGTACTAGCTTTGAGACCAACTGCTCCGCGTAATCTACTTGTGGTGGCGAAATACACTTAAGCTCAGTGCTTTGCACGCCTCAGCCAAAATCGATAAGTTTATCTTTACGAGCTTTATTTCATTTAATTGCGTATTTATTAGTTGCTACCTATTTTTCTTTGTTCTTGTGTTAATTCTATGTTAATTTATTAAAATTTTTCCAACATACAATGCCCTATTCCCACCAACCATATCTTGTCATATATTCTAACTTTTTAAAATGACAAGAAATTTCAACTTATGTGATAAGATATGATTAGTGGGGACATGATTTGGAATATCAAAATGTGACACCAGATCCTCGTCCTGAAATACAGCCCCAAGTCTACAAATATAAATAATTATTTATATTTTATAATTTGAGTAATATATTGTCATAATAATAAAAATAATAATGATGTTGCTGCAAACAACTTTCAGAATTTAACTATCTCTTTAAAAATATTACAATATTCCAAATTCCAAATACTAATGTAGGCGTTGTCTAGAGTACTCCTTCTGAAGTTGGAGGATCCATCCTCCTTAAGTTTTGACCATTGATATAATAATAAAAATATTGAATGGTTAAGAATGAAGAAGGGTAAGATGAGTGATGCGACTCCGGCAAGTGTATCGGATCGGTGCAAGTAATAAAACACGGCAAGTAATATCAAGGTCGAACACAAGGATTGGAGACCAATTATACCAAATCTTAAGGAAATTCAAACCGTTTGACCAAGTCAATAGCAGTTTCTTGTGAGGAGAGAGAAAATATCAAGTAACAATAATTTATCAATTATCTAAAATACGCTAACGAATAACAAAGAGATTAAATTGATGGCCAAGGCTTCTAAGGTCACGAATCCACCTACCCAATCATGCAAGCTACCCAAGTGATTATCTTCTGTTCCCTATGTTCAATTTCATCGTCAACCGGGACCCCCAATTTCTCCTAAAGTCACTTCCGCTGTTCTAAAGGACGTATCTAAACTGTAAATTAATCTCCTCCCGGTCTCATAACCTACAGTTAGACTCTATTAAGTTCTTGTTTCCTATGTGGTTGCACCAATCTCCTACCCTATCCCTAGCAATGCTCAATTGGTGTTCCTAGCCCAAGTCCTAAGCACGAATCTCCTCCCGGTCTCAACGCACTTGACTAATTAACCAAGGGTCCTTTGATTAACACAATTAAAACATAATTAAGAAACTAGAATTGAGATAAGGGAAAGAAAACATCACATTGAAATTCGTTATGCCATCAAGGGTGGCTTCACCGTTCCCCTGGAATAGAGGATTAGTTCCTTATGGAGATGAGATCAATAAAAGAATTACAAGAAATCAGCCTAATGTCAAGAAGAATTCTGTAAAACCAAGGGAGACGCAACTCCAATGAAACTAGGATTATAAAAATATCAAAAACTACCCAATCTGCCTCAAAACAAGCTTCTTATAGAAGGTTGGATCTACGTGCGCTCGAGAGGCGAGCCGTAAGTTTGGCCCCAGTTCAAATTTGGATTCTTCGCAAGGCGAGCCTAAATGGTCATCACTTTTTCTACGTCTGGCTCACGAGGCGAGTACTGCCTCGTGAGGCTAGGCTGAATGGCTGCCTGCTCCTGCTTAATCTGCTCCTTCGGCTCGTGAGGCGAGCACTTGTTTGCGAGGCATGGCCATAATTCTCTTTTTTCTTGTTTTCTTCAATTTCCTAGCTTCCCTAAGCTTCACTTTTAACCTGAAACATAAAATTAGCATTTTAATGCTTTATTGACTCAAAATTAACTAAAATTTCCTAATAATTATCTAAGAGACTCAAAGTGTTGCTTAGGGACCAAAGAAGTCAAATTCGGGGGATTAGCGAGGTTAAATCGCTCAATTGGCATAAAAACCTTAGATTTTCTAGCTATAAAACTAGATAAGCTAGAGGCTTATCAAAATACCCCAAACTTAAAATTTGCTTGTCCTCAAGAAAACAAAAAAAAATCAAAAAGACTCAAAACAAGGTAAGTTGATGGACTCAATCAAATTTAACCGAGCTTCGTGCACTTGTTAACAATTTCTTTTTCAAATTGATGAACCCCCCTCAATGTTTTGAAAGTTAAATCCCCATGTGAAAATTTGAAAATAAGAACTTAGATAATTTTTGTTATGATTGCATGATTTATAATAAGTTTGGGGGTAAAGGGGTGCACATGCTATGAATTGTATCTCGGTCAAACAATTTACGAAAATAACTAGGTGAGAACTTGAGCCTCCGTCGTTGTTTTAATTGAGTGAATCACGTTAAGTCACATTTTCCTGGATTTGCTTGATTCTCTTCATGGTTTGCATATTTATGTGTTGCATCATATGATTGAGGCATTTTTATTTGAATAAGCTACTCGGCCAAAAACAAACTAACCTTGATACATGATCCCTAGTTAGCCACATTGAGCCTTAAAGCCTATTGTTCTTAATAACCTTACAATACAAGCCATTAATCCGAAAAAACCATGATATCCCATCCTAGGATTTAGAAGAGCATGGCATATTAAACAATGTAAGTGTTGTGTGAGAACTAAGTTTGGGGTGGCTACAAAGTGTCATGAATCATAGTTGATAAAAATAAAAGCAAAAGAGTTGAAGCCAAAGGCTTGAGAATGAAAAGGAATGAAAAAGAATGCAAAAATGCCAAAAAGGGCAAAGTGAAAAAGAATTATGAAAAGGAAAAAGGTTGTAGCCACCAAAAGAAGAAAAAGAAAGAGAACTAGTTGCACCCCCATTTGATTCCAACACCTTACCACTTCTAGTTGTCATGGCATTGTATTGGTTCTTTGAGTTGTTCTCTGTTTTACCTGGGAAAGAGCCTGGAATACGCTCATTCAGGTTGCTTTGCAAGTTGTGCTACCCGAGTCTCAAGATTCTGAATTTCTGCCCTGTGTTAGTTGCCAACTTGTCAATGGCTATGTCTGTATGCACTGTCAACTTCTCAATGGCCGCGCTAGTCTTTTCAATAGCCAATTCCCAAGGTTGCTTCCCACCATATGTGATCTGTAACAGATTAGGCCTAGGGAGAGCTTGCTGAGTATTGTGCTGTTGAATCTCATAGTTCTGCCTTTGATTCTGTTGTTGTTGCCCAGTCAATCCACCAATGGTGTTACTCCAAGAAAAACCCGAATGGTCTCTCCTGATGTTCCAATTCCGCCCATTGCGGTAGTCATTCTATCTGCTCCTCTGATAGTCATTGCGTTGTGGCACTGTGTCATAGAAGTTGTGACACGAGTCCGCATGCTCCTGAGAAAAATTACCTGGACAACTTTCACTGTCATGATCACCATTTCAAAAATCACAACCCGGTGGCAATCCTTCCCGTACTGCATTCACCTTCATCTTGCTATTAAGTGCCTCATTTTGCTTCTTCAGAAGTGCGTTCTTCTCAAGAATAGCTTCAATTGATGTTGCACTGAGTCCGGAAGAATTTTGATGAGATGCACTATAAGAGTGACTCATATTACGGTTGTAGTCATTCATAGACATCTTCTCCAATAATGCCCATGCATCCTCTGCCGACTTGCAATAGAAAGAACTGCCAGCTGCGGCATCACAATTCATTTGGTAGCGACCCCTCAACCCATTGAAGAAATGTTGAACCTTTGATACCAAATCAAAGTAGGAAGAAGGACATCTCCTCAATAGCACATTATACCTTTCCCAAGCT
Organism: Sophora flavescens; assembly: GCA_030762895.1. NCBI lineage: Eukaryota > Viridiplantae > Streptophyta > Magnoliopsida > Fabales > Fabaceae > Sophora > Sophora flavescens. Next base: position 110,004,591 of record CM061070.1, on the reverse strand, counting down.
TCATTGTAAGTCTCATCCTCATGTTGCCTGAAGGAAGTAACGACGATCTTCAATTGTGCCGCTTTCTGAGGAGGAAAGAATCTTGTGAGGAATTTCTGAGCCATCTTATCCCAACTAGTAATGCTACCTCTATCCAAATTCAAATCTAGCCAATCATTGCTCTATCCCGAAGATAGAGAGAGGGAATAGTCGCAAACGGAAGGCATCATCTGAAACTCCAGGAGTCTTCAACATTTCACAGATCTCCAAAAAGTGTGCAATATGCCTATGAGGATCTTGGTTTGCACTCCCATCAAATTGATCTCTTTGCACCTGGTTCAAAATCGATGACTTGATCTCAAAAGAATTGGCCATGATGGTCGGCCTGACAACAGTAGAAGCAAAATCATCCAAGTTAGGGAGATTATACTCGTAAAGATGATTGTAAGCAGGAGGATTTCCCTCTGCCATCCTTTCAAGATTGATGGGTTGGATTACTTCAAGTCTCCTTTTCTCTCTTAGTTCCTTCCTCAACCTATTCTCAGTCCGTCGAATCTCTAGTTCGTATATCAAGTCTCCCGGTGGAACGGTACCTCGCATACACAAAAACAAGGCAAGACCAAGTGGATCAAAGAATTTTAAAGAGAAAAAAATTCATAAAATTAAAAGAAAAAAAAATTCATTTTTCAAAAAGAAATGATTTTCCTAAAATTCAGTAAAATTGGTTGTGCCAATCCCCAACAATGGTGCCAATAACTTGATGCGACTCCGGCAAGTGTACCAGATCGATGCAAGTAATAAAACACAATAAGGATTACCGAGGTCGAACACAAGGATTGGGAGACCAATTGTACCAAATCTTAAGGAAATTCAAACCATTTGACCAAGTCAATAGCAGTTTGTTGTGAAGAGAGAGAAAAGATCAAGTAACAAGAATTTATCAATAATCTAAAATACGCTAACGGATAACGAAGAGATTAAATTGATGGCAAAGGCTTCTAAGGTCACGAATCCACCTACCTAAACATGCAAGTTACCCAAGTGATTATCTTCTATTCCCTATGTTCAATTTCATCGTCAACCGGGACCCCCAATTTCTCCTAAAGTCAATTCCGTTGTTCTAAAGGACGTATCTAAACTGTAAATTAATATCTTCCCTGTCTCATAACCTGCTGTTAGACTCTATTAAGTTCTTGTTCCCTATGTGGTTGCACCAATCTCCTACCCTATCCCTAGCAATGCTCAAGAGGTTGATTTTATTTAAAATAAAATCATTTTCATGTGTTGTTTTACTGTATGAAGTCACAGTAAAATTTTCGGTTGAAAATTCAGACGAAAACCGGTTTGGGTTCTCACTGCCAGTACAAGTTTACTGAGCTAGAGAACAAATTTTAATTCCTAAACGAGACGGTTAGTGTTTTTATGATGTTTTCTGTGGGTTTGGAGTTTTTCGAAAAATCTTGTTCTGGGCCAAATCTTAGGGATATTCCGGGTGAAATCGTCGGGAAATACGATCGGGGAAGTCGTCTGATACGCAATGGAGAAGAGCATCAAGAGGATGAAGTGACATGAAGTGACTTGATGTGAAGGTTATGACACCTCTCCAAAGGGTGAATCTTGATTTTATTTCAAAATCTCACTTTTTCATCTTTCTCTCTCCAATCACATCACATCACCTTAACTCCTTATCCTCTCTACAAGCAACCCACCTTATTTCTTCTCTTCTTTCTTCCTTCCAAAACCTTGCCTCTATCTCTCACTCTCTATAAATACTCTGCATTTCCACACTTCATCACTTTTCCTCCATTTTCTCACATTTACACTTTACTACATTTCTTCTTCTTCTTCTTTCTTACAAAGTTTACATTTTTATCAAGCTTTTCTCTTAGAGTTCTTCATCAAAGTTATTCATCTTGTTAAGGGTAATACTTCTATGCAGTTATTTTTCAAAGTTTCATCTTTTATTTCAAAGTTTTCTTCACATGTCCTTTATGTGCTTTTAACTTCTAAAACCTCTCAAAAATGGTAGAAAACTCCTTTTGAGTTGAAACCACTTTCTATATTCTTGTATTTACTCATAATATCACATACTAAAAGGTTACGTAAAACAAAGTTTCCTAACCTCTTCTTCCTAAGGAGGCCGAAACCAATATGGTTTAGGTGAATCTTGTTTCAACTTTTACATGTATGAGTTTGTATTTAAGTTTCATTTCCAAAATGATAATGGACCAAGGCTCCCTTATGTTAAAAGATGCTATGCCTAAGTGATTGGAAAGTTTAAATATTTTTACCTTATTTTTATGTAAAGACCAAAACCAATGAGTTTTAAGGCAATGGTGTTTAAGTTTTGTTTTCCAAAATGATCATGGATTAAGACTCCTTGATATAGAAGGATGCTAAGTCCAAGAGATTGGAAAGTTTGAAGATTTCTAACCCCTATTTCTTGAAAATGCCAAAACCTTAAATGGTTATGGAAAAGATGTTGAGTTTTGTTTTCCAAAGTGATCATGAACTAAAAGGCTCCTTATGTTAAAGGATGCTATGTCTAAGTGATTGGAAGTTTTAAAATATTTTCTTGCTTTATTTTCCCATGATGGCCGAATATAACATTTGACCTAGGATGTGTTATTTTATTTTGTTTTCCAAGATGATTATGGATGATTTAAAGATCTCTAACCTCACAAACTTGTTAAGGCCGAACCTAAGAGTTCATGGTCTAAGACATTTGATTTTTCCATTTTCTGAAATGATCATGGTTTCAAGCTCCTTACTATGTATGATTGCTAACCTAAAGAGATTGAAACGTTTAGAAAATCCTAGCCTATTTACCTATGCTTGGACGAAACCATAAGTCAAGTACTTAATGGGATTTTTAATTCAACTTTGTTTAAAGATTGTTGTTTATGAACTTCTAGCACTTAAGGATCATCAATCCAAGAGTCGCATAAATTTCGAAAACTCCTAATCCTAGTTTATTGTATGAACCGAACCTATACCTTGTGGTTAGTATTCTCGAGTTGATTTCTTTTTTTAACTCATGATTTTATGTTGGTAACCTTAGACTTCCATCACCAGAGAAGCGAGGACATTCGTGAAACTTATTTTCAAATCCAAAACTCTTAACTCCGATGTGAGGTGAATGGCTAAAATCTCAAGAGGGGGGGGGGGGGGGGGGTTTGAGATATTGAAAACTTTTTCAACAATCTAAAGCAAAACTGAGTTTTCTTAAAGAAAATTGGTTTTCACGAAAATTTTAATTCCCAAGAATCAAGTTATGTAACAAGTAATGATGTTAAGAAGAATTATAAGAAGTAACAACAAGTTTAACACAGATTGCAGATCAAAAGTTCAAGTTAACAAGCATTCTTAAAACTCAATCACAACACACAAGTGCATATAACAAGTATATGGAGTTTAGAGATGAGAAAAACACACAAACCGATTTATCCTGGTTCGTCTATCTCCTATGATAAGCCTACATCCAGTCCCACACCTCTGTGGTTTTCTCCACTATAACCAGAAATTACAATATCCAATTACACCATTCACAAGGATAACCTCCTTGCTCAAGAACATACCTAAAAAGCACACTTGCTTTTCTATACCCAAGGATCCCTTCTATCCTTGTTCAATCCTAAGAGATACCCTCTCTTAATCACACAAATTCATAGAAATAATTGAGTAGAAGAAAGATTCTAAAAGTCTGATTATACCAATTGAAGTTCTAAGAAATATCACACTTTTTTTCTCAAAGATGAAGCACTTTTGGAAGCTTTTGAATCTTTCGATTTTTGACTTTCAGAATGTGTAAGGTAATTAAAGAGTGTTCCTTTGATCCCTCTTTATATAGAAAACAAGTTATAGTCGTTGGGATCAATTAAAACAGATTTGGATCTGATTTAACAAAATTTGTTTTCTTGATTCTCGTTCTTGAAATAATATTCTGATTGTTCTTGTAGAATTCGTGTCCATCTTGAAAATAGTCGTTTCCATCTAGCCATTAATATTTTACATTCGGATGGGCTAGTAGACGAGCTCCATTTAGTAGACGAGCTCCATATCGTAGATGAGCTCCATATGGTAGATGAGCTCCTTATGATAGACGAGCTCCATATGCCACTTTAGTACACGAGCGCTTCTTGTTACTTTAGTAGACGCGCACTTCTGTTACTTTTGTAGATGAGTGCTTCTGTCACTTTAGTAGACGAGCACTTTTGTCACTTTATTGGACGTCTGCTTCTTTCACTTCATTGGACGTCTGCTACTTCATTGGACGTCTACTTGTTTCACTTTATTGGACGTCTGCTTGTTTCACTTCATTGGGCGTTTGCTTATTTCACTTCATTGACATCTGCTTGTTTTACTTCATTGGATGTCTACTTGTTTCACTTCATTGTTGGATGAGCGCTGATATTATTCCACTGTTGGACAAGCGCTTATATTATCCAACTGTTGGACGAGCACTTGTATTATCCCAGTGTTGGACGAGCGCTTATATTATCCTTTGTAAAAATTAGTTTCTTCTTAAATTTAAGTGCTTCACCTAAGAAATCAAATGTGCTATTTTTACAATAGCATCTAAAGTATGAGATCTCCATTGCTTGATGCTTTAGTCCTTGTCCATTGCTTTGTGTCCTTGGTCTTCCATCCTTTAATCCTTGATTTATCTTTTTCATGAGTGATCTTGCATATAACTTAACACATAATAAGTACATAGTCAAAATCAAAAATCTTATGCAAAATACACTTTCTTTGTCATACATCAAAACATGAATGAGGGCTTAGTCTTACAAACTCCCCCTTTTTGATTATGACAAACCTTACCATACTTAACATTAGTTATTAAAAATCAGAGTGCAACTGTTCAGTAAGCATGGTTCTTAAGTCATTTTCATCTTCTCCTGTCTCATTGATATCTTTCAAAAATCAAGTGTTATCATATCATTATCATGAAAAAGTCATCTTGCATTTATTATTAGTTCAAGCATGTCTTTTCAATGCAGTTCATACTTAGGTATCAGAGAAAAAATTTATAGCAAATGCAAGACAAAATTAATGGTTGTATGGTTCATCTTTCTCCCCCTTTGTCATTATCAAAAAGAAACTACGGAGAATATTGAAATCAAACTGAAAAACAGTCTTGCATTCATTGATAATAAATCATTACAGAGCATATGAAATACATCAAAACAACCAAAACACTGAAATCAAAGACAGGAATTACAGACTCCTAGGGACACTTTGTCTAAACTGAGACTAGATAAAAGCATCTTGCCCATGTCCTTCATAATTTTCAGCATCTTGTGCTACCTCGCTTGCCATATTGACTATATTATCAAAAATAACATCTGATATCAATCATTTTGAGGATCAATTATGCCAAGTTCCCTTCTTATAAAGAAGAAACTCTCCTTATTCAGTGGTTTGGTGAATATATCAGCTAATTGCTTGGTTGTATCTATATGTTCAATCACAACCACTTTGAATATGATCCCTGATAAAATGATGCATAATTTCAATATGCTTGGTTCTTGAATGCATGATGGGGTTCTTTGTTAGATTAATTGCACTAGTGTTATCACACTTTATTGGTACATGATCTAGATGAACACCATAGTCAATTAATTGTTGTTTCATCCATAGGATTTGAGCACAACAACTCCCAGCTGCAACATATTCTGCTTCAGCTGTGGATAAGGCCACACTAGTTTGCATTTTACTAAACCAAGACATTAGGGAATTTCCTAATAAATTTCATGTTCCACTTGTTCTCTTCCTATCTAACTTCCATCCAGCAAAGTCAGAGTCGGAATATCCTATTAATGTGCAAGTGGATCCCTTGGGATACCACAGCCCCATTTCTTTTGTTCCTAAAAGATACTTCATGATTCTTTTAACTGCAGTAAGATGTGATTCTTTAGGATTAGCTTTATACCTTGCACACATACACACACTAAACATTATATCTGGCCTACTTGCAGTGAGATAAAGTAAGGATCCGATAATACCTCTATACTTGGATACATCTATAGATTACCATGTTCATCTTTGTCCAAGTAGCAGGCTGGACTCATTGCGTTGTTGCCATTTCCTTTGCACTTTCCATTTCAAACGTCTTTAGTAGTTCCTTGCAATACTTTGTTTGGCTTATGAAGGTTCCATCTGGGCATTGTTTAATTTGAAGTCCAAGAAAGAAGGTAAGCTCTCCCATCATGGACATTTCAAATTCATTTTGCATTATTTACCAAATTCCTTGCATAAAGACTCATTAGTAGCACCAAAAATAATGTCATCAACATATATTTGAACAAGTAAGATATTGTGTGATTTTGTTTTAGTAAAAAGTGTTGTATCAACTTTTCCTCTTTTAAAGCCTTTCTCTAGGAGAAAATTGCTTAACCTCTCATACCAAGCTCTAGGAGCTTGCTTGAGTCCATAGAGGGCTTTAGTGAGTTTACATACATGATTTGAGAACTCACTATCAACAAAGCCAGGAGGTTGGCTTACATACACTTCCTCTTGTATTGTTCTATTTAAAAAGGCACTTTTCACATCAATTTGGTACAGTTTAAAGTTTATTATACATGTATAGGCTAATAGCATTCTTATGGCTTCTGATCTAGCTACGGGAGTATATGTTTCATCATAATCAATTCCTTCTTCTTGATTATATCCCTTAGCTACTAGTCTAGCCTTGTTTCTTACTATTATTCCATTCTCATCCATTTTGTTTCTAAACACCCATTTAGTTCCAATTATTTCGTTACTTTTAGGTTTTGGAACTAAATCCCAAACTTTGTTCCTTTTAAATTGATTTAACTCCTCTTGCATTGCAAACATCCAATGTTCATCATTAATAGCATCATCAACACATTTTGGTTCTATTTGAGATACAAACGCCATTATATTGCAAATATTCCTTAAATAGTTTCTAGTGGTTACCCCTTTGGTGATCTCACCAATGATATTGTCTAGGGATGATTCTTTGAAACTTGCCACTCCTTTGGAAGATTTTCTTGTTGGATTTCTGCTTGTTTATTGTTCCCCTCATCTTCCTTTTCCTTATTGTTGTCTTTTCCTTCATCGGATATCACTTCATCTTCATGAGTTTCTGCATCATCAAAAATGTCCTTTCCCAACCTTTTGGGGTTAGACTCATCAAATGTTATGTGAATAGATTCTTCCATTGATAACGTACGCTTATTAAACACTCCATATGCTTTTCTAGTTAATGAATAACCTAGGAAAATACCCTCATCAGGTTTGGGATCAAATTTCCCAAGATTATCCTTGCCATTATTTAGCACAAAGCACTTACAACCAAAGACATGAAAATGAGAAATGTTAGGTTTTCTTCCCTTGTAAAGTTCATATGGAGTTTTCTTCAAAATTGGCCTTATTAGGACTCTATTTAAAACATAACATGCAATACTCACAGCATCAGCCCAAAAATACTTTGGTAAATTAAAGTAACTTAACAAGGTTCTAGCAATTTCTTCAAGTGACCTATTTTTCCTGACTACTCCATTTTGTTGTGGAGTTCTAGGTGCAGAAAAATTGTGTTTTATACCATGTTCATCACAAAAGTTATCAAACTCCTCATTTTGGAATTCTCCTCCATTGTCACTCCTAATTGAAACAATTTTCACGTCTTTCTCATTTTGAACAACCTTAGCCATTTTCTTAAAAGCTTCATTCTTTTATGCTAAAAAATAGGTCCAAGTAAATCTAGAGAAGTCATCAACAATTACAAGAGCATAAAGATTTCCACCAAAAGTTTTTGTCCTAGAAGGTCCAAAAAGGTTCATGTGAAACAATTGTAAGGGTCTACTAGTTGAAACACTGTTTTTAAGCCTTAAATGAGGTTTTCACTTGTTTACCCTTTTGGCATGCATCACATAAGCCCTCTTTAACAAACTTCTTATTTGGTAAACCAATTACAAGTTCTTTGGAAATCAATTTATTCAAGTGATCCATATGAATATGAGCTATTCTCCTATGCCAAAGCCAATTTTCGTCTTCTTTGGGAGTGAAAGATGTAAATTTTGTGATGTCTCCGATCACGTGTTTGGAAAAGCCACTATCTAAAAACCAGCTTGAGCTTTTGGCCTTCAAACACACCTACAAAACATATTTTTTTTTTTTTACTTTTCCTTTAGGTACCCAAATCTGGTTGGGTCCTTTGGTGTTAGTAGCAACATAAGTTCCTTTTGGAACCCAAATTTGTTTAATGCCAACATGTATATTCTTTCTAAGTCTACAAGTAGCAGCTGTATGACCTTTCTTTAAACAATAATAACATTTCACAAAAGGACTAGTTGAAGAACTAGGTGCAACAAAAAGCTTCTTGAAAGATTTTTCATATACCATTAGCTTATTTCCAATTCCAGCTTTATCATAAATACCCTTTTGTTGTACAAATATGGCATTCAAGTTATCTCTACCCAAAGTAAACTTAGATAGAGTTGTATTCAGTTTTTCAACTTCCTTTTCTAGTGTAGTGCATTTGGTACAAATTGAACTAGACGCAAGTAATTGTGATTTTTTTGCTTCTAGTTCTTTAAGCATTATTTGTAAAGATGCATAGTCACTACATTGTTTTGCGATGATCTTCCTAGAAGATATAAGTTGTTTACCAATTTTAACATATTCTTCATGCAATTGATCAAAAGCATCTTGTAACTCATCATAGGTAGGAGAAGAATCATTTACCTCGGTTTCACTATTACTTTGTTGATTTGCCATGAGACATAGGTTGGCTTCTTCATTTTTAGATCCACTACTAGTGGAATCCATATCATTTTCTTCCCAAGCTATGTATGCTCTTCTAGGCTTTCTTCCTTTCTTCTCTTTGTTGTCATTCTTCTCATACTTTTCATTCTTTTGTATCTTTGGACATTCATTTTTGTAGTGTCCAAGCTTTCCAAATTCAAATCATTTGATTGTTGAGGAAGAGCTTTCACCTTTGTTCGTGTTCTTTTTGGTAGGAAAACTGAAATGCTTCTTGTTTCTATTCTTTTTGATGAATCTTCTAAATTTCCTCACAAACAATCCCATGTCTTCTTCTTCGGACTCTTCACTTTCATCAAGGTGTTCATCTTCATCACTTTCTACTAATTCTTTGGAGATGTGAGCCTTGAGTGAGAGTCCTTTCTTCCTTTTCTCCTTATCTTCATGACTTTTCAATCTATTGAGTTCCAATTCGTGTTCTTTCAACTTGCCAAATAAAGTAGCAATCTGCATGGTGTCTAGATCCTTTGCTTCAGCAATTGCAGTAATTTTTTGCTTCCATTCACAACTCAAACATCTCATTATCTTGTTAATCTTTTTCTCATATGTGATTTTATGTCTGAGTCCTTCTAGTTGGTTCACAATGTGTGTAAACCTCTTTTGCAGTTCATCTATCTCCTCACCATTCTTCATATGAAAGAGTTCATATTCATGGACTAGTGCATTCATTCTTTCTCTTTTCACATCGTTGGTTCCTTCATGAGTGAGTTGAAGAGTATCCCACATTTGCTTTGCCATTTTGCAATTGGAGACTCTGAAAAACTCATCATAATTCAAAACAGCTGTTATAATATTTTTTCCATTAGCATTATAACCAACTCTTCTTTTATCATCATCATTCCAATCATCTTTTGGTTTAGTTTGTTTATTTCCCTTAGCATCAAGAATAAATGGAACATAGGGACCATTTTCAACAGCATCTATTACATCTAAACCAGAAGCCTCAAGAAAGATAAGCATTCTCTCTTTTCAATTCATGTATTGGGAGCCATTAAAGGCAGTGGGTCTAGTGAGTGAAGCCCCATCACCCAGGATATCATTTGTAGCCATCTCTTGAAGCTATTAAGCTTTATAACAAGAGTTTTAGCCCCGATGCCACTTGTTGGTAATGGCCAAAATCTCAAGGGAGGGGGGGGGGGGGGGGGGGGAAATGAGATATTGAAAACTTTTTCAACAATTTAAATCAAAACCGAGTTTTCTTAAAGAAAATTGGTTTTCACTCAATTTTAATTCCCAAGAATCAAGTTATGTAACAAGTAATGATGTTAAGAAGAATTATAAGAAGTAACAACAAGTTTAACACAGATTGCAGATCAAAAGTTCAAGTTAACAAGCATTCTTAAAACTCATTCACAACGCACAAGTGCATATAATAAGTATATGGATTTTAGAGATGAGAAGAACACGCAAACCAATTAATCCTGGTTCGACTATCTCCTCTGGTAAGCCTACATCCAGTCCCACACCTCTGTGGTTTTCTCCACTATAACCAGAAATTACAATATCCAATTACAGCATTCACAAGGATAACCTCCTTGCTCAAGAACACACCTAAAAAGCACACTTTCTTTTCTATACCCAAGGATCCCTTCTATCCTTGTTCAATCCTAAGAGATGCCCTCTCTTAATCACATTAATTCATAGAAAGAATTGAGTAGAAGAAAGACTCTAAAAGTCTGATTATACAAATTGAAGTTCTAAGAAATATCACACTTTTTTTCTCAAAGATGAAGCACTTTTGGGAGCTTTTGAATCTTTCGAATTTTTACTTTCAGAATGTGTAAGGTAATTAAAAAGTGTTCCTTTGATCCCTCTTTATATAGAAAACAAGTTATAGTCGTTGGGATCAATTAAAATAGATTTAGATCTGATTTAACAAAATCGTTTTCTTGATTCTCGTTCTTGAAATAAGATTCTGATTGTTCTTGTAGAATTCGCGTCCATCTTGAAAATAGTCGTTTCCATCTAGCCATTAATATTTTACATTCGGATGGGCTAGTAGACGAGCTCCATTTAGTAGACGAGCTCCATATGGTAGACGAGCTCCATATGCCACTTTAGCAGATGAGCGCTTCTTGTTACTTTAGTAGACGCGTGCTTCTGTTACTTTAGTAGATGAGTGCTTCTGTCACTTTAGTAGATGAGCACTTTTGTCACTTCATTGGATGTCTGCTTGTTTCACTTCATTGGACGTCTGCTTGTTTCACTTCATTGGACGTTTGCTTGTTTCACTTCATTGGACATCTGCTTGTTTCACTTCATTGGACGTCTGCTTGTTTTACTTCATTGGACATCTGCTTGTTTTACTTCGTTGGCCATCTACTTGTTTCACTTCATTGTTGGACGGGCGCTTATATTATTCCACTGTTGGACGAGTGCTTATATTATCCCACTGTTGGACGAGCGCTTATATTATCCCAGTGTTGGACGAGCGCTTATATTATCCTTTGTAAAAATTAGTTTCTTCTTAAATTTAAGTGCTTCACCTAAGAAATCAAATGTGCTATTTTTACAATAGCATCTAAAGTATGAGATCTCCATTGCTTGATGCTTTAGTCCTTGTCCATTGCTTTGTGTCCTTGGTCTTCCATTCTTTAATCCTTGATTTATCTTTTTCATGAGTGATCTTGCAAACAACTTAACACATAATAAGTACATAGTCAAAATCAAAAATCTTATGCAAAATACACTTTGTTTGTCATACATCAAAACATGAATGAGGGCTTAGTCTTACGGAACTGTTATGCTATTATCCGATGTTAAATCGTGCTTGTTATAAATATTATAATGCATATCCGTGATGAATCGCTTTCAACCGTGATATTAGCATTGAACTGAGAATATATACTGCTGTTGATTGAAAGTTTGCTAAGCCAGACCTGTGTATGTGCTCAACTGTTATAAGGATTAAAAACCTCAATAAGCTTTGAAGATGAAGGGATTCGTATTCTTTTCCAAAAGCTCATTAACTTAAATTACTTGTTTTAAATGTTGAAATGGTTTTGGTGAACTATTGTTATGCAAGAGAAAAATCATTTTCGAACTATGTGTCTTCAAGTGAAAACTTTCAAGATTATTTGGCAATATCCTATTGGGGATTTTCAAAGATAAAAGTATTTCAAAGATGTTTTTATAAAAGATTTTCAAAGAAAAGGTTTTCTCCTAAATGTTTTAGAAACTTTCCGATAGCCTGGATAGGTTATCGAGGATTCGGTTTTGAATTTAATTTTCATTGAACGAAAAATAAGTACTTAAGAAAGAGAATCTAGTACGCGAGACGTCGCCTCTAGTATTCAGTTATAAGCATGTGATCTTGGACCAGTGTTAATTCTGGGTCATGAGTCCTATTCATGATGTTCTGGACTAAGAGTCCAATCGAGGACAGTGCATACTGATTTTGTTGTTGTGGACTGTGTGTCCTAATCATGTTATTGTGGACTGTGTGTCCTAATCACGTTGTTGTGGACTGTGTCCTAATCACATTGTTGTGGACTGTGTGTCCTAACCACGTTGTGATGAACGTTGTTAAAAGTGAATGTTGTTTTCTACGACCACAAGCCTAGGACTGGTGCATCGGTCTCAGGTGTTGTGATTGAGCATTCGGACTGTGTGTCCTATGCTTCTAAGTTTTTGAGTGATGGGGAAATGATGGTTAAGTCGTTAGCTTTGAGCTGCCACAGCGAAAGAGAATGAACACAAAGAAAACCTTTTGAATAAAATATTTTCTCATGTGCATTTCCCCAGGCAGACGTGCTTTCTTACATATCAGATACAAGGTGGTATCTAGGAGTCAGTCCATGTGACCTGTTCAAAGGCACATGTGACGTTGCTCGTCCTGAGACCTTAAATGCATGAGGGTATGGAGGCAACTGCCCGGTGGGCTAGAGATTGACCAACTCTAATTCTTCTCCAGTGGAAAACGGTGTTGATATCTCATGAGATTAAGTTAGAGCCTGATATTGAAGTGCCATGCATATTTTCAAAGATTGACTGTGCAGGTTTGAGACCCTTTGATATAACACTGTTATGTTATGTATATGCATGATTTAACTACTTATATGATTATGTGATGTATGTATCATGTATATGGTTGTTGTGGGATATATCTTATGACGGTATCTCACTCTTGCACATCTGTATGTTCTGTTCTTTTCTTCTTGTATCGGGTATGCGCGTGCTTTTAGATGGATCCGAACGTTCCCTTGGCACAACTGAGCTCGAGGAGCGAAGTGTATGATCATGCTGGGACGGCAGGGAATTGGACTATACATGAGGGTGAGACGACCACGACGTATCGAGGACCAGTCACGACTACCGAGATGAATGCTAACAGAGTGCCCGTATGAAGGATTCATACCGTCGAGATGAGGACTGTGACGCTTCCACCTCAATGGTACTACCTTCATATGCTACAAGTCACCGGTCTCTTTCATGAGCATTTGATCCAGTTGAATCGCTTGCGGAGGATCCAGTGGAGGAGGAATTTGAAGAGGATCCCGAGGAAGAACCTCTTGAGCTAATAGAGGTCGAGGACGAGGAGGAGGAGGAGGAGCCAGAGTACCATCCGCAGGATCCCGGAGATGACGACGTCCTTATCGACGATGGCGGTGACGTTATCGATCCGGCATCTGATATCTCGTCTGAGGGTAATGTTTGTAGTCATTCTGCATGCAGGAGGCATTGGTAGATCGTTCGTCGGCTTTTGGAGTTGTCCCGATAGTCCCTAGGCTTTTAGAGCCATCTTTTGAGTCTTGTACCCAGTTCCCTATCCCCGGTTTGATGTTTCCTTTTTACCTGTTTCTTTAGCAGCTATTTTAGTGTATATTGGCCAGTTCGACAAGGCCTGTTTTGTAATCAAACCTAAGATCCCAAGTGGGATAGTTATATTTATATGCATGATGTTTATTTTCATGTTCTGAGTGTTCATCACCTTTTCTTAACTTCTTTTAACAAAAAAAAAATTTGAGTACCCTTTTTCAGTAACCCTATATAAAAGGTTATTTTTTCGAAGGCGACCAGCATTTAAAATAAGTTTTTTTCCCGCAACGGGGAACCATGTGATACCGGGTTTTACGGTGTCGTAATTGGCATACAAATCTTAGCCTTTCTACCAATAAAACTAGATAAGCTAGAGGCTTATCAATGGGTAATCCTTATTTTTTTTTCTTCTCCTCTCTCCCTGTGAACCTCCTCCCTCAACCCAGCCATCATCTCTTCCGCCAGCACAGTAGAGCCGCTCCAACGACCATCACCGTGCAGGACAACTATGAAACCGACCCAGTTGTCGTTGCTGAAGAGGAAGATGAAGGTTTTACAGCAGAGATAAGACAATGCCCAAGTAGAGCAGCTCATGTAACACCCTGTTTTTTTATTTTCCGATTTTTATTTTTTTCAGTAAAAATATTTTCGCTGTATTAACCCGTATAAATGTATTTATTTATATTTTTATCCGAGTTCATGGAGATTGATTTTTATGAAATAAAAATCATATTCATACTCTATCTTAGGGTAGAAGCTTACGATAAAAATTTGGGTTGAAAATTCGAGTTGAACCCTATCATGCGTTTTCACCGACAAGATATAATTTTACTGAGCAGAAAACCTAATTTTGACTCGTGAACGAAATGGTTTATATTTAAATCATATTTCCAACGAGTTTGGTTAGTTTGAAAATTTTCAGTCCAAAACGAAATATTACGCTTTTTACGGGCGTAAACCCTAATCTGGGAGCCAACAGAGTCAAAACGGAACTGCAGAGACCGTCAAGGGATAGGGACAGCGAGTCATACATGATGACTCATGGAGTATGAGTCACCAAGCATTTATGAGCATTAAATGCAAGTAATCATGACATTTAGGTAAAAAGACCAAAATACCCCCAAGCTTTCGCGGGTATTAACAAGACGCATCTACGCACTCTTATCCACTCATTTTACATGGTTGAAAACCTCCCACATCTCTCCAATTTCGTGCCTCCACCTCCAATAAATCTTACCTATTTCATTTTGCTTTCATTTCATTATTTTCCTCTCAAAAACCGAAATCGGGTAAACGACGGAGTCACGTCATTTTAATTTCCGGGAACCGCTAATGGATAAGATCGATGACTCATTGGTGAGTCATTTTGTGTGGCCCAAAATCAGCCACACCTCCATCAAATGTGAGCCACATATTATTAACCATGGTTAGCCAAAATAACCTTAGTTAAATTAATTATAACCTTAGTTAAGTTAATTATAACCTTAGTTAAGCTTATATTAATTTAATAATCACAAAACCCATTAAACCAATTCCTTTTAACCAAACAAGGCATAAGATTACTCCTATAAATACCCCAAAACCGTGGCCTCCCTCACCATTTCACTCATCTTCTTCATTCTCTTCATCTTCCCCACCAACTAAGTTACAAAACCCTAAGAACACCGAATTTCCACCAAACATATGACCCTCTTATTTTCTGCAACTCGGAAAACACTCAACACAAAAGTTGTTCCTCTTTCTCTCTTCTTTCCAACAAGCTAAAGATCATCAAAAACGGATAAGTGGATTGGGAGAAAGGCTCAAAATACAGAAACTGCCCAGAATTCCCAGCAACCCACGAAACAGCATAAAGAAGTCCCTTTTCACCCCTGTTATGATCCGAACCAAATGAAACCTTAAACACCAAAGTTGTTCCTTTTCTTCTTATCTTTCTATCAAGCCAAAGTTCGTGATTTTTGGATGAGTATATTGTGAGATACACTCACAATACTATCACACCCTCAAGCTGTCCAGTTTTCAACATAGTGAAGGTTGATCATTTCTTCATTTCTTCAATCTTCAAGAGGTAAAAGCTCATCTCCTTGATCATATAAGCTTTCATATTCATGTATTTCTCATGTTTATGCCATGAATCATATTTTTCCATTCCTAGATCTAGAACTTCAAATAATTCTATAAAATTGTAGAAAAATCCTTTTAATGTGAAACCAATTTCTATGATCTTGTGATGTCTTCCACTTTCATTATCCAAGAGCATGTAATCAAAAAAAATTTCCTTCCCTACTTTCTTTAAGTGGCCGAACCTAGCCCTAAAGTGTCATAGATGGTTGTTAGTTGATAAATTATAATTATGTTGTTTGGTTGAAGGTGGTTGTGTTAACTCGTGGCGGAATAACGAGGATCGTCGTGTACGTGTTTCCGGTGCAAACTCAGGTGGGAGAAAGAACCATTCCATCGTCGGAACCGATAAGTAGCATATAATTTATAATAATGGTGTAGGGCGACCTAAACCCTACTAGAAGTCGAGTAATCGACAAGACCAAAATCACATTGGAAACCTTTTCCATAAAACCAATGGTGATTCAGGGATTGTAGGTTTATCGACATTAAGGTTGATTTTATGATGTTGAGGATGTTTGGCTTTATTTATTATTTGATCCGATTGTGATATGCTGGCTGTGATAATTTGTTTTAAGTGATATTTTATGGTATTTGATTATTTTATTGATATTATGTTGATATTTATTAACCGTTGATGGATTATTTGCTTTTATTATTTATATCGAATTGATACATTATGATATGGATGTTAATATGCTGTTTTGAGGTTGGAATGGTATATGTTTGGGTAATTTCGGCTAAGGAAAAACTTGGTATTTAAGCGTGTTTATCACCACCTCTTTTTCCCGGGAAGTTATCCCAGATACTATTCGTAGTTCTTAAATTTGGTGATTTTTATTCTGTTGAATGATATTTTATGATGATTAATATGTTTATGTGAGAATGTATTATAGCTTGATGATAATTGAATTGCTTGGTTCAACAATATTCGATATATGGTTAGAGATGATCTGCCTGGTTTGATAAATTGCTTAGTTGATTTTAAGGAAAGATATATATTGCTCGGAGGTATTTTGTTTGGGTGAGAGTTTTGAATATGAATTAGAAGTGCCTCACTATTATTTTATAGAAGTGATGTGATATAGAGTGTAAGTGGAGGTTATGAGGAAAAGCTTGAGGTACTAGGTTGTTATTGATAAAAGTCGGTGAGTATCATGTGTTGCATTCTTGTTCATAACCGTGTATTTGAGATACACGAGGTCCGAAGTTCTTGTAGACCGTTCCAAATTAGAATTTAAGTTGTGCAGCTATAGTGTCATTGCTTTGCATGAGCACCCTTGATAGAGTTGAGAGAGAGAACCGTGGTGTGCACCGACGGCTGTGCGGCAGCTATAGTGTCATTGCTTTGCATGAGCATTCTCACCATGGATGTACACCATGGATGTGAATGTGCACCTGCCGTGGGGAACGTGTCACTTGGACAATCGATCGGCATCCCTAACGAGGGATGTGTGACAGGAGTAGTAGTGGCCACGTCAAAGCATAAAGGTCTAGTTGCATGAGTTGAAGGGTAGAGGATGATGTTATAAAGTATGGATGATTGTAAATTGTGAGTGATGCATGTCTGTGGATCGTTATTGTATTATATGCTATGAATCTTTTCCACTTATGATGATAGAACTGTTTCTTATCTCCCTATTTCTGTATTTTTGTGTATGTATACTTCGTTACGTTAGAAGACCGGGATGGACGACTATGTTACTGAGGAGATGGATGGAACCCCATACGAGACGGAGATTGTTGAAGAGTTGAACGACATTCCATACGAAGTTGACAATGAAGAACAACCTCACCGATCCTAATAATGCAGCGTAGTAAGTTTAGGGCCAGTGAGTCACCTAAGATGTTTTGTTTTCCGTTAGTTATAAGCAAGTTGTATAAATAAGTACCTGTGGTGGGGTCCTACCGAGAGGATACCCTAAACAATGTTGTGTAAAATAAAGGATACTTATGTGTGTATTTATGAAATATAGTTTTGGTGTGTTTTGTATTTGTAGAAGTTATATGATTATTATTTAAGTTTTAATTTTTACGTATTTTCAACGATCAGCGCGCGATTAAGTAAATAAATAATTAAGGATTTAATGTAACAATACAATGGGGCACATCGGGGTGTCTCATTTGGTGGTATCAGAGCAGTTCGATTCTAATCGGGCTGTGAGGTCTAGGAAGTTGTTACTGGCCGTGTCTAGTTGAATCCACACCGGATTTCAACTATGCTTAGAAGATGGGTAGTGTGTCCGAATCCGACGCGATAAATAACATTAGTGTGGCATATGGTATTTATATACTTGTCTATGTGGTATTATATGTCATACTGTTAAGAGAGAATGATTTGTTTTACAGAATCATGGCTCGTGGAAGAGGACGTCCGATCGACAGTAATGACAGAACTCCTGAAAGAATTGTTGGAGCTAACAATGTGGAAAATAATCATACCGGAAGTGGAGGAGAGTCATCTGAGACTCAAGATACCATGAAAGACATAGTTACTGCTCTGTTATTACAAACACGGCAGAATGCTGAGATGCTATAGATGAACAAAGAACAGCAAGAACAACAGAACCAAAGGAGAGCTGCCGCAGCTGAAGATGCCGGAATGGCTACTTTCCTGAAAGGTAAGCCACCCCAATTTCGAGGAGATTATGATCCAGAGAAGGCGGAATGGTGGATACAAGAGATCGAGAAGATATTCGATACCATGCGCTGCAGAGAGGATAGGAAAGTGACGTATGCTGCCTTCATGCTAACTGGAGGAGCAGAGTCTTGGTGGAGAGGCAAGCGAAGATTGCTGGATGCCGAAGGAAGAATTATCAACTGGCAGCTGTTTAGTGACTGCTTCTTTGAAAAGTATTTTCCGCGTCTAGTTCGACGCGAGAAAGAAAGGGAATTCATGAGTCTCAAACAAGGCAACATGACTGTTGGTGATTATGCATCACGATTCGAGACTCTGATTAAGTATTCCGAATTTTATCAGAGATTTCCCAGATGAAGATTGGCAATGTAGAAGGTTTGAGGAAGGACTCCGACATGAACTCCAGAGGGCTATAGTATCTCTTGATATCCAGAGTTTTCCAGAGCTAGTGGAACGATGCAGTGCGATCGAAAGTCTAGATCAGAGGATGGCTAATGAGCAGAAACAATTAAGAAGTGGGGGTCCTACTCGACCGAGTTTTCGAGAGGCGAGGAGGTAGTAACTCTCAATGGAGACAGAGACCGTATGCCCGATCAGGTCACCAACACCAACACCAAGCACTCGTGGTTAGAGTTGGTCAACAGCAGCAAGGCTTATCTTGTTTCAGATGTGGAGGACCGCATTATCTTAGAGACTTCATGGAGCAACCTAACTGTTTTCACTGTGGAAAAAAAGGTCATATGGCCCGAGATTGCAGACAGCAGGCTAGGCAACAGCCGATAGCTGCAGGTAGAGGAAATGGAGGCAATAGGAGTGGAGCTGGAAGAGGAGTCACAACAGCAGGACAACAGGGAGCAAGACCTCAGGCCATTGGAAGAGTGTTTACCTTGAGGGGAGCTGAATCCTCTCAATCTGCTGATCTTATACAAGGTATGTGTTTGATAGCTGGTAGACTCTCGTATGTGTTATTTGACTCAGGCGCGACACATTCATTTATTTCGTATGAGTGTCTGGATCAATTAAAATTAACTGTTTCTCAATTACCTTATACCCTTACAATATCTACTCCAACTAGTAATCCTTTGACTACTATGTCTATTTGTTTACAGTGCCCTATAGTGGTTGAGAATAGGACATTTATTGTAGACCTTGTCTGTTTGCCTATGCAATGAGATAGATGTTATTCTTGGCATGGATTGGCTTTCACTAACCATGTAATGCTAGACTGTTCTAGTAAGACCTTATCATTTCTTGAGTCTTCTAGTATAGTCTCTGCCAATGAAGGAGTATCCATGAGGAGTGACGATTCTCGGCAGTACGTGATGCTGTTCGCGGTGGAAACTACTGAGACTCCTAGTATAGATTCTATGCCTATCGTGAGAGAGTTTCCTGAAGTTTTCCCTCCCGACGTTCCAGGTTTACCACCAGAACGAGAAGTGGAATTCACCCTAGATCTTGTACCAGGGACAGGACTATGGCGCCTTATCGGATGTCACCTATAGAATTGGCGGAGTTGAAGAAACAGTTGGATGACATGTTGGGAAAGGAGTTCATAAGGCCGAGTGTTTCACCATGGGGAGCTCCGGTGTTGTTTGTTAAGAAGAAAGATGGAAGTTCTAGGTTGTGCACGGATTATAGATAGTTAAACAAGGTAACAATTAAGAATAAGTATCTGTTGCCTAGGATAGATGATCTGATGGATCAATTGAAAGGAGCAGGAGTATTTTCCAAGATTGATTTAAGATCTGGATTCCATCAGATTAGAGTGAAGAAGGAAGATATACTAAAAACGGCTTTTAGGACAAGGTATGGACATTACGAGTATTTAGTTATGCCATTTGGTGTGACTAATGCGCCAGCAGTGTTCATGGATTATATGAACCGAATATTTAGACCGTTCCTTGATAAGTTTGTTGTTGTATTCATCGACGACATCCTTATTTATTCTCGTACATGGGAAGATCATGAGAAACATTTAAGAATAGTGCTGCAAGTTCTGAAGGATAGGCAGCTTTATGCTAAACTTTCCAAGTGTGAGTTTTGGATAGAAGAAGTCCAATTTCTTGGACATGTGATCAACAAGGAAGGTATAGCAGTAGATCCAGCAAAGGTTGAGGCAGTTCTTAAATGGGAACGGCCTAAGTCAGTGAGTGAAGTACAAAGCTTTCTAGGGTTAGCTGGATATTATCGGAGGTTTATAGAGGGTTTCTCGAAGATTGCGTTGTCTATGACGCAGTTGACGAGGAAAAATACAGCTTTTGTATGGACAGATAAATGTGAGCAGAGTTTCCAAAAGCTGAAGGAAAGGTTGACTACATCACCTGTGTTGACTTTACCGGATCCATTAGGACAGTTTGACGTATATTGTGATGCGTCATACCAAGGTTTAGGTTGTGTTCTAATGCAAGATGGAAGAGTGGTGGCTTATGCTTCCCGACAATTGAGAATTCATGAGAGGAACTATCCGACTCATGATTTGGAATTAGCACCATAGTGTTCGCATTAAAAATATGGCGACACTTTCTATATGGAGCAAAATTTAATGTTTACAAATGGACCATAAAAGTCCAAGTATCCGTTCGACCAAAAGGAGTTGAATATGAGACAACGAAGATGGATGGAGTTTATCAAAGACTATGAGTTTGATTTACTATACCATCCTGGGAAGGCGAATGTAGTAGCGGATGCCTTGAGTAGGAAATTATTGCATGTGTCCGCAATGATGGTTAAAGAGTTGGAATTACTCGGAACAGCTTCGTAGATTTGAACTTAGGAATGGAGTTGGTTGAGGATAAAATTTGCTTAGGTATGATCACTATTAGTAGTGATTTTATGAGAGATCTTAAGGATAAACAGGCTCAGGATCCATATTTACAGGAGATAAGTAGAGGTATAGATGAAGGTAAAAATTCGAGTTTAGTAGAGGAACAAATGGTGTACTTGAGGTTTAGGGATAGAATATGTGTGCCCGAGGATTTAGAACTTAGGAAGTTGATATTAGAAGAAGCACATAAGAGTAAGTTGAGTATTCATCCTGGATCCACTAAAATGTATCGGATCTAAATAAATTGTTTTGGTGGACAAGGATGAAGAAAGAGGTAGCAGAGTATGTTTTATCTTGCCTGGTGTGTCAGAAGGCTAAGATAGAGCATCAAAAGCCAGCTGGTCTATTACAATCATTAAATATCCCAGAATGGAAATGGGATAGCATAGCTATGGATTTTGTGGTTGGACTACCACGAACTCCTAAGAGACATGATGCGATTTGGGTTATCATTGATAGGTTGACGAAGTGTGCTCACTTCTTACCTATGGGTGAAAGCTATAGTTTGGAGAAGTTGACCCAAATCTACATCAAAGAAGTTGTTAGGTTGCATGGTGTGCCATCGAGCATTGTCTCAGACCGAGATCCTAGATTTACATCTAGATTTTGGAAACAGTTGCACCATGCTTTGGGAACCAAGTTGAGGATGAGTTCTGCTTATCATCCCCAAATGGATGGACAGTTAGAAAGGACGATTCAATCATTGGAGGACCTTTTAAGAGCTTGTGTTTTGGAACACACAGGAAGTTGGGATGAGTTCTTGCCATTAATTGAATTTACTTACAACAATAGTTTTCACAAAGAGTATAGGGATGGCACCATATGAGGCTTTGTATGGTAGGAAGTGTAGGACACCGTTATGTTGGTATGAGATTGGTGAAAATCAAGTCTTGGATCCAGATGTGGTGCAACATGACTACGGAACAAGTTAGGAAGATAAGGGAAAAGATGAAGGAAGCACAGGGATAGGCAAAGGAGCTACAAGAATAAGAGAAGGAGACCTTTAGAATTCCGGGAGGGCGATCACGTGTTTTTGAGAGTCACTCCGAAGACCGGAATTGGCAGGGGCTATCAAAACTAGAAAACTTACTCCTCGATTCCTCGAACCTTTCCGGATTCTTCGAAGGATTGGTCCAAAGAGCTTATCATATTGCTTTACCACCTAACCTTGCTAACCTTCATGACGTCTTTCACGTTTCTCAGTTAAGAAAATATTATCCTGATCCTTCACATGTTATTGAGTCTGAGTCTATACAACTGCGAGAGAATCTAGAGTATGAGGCTCTACCTGTAAGGATAGCAGATAAAGAGATTAAGGAGCTTCGTGGTAGACAAATTCCTTTGGTTAAGGTCATATGGGATGAAACTACTGGAGATGCTACTTGGGAACGTGAAGCAGATATGCAACAACGATATCCACATCTTTTCTGAAGTATGTAAATTCCGAGGACGGAATTTTTTTTCTAAGAGGGGTAGTAATGTAACACCCTGTTTTTTTTTATTTTCCGATTTTTATTTTTTTCAGTAAAAATATTTTCGCTGTATTAACCCGTATAAATGTATTTATTTATATTTTTATCCGAGTTCATGGAGATTGATTTTTATGAAATAAAAATCATATTCATACTCTATCTTAGGGTAGAAGCTTACGATAAAAATTTGGGTTGAAAATTCAGACGGAACCCTATTCTGCGTTTTCACTGACAGTATAATTTTACTGAGCAGAAAACCTAATTTTGACTCGTGAACGAAATGGTTTATATTTAAATCATATTTCCAACGAGTTTGGTTAGTTTGAAAATTTTCAGTCCAAAACGAAATATTACGCTTTTTACGGGCGTAAAACCCTAATCGGGGAGCCAACATAGTCGAAAATGGAACTGCAGAGACCCGTCAAGGGATAGGGACAGCGATTCATACATGATGACTCATGGAGTATGAGTCACCAAGCATTTATGAGCATTAAATGCAAGTAATCATGACATTTAGGTAAAAAGACCAAAATACCCCCAAGCTTTCGCGGGTATTAACAAGACGCATCTACGCACTCTTATCCACTCATTTTACATGGTTGAAAACCTCCCACATCTCTCCAATTTCGTGCCTCCACCTCCAATAAATCTTACCTATTTCATTTTGCTTTCATTTCATTATTTTCCTCTCAAAAACCGAAATCGGGTAAACGACGGAGCTGCGTCACGCGGAATTTCCGGAACCGCTAATGGATAAGATCGATGACTCATTGGTGAGTCATTTTGTGTGGCCCAAAATCAGCCACACCTCCATCAAATGTGAGCCACATATTATTAACCATGGTTAGCCAAAATAACCTTAGTTAAGTTAATTATAACCTTAGTTAAGTTAATTATAACCTTAGTTAAGCTTATATTAATTTAATAATCACAAAACCCATTAAACCAATTCCTTTTAACCAAACAAGGCATAAGATTACTCCTATAAATACCCCAAAACCGTGGCCTCCCTCACCATTTCACTCATCTTCTTCATTCTCTTCATCTTCCCCACCAACTAAGTTACAAAACCCTAAGAACACCGAATTTCCACCAAACATATGACCCTCTTCTTTTCTGAAACTCGGAAAACACTCAACACAAAAGTTGTTCCTCTTTCTCTCTTCTTTCCAACAAGCTAAAGATCATCAAAAACGGATAAGTGGATTGGGAGAAAGGCTCAAAATACAGAAACTGCCCAGAATTCCCAGCAACCCACGAAACAGCATAAAGAAGTCCCTTTTCACCCCTGTTATGATCCGAACCAAATGAAACCTTAAACACCAAAGTTGTTCCTTTTCTTCTTATCTTTCTATCAAGCCAAAGTTCGTGATTTTTGGATGAGTATATTGTGAGATACACTCACAATACTATCACACCCTCAAGCTGTCCAGTTTTCAACATAGTGAAGGTTGATCATTTCTTCATTTCTTCAATCTTCAAGAGGTAAAAGCTCATCTCCTTGATCATATAAGCTTTCATATTCATGTATTTCTCATGTTTATGCCATGAATCATATTTTTCCATTCCTAGATCTAGAACTTCAAATAATTCTATAAAATTGTAGAAAAATCCTTTTAATGTGAAACCAATTTCTATGATCTTGTGATGTCTTCCACTTTCATTATCCAAGAGCATGTAATCAAAAACATTTTCCTTCCCTACTTTCTTTAAGTGTCCGAACCTAGCCCTAAAGAGTCATAGATGGTTGTTAGTTGATAAATTATAATTATGTTGTTTGGTTGAAGGTGGTTGTGTTAACTCGTGGCGGAATAACGAGGATCGTCGTGTACGTGTTTCCGGTGCAAACTCAGGTGGGAGAAAGAACCATTCCATCGTCGGAACCGATAAGTAGCATATAATTTATAATAATGGTGTAGGGCGACCTAAACCCTACTAGAAGTCGAGTAATCGACAAGACCAAAATCACATTGGAAACCTTTTCCATAAAACCAATGGTGATTCAGGGATTGTAGGTTTATCGACATTAAGGTTGATTTTATGATGTTGAGGATGTTTGGCTTTATTTATTATTTGATCTGATTGTGATATGCTGGCTGTGATAATTTGTTTTAAGTGATATTTTATGGTATTTGATTATTTTATTGATATTATGTTGATATTTATTAACCGTTGATGGATTATTTGCTTTTATTATTTATATCGAATTGATACATTATGATATGGATGTTAATATGCTGTTTTGAGGTTGGAATGGTATATGTTTGGGTAATTTCTGGCTAAGGAAAAACTTGGTATTTAAGCGTGTTTATCACCACCTCTTTTTCCTGGGAAGTTATCCGGTATACTATTCGTAGTTCTTAAATTTGGTGATTTTTATTCTGTTGAATGATATTTTATGATGATTAATATGTTTATGTGAGAATGTATTATAGCTTGATGATAATTGAATTGCTTGGTTCAACAATATTCGATATATGGTTAGAGATGATCTGCCTGGTTTGATAAATTGCTTAGTTGATTTTAAGGAAAGATATATATTGCTCGGAGGTATTTTGTTTGGGTGAGAGTTTTGAATATGAATTAGAAGTGCCTCACTATTATTTTATAGAAGTGATGTGATATAGAGTGTAAGTGGAGGTTATGAGGAAAAGCTTGAGGTACTAGGTTGTTATTGATAAAAGTCAGTGAGAATCATGTGTTGCATTCTTGTTCATAACCGTGTATTTGAGATACACGAGGTCCGAAGTTCTTGTAGACCGTTCCAAATTAGAATTTAAGTTGTGCAGCTATAGTGTCATTGCTTTGCATGAGCACCCTTGATAGAGTTGAGAGAGAGAACCAGGGTGTGCACCGACGGTACTGTGCAGCTATAGTGTCATTGCTTTGCATGAGCATTCTCACCATGGATGTACACCATGGATGTGAATGTGCACCGGCGTGGGGAACGTGTCACTTGGACAACTGACTGGCATCCCTAACGAGGGATGTGTGACAGGAGTAGTAGTGGCCACGTCAGCATAAAGGTCTAGTTGCATGAGTTGAAGGGTAGAGGATGATGTTATAAAGTATGGATGATTGTAAATTGTGAGTGATGCATGTCTGTGACTGTTATTGTATTATATGCTATGAATCTTTTCCACTTATGATGATAGAACTGTTTCTTATCTCCCTATTTCTGTATTTTTGTGTATGTATACTTCGTTACGTTAGAAGACCAGATGGACGACTATGTTACTGAGGAGATGGATGGAACCCCATACGAGACGGAGATTGTTGAAGAGTTGAACGACATTCCATACGAAGTTGACAATGAAGAACAACCTACTGATCCTAATAATGCAGCGTAGTAAGTTTAGGGCCAGTGAGTCACCTAAGATGTTTTGTTTTCCGTTAGTTATAAGCAAGTTGTATAAATAAGTACCTGTGTGGGGTCCTACTGAGAGGATACCCTAAACAATGTTGTGTAAAATAAAGGATACTTATGTGTGTATTTATGAAATATAGTTTTGGTGTGTTTTGTATTTGTAGAAGTTATATGATTATTATTTAAGTTTTAATTTTTACGTATTTTCAACGATAAGCGCGCGATTAAGTAAATAAATAATTAAGGATTTAATGTAACAATACAATGGGGCACATCGGGGTGTCTCATTTGGTGGTATCAGAGCAGTTCGATTCTAATCGGGCTGTGAGGTCTAGGAAGTTGTTACTGGCCGTGTCTAGTTGAATCCACACCGGATTTCAACTATGCTTAGAAGATGGGTAGTGTGTCCGAATCCGACGCGATAAATAACATTAGTGTGGCATATGGTATTTATATACTTGTCTATGTGGTATTATATGTCATACTGTTAAGAGAGAATGATTTGTTTTACAGAATCATGGCTCGTGGAAGAGGACGTCCGATCGACAGTAATGACAGAACTCCTGAAAGAATTGTTGGAGCTAACAATGTGGAAAATAATCATACCGGAAGTGGAGGAGAGTCATCTGAGACTCAAGATACCATGAAAGACATAGTTACTGCTCTGTTATTACAAACACGGCAGAATGCTGAGATGCTATAGATGAACAAAGAACAGCAAGAACAACAGAACCAAAGGAGAGCTGCCGCAGCTGAAGATGCCGGAATGGCTACTTTCCTGAAAGGTAAGCCACCCCAATTTCGAGGAGATTATGATCCAGAGAAGGCGGAATGGTGGATACAAGAGATCGAGAAGATATTCGATACCATGCGCTGCAGAGAGGATAGGAAAGTGACGTATCTTGCCTTCATGCTAACCGGAGGAGCAGAGTCTTGGTGGAGAGGCAAGCGAAGATTGCTGGATGCCGAAGGAAGAATTATCAACTGGCAGCTGTTTAGTGATCGCTTCTTTGAAAAGTATTTTCCGCTCTAGTTCGACGCGAAAAGAAAGTGGAATTCATGAGTCTCAAACAAGGCAACATGACTGTTGGTGATTATGCATCACGATTCGAGACTCGATTAAGTATTCCGAATTTTATCGGAGATTCCCAGGATGAAGATTGGCAATGTAGAAGGTTTGAGGAAGGACTCGGACATGAACTCCGTGAGGGCTATAGTATCTCTTGATATCCAGAGTTTTCCGAGCTAGTGGAACGATGCAAGTGCGATCGAAAGTCTAGATCGGAGGATGGCTAATGAGCGAAAACAATTAAGAAGTGGGGGTCCTACTCGACCGAGTTTTCAGAGGCGAGGAGGTAGTAACTCTCAATGGAGACAGAGACCGTATGCCCGATCAAAGGCAGGTACACCAACACCAAAGACCAGTGGGTTAGAGTTGGTCAACAAAGCAAAGGCTTATCTTGTTTCGGATGTGGAGGACCGCATTATCTTAGAGACTTCATGGAGCAACCTAACTGTTTTCACTGTGTGGAAAAAAAGGTCATATGGCCCGAGATTGCGGATAAAGAGCTAGGCAACAACCGATAGCTGCAGGTAGAGGAAATGGAGGCAATAGGAGTGGAGCCGGAAGAGGAGTCACAACAAAGCGGGACAACAGGGAGCAAGACCTCGAGGCCATTGGAAGAGTGTTTACCTTGAGGGGAGCTGAATCCTCTCAATCTGCTGATCTTATACAAGGTATGTGTTTGATAGTCGGTAGACTCTCGTATGTGTTATTAGACTCAGGCGCGACACATTCATTTATTTCGTATGATTGAATGGATCAATTAAAATTAACTGTTTCTCAATTACCTTATACCCTTACAATAACTACTCCAACTAGTAATCCTATGACTACAATGTCTATTTTTTTACAGAGCCCAATAGTGCTTGAGAATAGGACATTTATTGTAGACCTTGTCTGTTTGCCTATGCAACAGATAGATGTTATTCTTGGCATGGATTGGCTTTCGGCTAACCATGTAATGCTAGACTGTTCTAGTAAGACCTTATCATTTCTTGAGTCTTCTAGTATAGTCTCTGCCAATGAAGGAGTATCCATGAGGAGTGACGATTCTCGGCAGTACGTGATGCTGTTCGCGGTGGAAACTACTGAGACTCCTAGTATAGATTCTATGCCTATCGTGAGAGAGTTTCCTGAAGTTTTCCCTCCCGACGTTCCAGGTTTACCACCAGAACGAGAAGTGGAATTCACCCTAGATCTTGTACCAGGGACAGGACTATGGCGCCTTATCGGATGTCACCTATAGAATTGGCGGAGTTGAAGAAACAGTTGGATGACATGTTGGGAAAGGAGTTCATAAGGCCGAGTGTTTCACCATGGGGAGCTCCGGTGTTGTTTGTTAAGAAGAAAGATGGAAGTTCTAGGTTGTGCACGGATTATAGATAGTTAAACAAGGTAACAATTAAGAATAAGTATCTGTTGCCTAGGATAGATGATCTGATGGATCAATTGAAAGGAGCAGGAGTATTTTCCAAGATTGATTTAAGATCTGGATTCCATCAGATTAGAGTGAAGAAGGAAGATATACTAAAAACGGCTTTTAGGACAAGGTATGGACATTACGAGTATTTAGTTATGCCATTTGGTGTGACTAATGCGCCAAGCAAGTGTTCATGGATTATATGAACCAAATATTTAGACCGTTCCTTGATAAGTTTGTTGTTGTATTCATCGACGACATCCTTATTTATTCTCGTACATGGGAAGATCATGAGAAACATTTAAGAATAGTGCTGCAAGTTCTGAAGGATAGGCAGCTTTATGCTAAACTTTCCAAGTGTGAGTTTTGGATAGAAGAAGTCCAATTTCTTGGACATGTGATCAACAAGGAAGGTATAGCAAGAGATCCAAAGAAAGGTTGAGGCAGTTCTTAAATGGGAACGGCCTAAGTCGGTGAGTGAAGTACGAAGTTTTCTAGGGTTAGCTGGATATTATCGGAGGTTTATAGAGGGTTTCTCGAAGATTGCGTTGTCTATGACGCAGTTGACGAGGAAAAAAATACAGCTTTTGTATGGACAGATAAATGTGAGCAGAGTTTCCAAAAGCTCAAGGAAAGGTTGACTACATCACCTGTGTTGACTTTACCGGATCCATTAGGACAGTTTGACGTATATTGTGATGCGTCATACCAAGGTTTAGGTTGTGTTCTAATGCAAGATGGAAGAGTGGTGGCTTATGCTTCCCGACAATTGAGAATTCATGAGAGGAACTATCCGACTCATGATTTGGAATTAGCAGCCATAGTGTTCGCATTAAAAATATGGCGACACTTTCTATATGGAGCAAAATTTAATGTTTACAAAGTGACCATAAAAGTCTGAAGTATCTGTTCGACCAAAAGGAGTTGAATATGAGACAACGAAGATGGATGGAGTTTATCAAAGACTATGAGTTTGATTTACTATACCATCCTGGGAAGGCGAATGTAGTAGCGGATGCCTTGAGTAGGAAATTATTGCATGTGTCCGCAATGATGGTTAAAGAGTTGGAATTACTGGAACAGTTCAGAGATTTGAACTTAGGAATGGAGTTGGTTGAGGATAAAATTTGCTTAGGTATGATCACTATTAGTAGTGATTTTATGAGAGATCTTAAGGATAAACAGGCTCAGGATCCATATTTACAGGAGATAAGTAGAGGTATAGATGAAGGTAAAAATTCTGAGTTTAGTAGAGGAACAAATGGTGTACTGAGGTTTAGGGATAGAATATGTGTGCCCGAGGATTTAGAACTTAGGAAGTTGATATTAGAAGAAGCACATAAGAGTAAGTTGAGTATTCATCCTGGATCCACTAAAATGTATCAGGATCTAAATAAATTGTTTTGGTGGACAAGGATGAAGAAAGAGGTAGCAGAGTAT
The DNA here is from genome assembly GCA_030762895.1 of Sophora flavescens. NCBI lineage: Eukaryota > Viridiplantae > Streptophyta > Magnoliopsida > Fabales > Fabaceae > Sophora > Sophora flavescens. The sequence goes on along the minus strand of CM061070.1, from coordinate 109,974,719 downwards.
GTTTTATCTTGCCTGGTGTGTCAGAAGGCTAAGATAGAGCATCAAAAGCCAGCTGGTCTATTACAATCATTAAATATCCCAGAATGGAAATGGGATAGCATAGCTATGGATTTTGTGGTTGGACTACCACGAACTCCTAAGAGACATGATGCGATTTGGGTTATCATTGATAGGTTGACGAAGTGTGCTCACTTCTTACCTATGGGTGAAAGCTATAGTTTGGAGAAGTTGACCCAAATCTACATCAAAGAAGTTGTTAGGTTGCATGGTGTGCCATCGAGCATTGTCTCAGACCGAGATCCTAGATTTACATCTAGATTTTGGAAACAGTTGCACCATGCTTTGGGAACCAAGTTGAGGATGAGTTCTGCTTATCATCCCCAAATGGATGGACAGTTAGAAAGGACGATTCAATCATTGGAGGACCTTTTAAGAGCTTGTGTTTTGGAACACACAGGAAGTTGGGATGAGTTCTTGCCATTAATTGAATTTACTTACAACAATAGTTTTCACAGTAGTATAGGGATGGCACCATATGAGGCTTTGTATGGTAGGAAGTGTAGGACACCGTTATGTTGGTATGAGATTGGTGAAAATCAAGTCTTGGATCCAGATGTGGTGCAACAGACTACGGAACAAGTTAGGAAGATAAGGGAAAAGATGAAGGAAGCACAGGATAGGCAAAGGAGCTACAGTAACAAGAGAAGGAGACCTTTAGAATTCCAGGAGGGCGATCACGTGTTTTTGAGAGTCACTCCGAAGACCGGAATTGGCAGGGCTATCAAAACTAGAAAACTTACTCCTCGATTCCTCGAACCTTTCCAGATTCTTCGAAGGATTGGTCCAGTAGCTTATCATATTGCTTTACCACCTAACCTTGCTAACCTTCATGACGTCTTTCACGTTTCTCAGTTAAGAAAATATTATCCTGATCCTTCACATGTTATTGAGTCTGAGTCTATACAACTGCGAGAGAATCTAGAGTATGAGGCTCTACCTGTAAGGATAGCAGATAAAGAGATTAAGGAGCTTCGTGGTAGACAAATTCCTTTGGTTAAGGTCATATGGGATGAAACTACTGGAGATGCTACTTGGGAACGTGAAGCAGATATGCAACAACGATATCCACATCTTTTCTGAAGTATGTAAATTCCGAGGACGGAATTTTTTTTCTAAGAGGGGTAGTAATGTAACACCCTGTTTTTTTTTATTTTCCGATTTTTATTTTTTTTCAGTAAAAATATTTTCGCTGTATTAACCGGTATAAATGTATTTATTTATATTTTTATCCGAGTTCATGGAGATTGATTTTTATGAAATAAAAATCATATTCATACTCTATCTTAGGGTAGAAGCTACGATAAAAATTTGGGTTGAAAATTCAGACGGAACCCGGTCTGCGTTTTCACTGACAGTATAATTTTACTGAGCAGAAAACCTAATTTTGACTCGTGAACGAAATGGTTTATATTTAAATCATATTTCCAACGAGTTTGGTTAGTTTGAAAATTTTCAGTCCAAAACGAAATATTACGCTTTTTACGGGCGTAAAACCCTAATCGGGGAGCCAACATAGTCGAAAATGGAACTGCAGAGACCCGTCAAGGGATAGGGACAGCGATTCATACATGATGACTCATGGAGTATGAGTCACCAAGCATTTATGAGCATTAAATGCAAGTAATCATGACATTTAGGTAAAAAGACCAAAATACCCCCAAGCTTTCGCGGGTATTAACAAGACGCATCTACGCACTCTTATCCACTCATTTTACATGGTTGAAAACCTCCCACATCTCTCCAATTTCGTGCCTCCACCTCCAATAAATCTTACCTATTTCATTTTGCTTTCATTTCATTATTTTCCTCTCAAAAACCGAAATCGGGTAAACGACAGCGAAGTCACGGCATTTTAATTTCCGGGAACCGCTAATGGATAAGATCGATGACTCATTGGTGAGTCATTTTGTGTGGCCCAAAATCATCCACACCTCCATCAAATGTGAGCCACATATTATTAACCATGGTTAGCCAAAATAACCTTAGTTAAGTTAATTATAACCTTAGTTAAGTTAATTATAACCTTAGTTAAGCTTATATTAATTTAATAATCACAAAACCCATTAAACCAATTCCTTTTAACCAAACAAGGCATAAGATTACTCCTATAAATACCCCAAAACCGTGGCCTCCCTCACCATTTCACTCATCTTCTTCATTCTCTTCATCTTCCCCACCAACTAAGTTACAAAACCCTAAGAACACCGAATTTCCACCAAACATATGACCCTCTTCTTTTCTGAAACTCGGAAAACACTCAACACAAAAGTTGTTCCTCTTTCTCTCTTCTTTCCAACAAGCTAAAGATCATCAAAAACGGATAAGTGGATTGGGAGAAAGGCTCAAAATACAGAAACTGCCCAGAATTCCCAGCAACCCACGAAACAGCATAAAGAAGTCCCTTTTCACCCCTGTTATGATCCGAACCAAATGAAACCTTAAACACCAAAGTTGTTCCTTTTCTTCTTATCTTTCTATCAAGCCAAAGTTCGTGATTTTTGGATGAGTATATTGTGAGATACACTCACAATACTATCACACCCTCAAGCTGTCCAGTTTTCAACATAGTGAAGGTTGATCATTTCTTCATTTCTTCAATCTTCAAGAGGTAAAAGCTCATCTCCTTGATCATATAAGCTTTCATATTCATGTATTTCTCATGTTTATGCCATGAATCATATTTTTCCATTCCTAGATCTAGAACTTCAAATAATTCTATAAAATTGTAGAAAAATCCTTTTAATGTGAAACCAATTTCTATGATCTTGTGATGTCTTCCACTTTCATTATCCAAGAGCATGTAATCAAAAACATTTTCCTTCCCTACTTTCTTTAAGTGTCCGAACCTAGCCCTAAAGAGTCATAGATGGTTGTTAGTTGATAAATTATAATTATGTTGTTTGGTTGAAGGTGGTTGTGTTAACTCGTGGCGGAATAACGAGGATCGTCGTGTACGTGTTTCCGGTGCAAACTCAGGTGGGAGAAAGAACCATTCCATCGTCGGAACCGATAAGTAGCATATAATTTATAATAATGGTGTAGGGCGACCTAAACCCTACTAGAAGTCGAGTAATCGACAAGACCAAAATCACATTGGAAACCTTTTCCATAAAACCAATGGTGATTCAGGGATTGTAGGTTTATCGACATTAAGGTTGATTTTATGATGTTGAGGATGTTTGGCTTTATTTATTATTTGATCTGATTGTGATATGCTGGCTGTGATAATTTGTTTTAAGTGATATTTTATGGTATTTGATTATTTTATTGATATTATGTTGATATTTATTAACCGTTGATGGATTATTTGCTTTTATTATTTATATCGAATTGATACATTATGATATGGATGTTAATATGCTGTTTTGAGGTTGGAATGGTATATGTTTGGGTAATTTCTGGCTAAGGAAAAACTTGGTATTTAAGCGTGTTTATCACCACCTCTTTTTCCGGGAAGTTATCCCATATACTATTCGTAGTTCTTAAATTTGGTGATTTTTATTCTGTTGAATGATATTTTATGATGATTAATATGTTTATGTGAGAATGTATTATAGCTTGATGATAATTGAATTGCTTGGTTCAACAATATTCTGATATATGGTTAGAGATGATCTGCCTGGTTTGATAAATTGCTTAGTTGATTTTAAGGAAAGATATATATTGCTCGGAGGTATTTTGTTTGGGTGAGAGTTTTGAATATGAATTAGAAGTGCCTCACTATTATTTTATAGAAGTGATGTGATATAGAGTGTAAGTGGAGGTTATGAGGAAAAGCTTGAGGTACTAGGTTGTTATTGATAAAAGTCAGTGAGAATCATGTGTTGCATTCTTGTTCATAACCGTGTATTTGAGATACACGAGGTCCGAAGTTCTTGTAGACCGTTCCAAATTAGAATTTAAGTTGTGCAGCTATAATGTCATTGCTTTGCATGAGCACCCTTGATAGAGTTGAGAGAGAGAACCA